>CAMTDV010000015.1:103737616-104322616 GCA_947069175.1 Scalesia atractyloides
CATCTCCACTAGGCATAATGACTATACACCAATTCAGGAGGAAACCTAATAAATATGGGAAAACCCCCTTCGAGGAATCGAACTCAGGACCTATTGGTCCCAAAACTTTATCTCACTCCCAAGATGCCACTAGTTTATAAAGTCATGGGCAAGGAACAAACAATTATGACTAAATGGATCATTATTTTATCGACATAATTCAATTATAGAAAAAAAAAATTTGAACAGCAGAAGATTCTATGATTATCGAATAGGATCAGCGAAACTGACTATTTTTTAACCATGTTTTACATATTAATAATAGAATAGGACCAGCGAAACCGCATAACTGTTTTTAGACCAAGCTTTAACACATTATTAAAATGGAAATTTTTGGTTTCCGGTTTCTTTCCAATATATATTGACCGGTCCAACATTGAATTACGGGTATAGCAAGTTGAAGTTGGTCGTATCCGACAATCTACTTTGTTTCACACGCAAAAGAAGAAAATTGCAACATAAAGTTATTAAATTAATAAATTATAACGTGTGTATGGGTCCTGCAATTTTATTATATGCATGTGGTCTCAAGAAATACAATATTAAATATACAGAATTTTATTTTTCAGTCTTAATCAACTTTATGTATCAAAATGTTTTAAGTTTTATATATTAAATTTTTGTTTTTTTGTAAAACTATTCAATGTTTTAAATATATTCGGATTATCCAGTAACTTAGTTATATTTTGTAAGTTTTTTAGTTTTACAATTAGTTATTTTTATTTGTAAGATCTTGTTTTATAAGCAAATGTTTCTATAAAACTCTGAGTTAAATGCTTGGTTGGTCCCTGTGGTTTGCAAAAATTGCATACTTGGTCTTAGTGGTTTACTAATTACACGCGTGGTACCAAAACTTGTCAAAAATGAACTCGCTTGGTCCCCTGCCCTAACGTCAGTTAGATTTCTCAATTAACACATCTCATGTGCATGTCACACGAGGGTAATCTTGTATGAATTTACTTATTTACCTTAAAGATAAAAAAATATAAATTATTATATTATAGAAACTTTTTGGGCCCACCCCTCATCCTTTTTTCTTCTTCAAGCCAGCAACCATCATCCTCTCCGATCCTTCTCTGGTGACCTTCTTCTGAACCGACCAGCCAGGAACTCAGGTCACCACCAAGCCTACAAACCTATACCTTCACCTTCACCATCAAACAGATCAAATTCCACATCTCTCCACATCTCAATTCCTACAAACTATAGATCGATTAAGTATAAAACAACTGAACTAAAATCCATCAGATCGAATGATCTTGAATGGAGATTAGTTTGCAGATTTCTGAGCAGTTAGATGGGATCGTCTTGGCTTGGATACAACGCGCTTGAAATCAGTTAGCTTCAAACTGGATTGATTTCTATTATTATTGTATTATTAGATAATAGAGTGGATTGCATGAATTTGTAGGATGGTTAAAACTGAGTATTGAGATCTAAATAGTTCAACTGTCGTCATAGGAATTGAAAATGATTTAAATGCCTTTAGGAGAATGATTGGAGAGATGATGGGTTGAATTGGGGTTTTGATCTGAATGGAAGCCATGGTGGTGGTAGTATGGTGGATGGATCACAGTATCATATGGTGAAGAAGGTAGGGTTGGATAAAGAAGAGAAGAGGGTGGTGGGGCCCATCTATTTTTAATAATCTTTTATTGTTTATTTTGTTTATATTTAAATAATTGGACATCAATTCCTAATGAAAGGACTAAATTACCCTCACGTGCCAAGCACATGGGGTGTTTTAACAGAGATATTTAACTGATGTTACGGCTAGGGATCAAGTGAGTTCATTTTTTACAAGTTTTGGTACCACGCGTGTAATTAGTAAACCACTAGGACCAAGTCTGCAATTTTTGCAAACCACAGGGACCAACCAAGCATTTAACTCTAAAACCCTATATAAAAACGGGAGACTTTGTTAAATAATCTTTTATCATATCTCAGTTGTCGTTTCCTGATCTTATGCGTTTTGCTGGACATTTCATATTTCTTTGGGCTTTGATTCGTTGATTTTGTTAAAAAGCTTGAAAGATCAAAGATCAACGGATGTGTAAAACAAAAAGAAATACACTGATGGGTGTAATGCTTCACTTATTTGTGAAGATGGCCTCGTTATCCACACCTCCGGTACCGGAACAGAAGAGGATACACGTTACAACACCATGATTTATTATGGTGGTATCTCACTTTTACCACTAAACCATACCTGAAATTCCATCGTTGCTAGATCTATTGGGTTTTAACATATCTTGTACGGTGATTTAATGCTCGATGTACTATCGATGTAATCTTCTATTATTAATTACTTGATTCCATTTTGGTACGTGACTGCGACATTCAACTTAGACCTTTGTATAGGCTTTTCAATATATTTGTTATTTATAAATTACATTAAGCATCAAACATATAAAGAATAGATTAAAAACATATAGTTATTTGTAACTAACATTTCATTGTGTGTTTTTTACTTTATAAAAAACACATTTATAGTTGTGATTTATTATTTGTCCATTGCTTTATAGCCTAGTGACATCTTGTGGTTGTGATAAGGTTTTAGGACAAATAGGTCCTAAGTTCGATTTCCACAAGGGGGGTTTTCCCATTTTTATTAGGTTTCCTCCTAAGACTGTGGGTATGGTGAGGCGGGGCTTTGAGGCATGGGTTGACATGTGGGCTGGTGGCTCCACTGGCAAAACCCAAAATATTGGGGGTATGGTGGGGCTTGGGTTTGGGGGTGGCTTGGCCAAATTCTTTTTTTTAAATTAATGGATAATGTAGGGTGTGGTGCACCCAATGTCCACCCGCCAGCTCAGATAGGTAGCGCCGCCCAACGCCCGGGCTGAAACCCACGCCAAAAGGCCACGCCCAAACCCAAGCCCACCCGGGGTGGTCACATGGGCGTTTCCTCCCAACCCACGCCCAAACCCCCACCCTATACCCCATAGCCTAAATTAGTGTATAGGCATAATGCCTGGTGGAGATAGATATGGTCGAATGGTTCCACTGGTGGATAATGATACTTTAGTGGTCTGTCAGTGATCTAAATTTACCGTTAAAAAAAAGTTGTGATTTATTTATTTAGTAAGGATGGTGGTTTCAGGTGGTCAAAGTTGAACAAATCACATCAAAAAGTATTCACAGAAAATCTTTTATATTTGTGTATATCTGTGTAGTGTATAGCTAGTGTATCTATAGATGATAAATAAGTTTAAGAGTTAAAATTATTAAATAAAAGATAAGCCAAACATTTTTATGATCAATGAAGATTAAAATAATTAAATTACACAATTGTGTGAATATAAAATTCATTTCGTTGACCCTAGCGCTTGATATTTTAGGTTTCTAGTGGAATTAGACCAATAAAAAAATTAAATAAGAATATAAAACTACATTTATTAGATATATTAAATAGAGAATAAGAAAGAAATGATGCCTCTTTGCCGACACCAAGGAGCAAGTTCGTTGTGAATCAACTCAAATTGGTCTCCTCAAAAGATCTTGACTTTTGTTAGTTGAAAAATCACATGTAAAAGAATTATACAAGTAATGGTAACCTGTGTGATTATTACTGAGTCAAAACTCGTTTGGTCGGTTTACTTGTATTTAAACACATCAAAGAAAATTGGCAGAGAGAGTTCAAGTGTAACTAATTTCACTAATGAGTGCACTTTGCAACGCTGTTACGAATTGTTGGTAGTGATTCACATTCGCAACTGAAATATAGATTGGGAGGTACTAGGAGAGTGAGATTTCTAGAAAGATCACTTTCATGCTGACAACGTAAAATAAACAAGAGCGATCCATTCCAACTAATACATGGGTAAGTTCATTTATAGTGTTTTTTCCCCTCGTGCTCTATTTATGTGTGTTCTTCTCTTTGGAAATATTTAGGAGGCTACGGAATCCAAGCAAATTGTAATGACTTTAGATCTTTAGCATCTTGCTAAGGGTCTGTTTTTGTTTTAATATATGGCTGCGTATATTCATTCTCCTCAAGGTGTCCAGTTGTATTATATTCACTGAACTTCCTCTATCTATCAATATCTGCGACAAAGTGGTTACATCACGTATAGATGCAAGTGTTAATTGTAACCGACGATAAATCATAAATAGAGAAATATTGGTATTATTATGTTTGTTACTTTTGATTACATATATCACTTCGTAAAATTATATAGTAATAATACTAAAAGTAATTTTCTATTTTGAGCGGTTTTAGTAAGTTTTCTAGTTTAACTTTTTATTTTACCTTTTTAACTAGCTTTATTTTACCTTTTTAACTAGCTTGATGTAACATACAACTTTTTTTAACGTAACGATCGCTAATATAATCAAAGACTAGCAAGAAGCTATGCCATAAAAGATCTCAGATTGTTGGCAACTAGCTTATAGGAAGTTTACCGATTTATTTCTTATTGTTTTTCAGGCTCGATCCAATGCAACTAATTGAGGATATGAAACGGATCATGAAAAATGTTTCTATGAGTTGGTTCAAATGATGTAAGTTATAAATCATAGTTATAACTATAATTGTCGGTGAAACATTACCTTTAAGATACTAATTTAAAAATCAAAGTATCACTCAAGTGTGTACTCTTTATGAATGTGTAGCTTTAACATCGTACGTAGATTCCATGCTCGGCTTTAAAAAGGTAGTCAAACGAAATTTTAACTCTATCAATATCTATCTTGAGGATAAAGATTCATCAAATCTATGTTTCTCGTCATGTCGATCAACATCTTTTGAGGATAAGGATGCATTAATCTATGTTTTATTTTTTTAACCATTTTTAACATTACACTTATAATAATAACCTTGCCGTAAAAATCAGTTATTAAAATTTCAAAAGAATTAAAATCTAACTATAAAACCATGCAAGTTAACCACCTTTCACATAAGTTTAACCCCCTGAAATATTGCGTCGGGCTAGTTTAAGGGGCGTCAAGGGTGTTTAGCGTTACCCCCTTCACGCCGGTGTGAGAGAAATGTGAGGGGGTCCACCGTATTTCAACCAATATTTTTTTTGTTTTTTGTTTAATTTTTAGTTAAATCATAACATGATAGTTAAGTATTGAATTAGTTAAAACTTATTGTCTACGTGATAGTGACAGCAACAATGACGTGACTAGACGTTATGTAAACCACAATACATGATTTAAGTTTATTCAATGATTTAGTTATGTAGATTCACTTGTTTCGATTGATAATTTCACTTTGTATCTTCTTTTAAATGGCTAATTATTTCTTTACACTGATAATACTAAACTATTCTCTCATGCCTAGCTTTGAACGTAGGACCTCATTATGAATATGGTATGTATGGTTTTAGTATCGAGCCACGGGCCTTTGTAACCTATTGAATGGAATGAGATTAATGAAGTCTTTCTTAATCTTACACTTATCTCTAAAAATCACGTAACTTTATCAAGTAGACTAGCTTCATATCGTTATCAATTACAATCTCATTGTCCACTGCAAAACTCGAATCCCAAGATAAACGGTTTGAATACCACTAGAATAAAAGAATTGATATTTCAATTTATATGATTTTTGCATTTTCCATCTCACTTAAAATCGTAAACTTTACCCAATGTTCCAAAGTCTAGTTGGTGCTTATCTTGGCCTAAGACTTTCACAACATTCAAGGACGAGCACTCTTGTCCCTACCATCACGTGACGTGAAGTCTTTTTTACGTAAAAATAAAGTAGTTAAAGAAGTACTTAAAATTTAACACAAGAAAAATGAACAAACATACGTATTTGTAATTAAATTTATTTTAAAGTTATTCTTATTACAAATATAACAAGTAACGAATATTATCTATTAGTTTTTTACAATCTGCCACCTATATTTTTAATTTGCACAACAGAAATATATATAAAAATACCAGATTATAGACTCATGTATTACATGAGTTTGAGGATAGAAAATGAAAGACCTTTAGATACTTATGAAGTTAATCGGTTTCTTTGGAAAAAAATGTGTTTTCTATTTATATAAACTTGATTGATTTTTTTAAATAAGTATGTTATTGTTGAGGTTGGTTGCGTTTAAAGGACAGAACACTGAATCATTTTTTTATATGTCATATTATATCTTGTATCACACATAATAAATATAAATTTTGATATGAATACATATATAACCATAATATGAACTATACAAACAAAATTAAAGGAATACATTACTTATTTTAAATGTTGTCTTTACGAAGAAAAAGAATATAAAAGAATAGTACATTTTATTTCAAATTAATATTATATTATTTTAAAAAAAGTGTTATCAAAATAGGAGATGGAATGGAATTAGTTCATGATGTAAGAGCATATATATTTTAAACGTGTGTGTGTGTGTATATATATATATTGTTTATATATATGTTTATATTTGTGAAAACGATAATAACAAATTATAAACATGATGATGTTTTAAAATTTTTGGTTACGTCAAATAGTGATGAGTGTATAAATTTGTTATCTCATCTTCTTTTGACTAGTTTGTTTTTATTTATTAAACTAGAGATATATTATTAAAGTATAGGCAAGTAGATAACTAATATTAATTATTAAGAATTAAGATTATCAAAAGATATATCATGAATATAAAAATATTTTAAAATATATATCTACTACAACACACATATATATATATAATAATATTATTCTTGAGAGTGGAGGAGATGTTGCCACATGACATTCTTTGAAATACTTTATTAGAATTAGACGGTGTGATCAACTTAATACTTTCGAGTCAAGTTTTTACTTGTTATAGCATCTGCGTTGCTTAGCTTATGTGGAGAAGAGAGAAATAATTTGTCGATGATGTGAAAGAAAGATAGAGAAGTGTTTGTCGAAAAGATCGATATTGAATGGATTTTTGTGAGCAAGATGTGGCGTCAGAGAGCGGATTTAAACACAACCCACATGAATGTGACGTGAAAGTGTTTTTAAAGATTGTCATATGCGACGCTATAAGAATATAGCTTTCATAATCTTTTTGTGGAACCCATTTGAATATTTGATATCTACCCGGATCTCCCAAGACATGTATTATTTTAAAATTTTCGTTTGTTCATATTGTGTTAATTGAGATGCTAATAGCCTAATATTAACTCTCGACTCTTTATAATATTAAATAAATAAAAGTGTTAATGTGTTAAAAAAAGACAGGAATAGATATACAAAGCTTTATTATACTAAATAAAAGTGTTAATGGGTTAAAAAAGACAGTAATATATATACAAAGCTTTGAAAATATCGTGCCACCTAAACTTGTATCTAGAGTAAACTATCATTTTGGTTTCTGAGGTTTGGGCAGTTTTGACGCTTTAGTCCAAATCTCAAACCTTTTGCATCTGGGTCCCTGTAGTTTTAGTTTTATTACCATTTTAGTCCAAAAGTGATATTTGTCTTCTAAAATCCTACTATTTCGTCATATTCCTTAGGGGCAAAATGGTCATTTTAAGCATTAATATATATTATATATATAAATAAACCTCAAACTCTACTTAAAATGATCATTTTGCCTCCGAGGAAAAGGACAAAATAGCAGGATTTTAGAAGACAAATATCATTTTGGACCAAAATGGCAATAAAACTGAAACCACAGGGACCCAGATGTAAAAGATTTGAGATTTAGACTAAAGTGGCAAAACTGTCAAAATCTCAGGGACCAAAATGACAGTTTACTCCTTGTATTTTAAATTCTTATATCATGAACCACTGTTACCGATTAAAACTAGTTTGATACCCGTCCGGTGGACGGGTTACGTTTATGTACTATATATTATTAACCTGAATGAACCTATAAACACAAAGAATGGTACACAAAACTAAACAACATGAGAAACAAAGATAACATATACTAAGCACACACAAAATTAATAAATGTGACAAACAAAAGCAAGATTCTCTAAGTTATCAAAGGCAAACGAACATCAAACATCCTCCTGCCAGCAAATACTATTATCCTCATGGATCATACTTATCAATTCCATTATAATATCCTTTTAAAACCTCATTATAATAGCATTCCAAACGTTTTTTAGCCTTAAACATCAATAAAAACAAAAAGACCATTACCAGAGCCTCAAACCCTTGACCAAAATATGCTCTGTAGATTCAACATTTTCATCTCACGTTTACAAGAGTGGAGCTCAAGATGACATTCCTCCTTGCAAGTGCCTCTGTAGTTGGAACCCGACCCAAAAGCAGGCGCCAAACCCAAAAGTTTACCTTACCCGGTGTTGGTTCAGGTCCCCTCAACACTCACTCAACACAAAATTATGTAATATGTATACGTAAATATGAAGATGAAGAAAGCTTCTTTATTGAATGAAAATAGGGTACATACGAAAAGAAAAATTACAACCTATTTATAATAAATAAAGTAAAGAAACACATGCCAGTTAAACTACCAGCTCCTATTTTTCTTGTGTTCCAGGTTCATCTCATCTCAACGTTTATTTTCCATGAAGCTCGATCAAACCTGTCTAAGTCTTCATTCACCACTAATCCCTCAAACCCATGATTACATGAGGTATTTGCTAACCCATTAGTCTACTGACCAGCGAACCATTAATCGTTACTGCTGACCCGTGATCCGTTTGCTATCTGGTGACCCATTTAAATAAAACCGGTCACCGACTTGACCCGTAACATCAAGATTAACCCGACACCAGAGGTCCACTTGTTCTACGTATAATCAATGCCCAGATCTGAAAAAAATTACCCGTTGGATGCAGTCAAAAAAATAAACCTTGCATGCGTTGATATTTATTTAATGCAATAACAAAAAATGCTCACCTTGTATCGATAAAGACCCTATGAAATCATGATTGCCTAAACCGTCTGGATACAAATCACATGCATATGTGGTAATGAGGGGCCAAAGGAAGCCCCGTGATAGAATAACTCCAAAAAGGACTGAGTAGTTGACTATGTGTGGGCAGATAAGACCACATCTAACATAAGTAGCACTGAGCTGTTGAAGTCAAAGTAAAACCTGCAGAATAGAATGTGCCTCATGTTCATTTTAAGGTAAGACCGTTATGACCACTTGGTAAGACAAATATTCTTGTATAGGGTCAAACCAAGACTTGGAATTTGATTGAATCCACGTATATTCTAATACCGCCAAAGAACCATTTAAAGCAACTCCATATTAAGCTTAAGCTCAGAAACTTCCCAAGGCACCTTACCTTGTTTCCTGTAGAAGAAGATATGATCAAATTTATAAAATACTTCGATTACGTAAATAATAATCTAGTGAATTTCGAGAAGCAGTTGATGAATATGTTATTCCATTCTTATATATACCTTGTCGTTTCAACACCGGTAGCAGTGTGGAAACTATTAATTAACAATGTAGTGGCACTTCCATCCTGAAATCACACACTAAATCCGTGTCACAAATAGCTAAACAGTAGATATATTAAATACAAGGTTATCACAAATAACAATAGAACCACTAACAGTATCTAAAGAAAAGATGAAAAGCGGATAACGTATGACTTACAGAATCATGCGTCAAGTAAGCATCGCAATAATCACAACAATACCTACAAGTAATGTTAGAATCATGCGTCTAGATTGATTCAAAAAGTAGTTATACTTAATGGGCTTAATATATATATATATATATATACATAATATCATAGCTATTCTTAAATATGTTTTAGAATAAAAGGTCCTTAATACTTCAGCAATGTAGACAGTAGTAATATTATGAACTAGTTAATATAAAAAATATTAAAAATAGTAGGTACGTTTTGAATAAATTTATTAATTTTCTTTTCATTTTATAATGTTGGTAGAACAAATATTTTGGCATGGGATGATAAGCACATAATATAATTAATCCATATTAATTAGAGATGCGAATAGTATAATATATTGGTATGTGGTGTTTGACAAATATAATATGGAGAATTAGAAAGAACATGAAGTAATTAATTAGTTGTATGATTGCATTATCTTTCAAATAGTTAAAGCAAGCAATACGAATTTTGTATGTTTTTTTTTATAGTTTTCTATTTAAAACTGGTTTCATAACCGTCTTTGATGTGGAGAGAACTTAACATAAAGTTTTTTAAAGTAAAATTAATATAAAAAGGTTTTTCATAGATGAACTTTACAAAACTTACTCCATTGCTTATCATTGAATCTTTTCTAAATCCCTTTTTGATGATTAAATTTACAAAGTGAAGTCTATTAAACATCACAAAGCTAGTTACGTACCTTTTTTTGTATCGCATCTAAAGTTAGTCATTTTTTATGATCAAACTTACAAACTGAAGCCTATTAAACACCACGAAGCTGGTTACCGTATTTACGTATTGCATCTAATGTTGGTCATGCAGCTAGTATAAAATTTCCCATCATACTTCTAACACTCTTGCATGACGATTCGAATGTCAGTTCAAAAGGGTAAGGGGTGTCATCATGTCACATGTGTCCTTGACCTTGAGGGTACCTCCTCGACTTAGGAACTTAGACACCCATAGTCAAAACAACCATGAGAATTATTAACCTTCTCTTACATTGTAACATTGATAAACACGGGTGCTTTACTGTTCTAACCGTAAGCATGAACTATTTATTTCTATTACATTGATAAAGAACGCCCGTAATTACAGATCATACTCTTTACATAATACATCGATACTAATTTCATAAAAAGTATGGTACATTGATCCAAAATTTTACCATGTTAAATGGTTACTATGACTAAGACACCATGACAATATACATAGTAATATTAATTTCAAAGTTGATATTTACCAAACATTTCAAAATTGTTAGTTAGCCCACGTTTGTTTTTTCAACTGAGCCCAAGTACTTTTAACTTGAAGCCCACCTCGTTTCCTCCCAAAACCAATGAATTGGTTCATCCATCTTTCCGAGTTATACACAAATAAATAATGTATTCGGTTTGAGGTGCGCAAACTAGGTATTTTTAATAACCAATTCAGGTTATGGAACCGGTTTCGGTTTCTCGTTTTAAGGGTTGGAACCAGTTACTACTATAACCAGTTCGTCGGTTCAATTAAATAGAAAACGAGTAAACATTTTTAGTTCTGTGATTGTGCAATAAGGGTTGTGCTCGAACCAAGGTAACAAATTTGTTATCATCATCTTGAATTTGTCACACTCATACGTTTCGAGTAATTAAGCTTATTAATTCTTTACAAGTCGAACCCTCGGCTCACCATCATCGTTCTAATTCTTTCCACATCTTCCACACGACCCGCTTCACCATAAATCTGCATCAAAAGCTTGAAATTATGGTTGTTATCAGGCTCCAACTCGAACAGATTCTCCGCAGCAATCTCCCCAATTTCTACATTCCCGTGAACATAACAAGCATGTAACAACGCTCCCCATACCGTCGGACCAGGTGCAACTTGCATTTTATCCGTGATAACTTTGTAAGCTTCGACTATCAATCCAGCCCGGCCGCAAAGATTCACCAGACACGCATAGTGTTCCATACTTGGATTTATTCTATATTTTTCCGTCATTGTAGAAAACAATCTTTCACCCTCTTTTACCAATCTCAAATGAGCACACGCTGTTAATACGGACACAAATGTAATCGCGTCGGGGGAAGTGTTCGCGCTTAACATAAGCTGGAAGTACGTAAGTGCATTCGGGTGTTTGTTGTGTACTGATATTATGCTGTTCCATGAAACCAAATCTCTCTCAGGCATTTGATCGAACACCTGTCGTGCTTTGTCCAGCCGGCTGTTATTCGAGTAAACATAAATAAGCGAATTGCAATCGGTAAATTCCATTCGGTTCCTTTACGAATAACCCACGCGTGAATCTCCGCCACAAGCTTTACGGGCAGCCCTGGCGTGAGAATAGTGGATATAGAAACCGCGTCTGGCTCAAACCCGTCTAACATCTTTTGTCGAAAAGTAACCAACGCGTCGAACAACATATCGTGCATTAGGAAACCAGCAAGCATCGAGTTCCACGAAACAATATCTTTTAAAGCAATTTTATCAAACATTTTACGCGCCATCATAATATCACCACACTTCGCGTACATACCAACCAACCCATTAAGCACAAACCGATCATTTGCATACCCACGTCGAATTATCTCGCGATGAACTTCCTGACCGACACGAATCAACCCCATGCCACCACAAGCCTTAAGCACACGCGGAAACGTGAATCCATCTGGCTCTACACCCTCTTCAATCATTTGGAAATACAATGCCAATGCATCATCATACAAACCCATTTCAGAATATCCAGAAATAAGCGAATTCCACACAAAAGCAGACGAGTTTCTCTCAGACATTACGTCGAACACCTGGTGTGCATCCTCCATAAAACCATTTGCTGCATATAATCTAAGCAGTTTTGAAGAAACACCCGCGTTTCTACGTAAAAGTTTGGTGGGTATTACTCTATGGATCCGGATACCGAGTTCTATTGCTTGTAAACGATAACATGTTTCCAGAAGTGAAGAGAATATACGGGGATCATCTATGTTTATGCCGTTTTTTACAGAGGTTTCGAGGTCTTGTACAACGTTGTTAAGTGCTTCAAGTTTGGTCTGTGTTGAAGGGTTTTGGTGTGTAAGAAGTTGGGTTGGAGATGATATGGGGATTGAGAGTTGTGTGATTTGATTTTGTTGTTTTCGATTTGGTTTCTTGTTTGTGTGTTTTTTCGAACAGAAAGTGTTGATGAGTTGATAGTGCATGCTCATAGCCATTGAAGATTTGTTGTTGCAATTGATACAATATCTTTTTGGTTATGGATAATATGTAAGGCTACAACTTGTGGGCTCGGCATCCCTCGTCGCCGCCCCCAACACCATTTCGCCCCCCCTCGGCGTCGTCATGGGCGTCCGGACTAGGACGTTGAAGCCGGTCACTACAAGACAAAACCATACTCACACACACATATACATATAACTCATATATATATATTATATATTTTATTAGGTCCATCACCCATTTCCTTACCTCCATCCTCTTTGCCCAATCCTCACACCCGGTCTACGTGGCGGATCATCCTCCAAGGATGGGTTATCACCATACCGCATAGCCTAAGAGAATAGGTTATTCTTTGTACTAGTTGAAACGGGCCAATCTGGTTTGTAAACATATTTTTTTTAAATTTTGTATAGACTAGTATCTATGACCCGCGCTTAGCAGCGGTACTTTAAGCCGAACAAAAAGTAAGCGTAAAAATGATGAATCATTCACGAATGTTACGTCGTGTTAACTTGCAAAAATTAGACTGGAAAATAAAATACAAAAAAAAAAACAACTAAGTCTGCTTAGGACCTCGCGAGTTTCGAGGGAGCAATTAAACGTAAAAATATATACGTAAAATTGTTAACCGCATACGCGCGTTGTAGTGTGTTAACTCGCAAAATATAGAACGAATTATATAATGACAAATTTGTAAAAGATGTAAAGTACATGGGATTAAAGTTGAAAGTGAAGAAGTGTTCCGGTTAAAAATAGAAAATGTTTATGACAAACATGTAAATGATGAAAACTATAGGATTAAAAGTATAAAAGAAGAAAACTATTGGAGGCTATATAAACTATGAAAAGGGTTAAAAGTGAAAAATATAAAAAGTAAAAGGATTAATAAAAAGAAAAATAAATAATATTTTGTGAGAGGAGAAAAAATTGTAAATTAATATAGGATAAATATTTTGATTGTTACTTATGACTTATGGTGACAAAATCACTACTGTTACAGTAATAATCATATGATACGAATTTTTCAATGATTTCAAGTGTTTTGCGTTTATAAATGATCTTAAAACAACATTGGAAATGAAAATTGAATACTCAGATGCAAGAAGATTTTTGTTTGTGATTGTTTTCGGGATCATTTACCGAAAGCATAAATCAACATCACAGGTATCTAACCCATGATACATCATATAAGTAGTATAAGTAGTTAAAATAAGACATGTCCTACATGTTACAAAGGTCAAAAGTTGTGTGTTAAAATGCTTAACACCATATGTCTAGAGACTTGCTAACTATCGAAGAAGTCATGTAAGTCATCGGAGAAAATCCGTCAGTATTTCTTACATGTTTGAGTGGGAGCAATGCATGATAGTGACCTCTTGAAAAGTTTTGCAAAGAATAATGGTTGGTATGAGATCAACCGAATTACTTTTTACAAGCCATCAGACTGCTTTCCCAATTTTTAAAATAATTTACTAAATATTTATTTTTAGCAAACCACATGGACGAAAAAAGTAATTAACTCTAGATTATATAAGTACTGGTATAATTGGTTTTATAAAAAAAATCAGAGATTTTATTATAATTATCAGGAAATTTTGAGTAAACTCTTATTACATGAATGAAATAAATTGTAACAAAGAAAACAAGTATCAACAAATATACCAAAAAAAAACAATCAAAAGGAATACTCAAGTAATCCAACAAAAGTTTATTAGAACTTAAAGCCCAGAATGAAATGGCACACCGGTGTTAGGCAACCACGACTGGCCCGCGATGAAATTCGCAACGGTAAACCTAGAAGCGTCGTTCGAGTTGGTGATAACCCGGTAGCCACGCCACTTGACTCTCCGGCTAGTCGAAGAACCCGGTCCAGTGTTCCTATATTCTCCATAATACAAAGTATTAAGAGCAAAGTTCCCATCCCATTCTAACCATCCAGCCGGGTCCACCAAACTATCCATATAATTTTTCAAAAAAACCGTTCGAGAATATTGCTTCCAGGGCCGGCCCAAGAAGGTTTTGAATGAGCCCAATACCGGTTTTAAGTCCGATGCAGCCATGATTCGAGAATTCTGAATAGAGATCCCGGTGTTTTGGTTCGAGTCGGTTCGGCCTTGGGCCGTGATGGTGATCTTTTGGGAAGTCATGGGCCGTCTTCCGTAGATCATGCAGTTTTGGAAAACCACGGCCGCATTGCCGAAGATGAAATCGACGGTCCCGTAAATGTAGCATTCTTTGTAGAATTGTCGTTGCGAGTGGACGTAGAGGGTGTCTTGGTATCCTTCGAAACCGCAGCGGTAGAAGACTGATAAGTCGGACCCGGACCGTAGAGCCACGGCTTGGTGGTTCTGTGGGCCCGCGGTGTTGCGGAAGGTTATGCCACGCGCAATGAATCCGGATCCGGTTACAACTGTTGTTAGATGGAAACAAAACGTGTTAAAACACCATCAACTTGTTAAAAGTCACACATATTGTCTTTCAAAAGTTAATATATATTTTATGAAATTTGAAGTCTTTTAACTACCAAGGAATATATTTCTGTTTATACGTAAGCAAGAAATCTTCTTCATTTTAAAGAGTTTTATGCATTGTTGACATTTGGAACCCAAAACCATGACTTGGTTTTTTCTTTGTTTAAACTTTTTATATGTGTTTTGAAGCCGGAATTTTACTGGGAGCAGTCAGTCTAATGTTGTCCACTTTTTCCAGACAGTGTAAATAACTTGCTACGAGTGAGATTTTACTATTTACATTTTTTTTGTTTTAAAATATAAAAAACGGTTACTTACTGACGGTGGCAGAGTTAAACGTCGTGGAGCCGCCTCCAACACTTCGGCTACCGGTGATGATGGTGTACTTCATCCCATCACCAACAAGCATTATATTCTTCATTTTATTCCCAATCTCAATATTCTCTCTATAAACACCCCTCTTTATATAAATAACAAACCTCCCACTCCCACTTCTCTTCGCGGCCGCATCAATCGCGGCCTTAATCGTCCTATAGTTCCCCGAACCGTCTTGAGCCACGACAATATTCGCCCTAGGAGCCGCAGTCTGCAAAAGCTTTCTATCGCCGGGCCTAAACCACTTTGGAAACCCATCTTTATAACTCTCTACGGGTGTCCTTGAACCGTTGTTGATAGCCAAAGTATTACTAATAAGCTTTGTCACATTATTATTCATGAGTGGCAACATGTAGTCAGAAGCATTAACCTCCACGAACCCAGCGCGGCAAGTCTCGAGATTAGTCAACGCGGTACTAAGCCACGTTTGTGCATCTAAAGCGGTGCACTTGCTGGTTGGGTCTAGGGTTTGGTTTAGTTGCAAAATGGTGTTTTCATAGAGCTTCAAACAATCAACCCATGCAGCCCTTTCGCGCTTGTTACGACACTTTTGACCTAGCCATTTAGTGTGGCTTTCGGCGTTAAGTGCCCTTTCCATGGCCAGTTCCAAAGCCGCCTTTTGAAAATCAGATTTTCCCATAACAAGACCGAATTTGTGCGACTTGTTGCTCATGAAATGCTTGCATGGCTCGGGGTTAGGCGTTTTTTTCGCACCACCAGTTCGCGTCGTTCGGTAATGCTGACGAAACGAATGCCGAAATGAAGATGGTGATCAGGAGTATGAACAATGAGATGTTCATGGCCATGTTTTAATAAGTTTGTGTGTTGGTGGTGTGTTTGTGACATTTAGGGTATAAGGTGAGACTATTTATAAGGTTTATATGTCAAATATTGTATTAATTGTGACAAAGTTGACATTTGAAAGCGTCACCAATTCAAAAACTGGATGTTGTTGTTAGAAGAAAGATTCTTCTATAAAGTATAAACCAAACTGTTTCTGGGTGGAGTTTAATTTGTATATTAGTTTTCAACATGTATTGTTAGTTTGTTACAAATATAATATAAGTAACTAAATAAAAGATGAATAAAACTAGGGATAATATATAATAAGCACCTGAGTATTAATAATATTATCCCCAATGTGAGCTAATACAATTATAAATATAGGGGTTGGTAAACGTGCAATTAGCCTTAACGTACGATGCGTACGCAATAAAAGTATAACATGCGGATTTGACGTACAAACTCGGAAACTTCACAAACTCGGAAGATTCACCATACGACTTAACAAACTCGGAAGGTTTCCAACATGCGGACTCACAAACTCGGACTCACCAAACTCGGAAGGTTTCCAACATGCGGACTCACAAACTTAGAAGGTTTACAACGTGCAGAATTTTCATCGCGTACGCTCGTACGTTAAGACCAATTGTACGATACACTTTCTCTATTAATATATTTCCGTTAACACTACACTAACGACTCTTTTTTTATTAAACTTCCAACACACGAATTACAAATAAAAACTTCGACTAAAAGCTTTGGAAAAATAAATGAGAGATTTAGAGTAATTCAGAGTTGTGTAGAATTTTAAAAGTTCATATGCATGTTATCTAAGAGTGTATGTTACATACGTTCCTGTAATTTGTAACTTTTTTCTGTGTGGTGTCTGCCACATGTTTGTGTGGTCAAGTGATGGTAGAAAAACTTGATCCTAGCAGGCAAAATCCGAACTCAAAATAACTGGGACGTGTAACAACACGAGAATTCAAGCAGTGGATCAGGTATGAGATTAACTATACATTTTTTACATGTTTGAGACGAGTATGATATGATATCATGTGATACCCGCAGAATTACCTAAAAATGTTCACACATGTGTTTAATTACCAGCATCGAAAGATGGTATATTGTATATTATAAAAAAGTAGAGTTAAATGCTTGGTTGGTCCCTGTGGTTGGCAAATCTTGCAGACTTGGTCCCAGTGGTTCACTAATTACACACTTGGTCCCAGTAGTTTCAAATTTTGCACTCGGGTGGTCCTTACCACTAACCTTTGTTAGATTTCTCAGTTAAGTATACATAAAATGTCTATTATACCCCTCGTCTTCTTCATCCTTTCTATCTCAGCCACTCAGCCACCACTGCCACAACCACCTGCAACTGCTCTGCCCTGTCAACCACCTGCAACTACTCTGCTACCACCACCCTCACCCTCGCCGCCTTTCACCGCCATACCACTCAGCCACCACTGCCACCCTCCGCCACAACCACCACCGCCGCACACACTTCATCTTCCCAATTGCCTGGCTTATTATTTTCATCTAAATCTTTACGATTCTGCAACATTACGGATTCTCAAAATGACCAGATTGACTAGAGAAGTCAACACATTTAACTATTAGGAACAGATGTGTATAAAGATTAAAGATGATTCTGTACCTCCACGGAACTACTACCATAACTTGCAGGTGAGACCGCTCGTACAGCATTATGGTTCCTTTGAATCGCCTGCTGATGTTGCATCAGTGATGCTGCAACATGCCTTCTCAAACTACTAGCACTCCCCTACACTCATTATAAACCATATTCACATCATCACCCTTAACGATATCGCGTAGAAGCCGAAATTCAAGGTTTTTATCACAGAAATCTTAGCAGTATCAAGAACACATATACTGAATCAAGTTTACAACTTTATCATTAACTTCCACTTATTAGACATTATAGTCTCTTTTCCTCAAATAATCTGATGACCTAAATGACTAAAACTAGTAAAAAAAATTCATGATATGTGGTCCAAAGAACAGAACAATCTTAATAAGTATAAGACACTTGAATTATCATAAAAGACCACCCCCACCAACCACCTACCATAATCATTAATCAACAAGTCATAAACTCATTCATCAATCACATAACTCAACAAAAGACTGTCCCAAAAAAAAATTAAAAATCAAAATCCAACATGTGTATCAAGATCCATCAACAAAAATAATTAAAAAGAGAACCTGGAATGATACAATCAAACATCAAGACTTAAAAAAAATAAAAAATAAAAAATAAAAAAGATGAAGAAATATAAGTTTGTTTACCAGTTCAGGTAAAGGATCAGGGTTGTCTTCAAGAAGATGCTGCCGGTGGTGACGGTTAAGCTGCTGCAGATACCGGTGGTTCCTCCTGCTACCACCACCGTTATGCATTTTAGCAAAAGGGAAATTATAGTGGTAAAGCTCCTACACAATGGCACCTAACTTTCTTGCAGAAACACCACAAGTCAAAAAAGCTTCAGGGTTCTCCACCAAGTTGCTATCTTGCACACCACCACCCTTGCTGCTATCTTGCACCTCACCTGTTGTGGTAGTATGAACAAGAGGAAAGGGCAAAACAGGAGTGAATTGTCCACCTCTTTTTCCTGCTATTTTGTTTAGGACTATTGGCATCAATGCATTATCTGGGGAGATTCCACCAGAGATAGGGCTGCTTACTGACCTTAGATCTCTGTATGTTTTTTTTTCTTTTTCTTCTGTTGTCTCCTTATGTTATCAAGCCGCCATTTCCTTTGGTGATTGGAGAAATTCTGTTACTTTCCATCTTGCAGGGCATTTGGCACAAATAATTTTAATGGTTTCCTGCCTTTTGAAATTTGAAATTTGCGAAGATTACAACAGTTGTAAGAACATTTAACCGGTGGTAAGGAAATGGTGGTGGTCGCCGGTGATTACCTGATGATGGAGGTGGGTGGTTGCAGGTGGTGTTGGGATGAAAAAGAGGTGGGTGGTGATTAGGATGGTTGTGGCAATGGGGAAGATGAAGTGTGTGCGGCGGTGGTGGTTGTGGCGGAGTGTGGTTGTGGCAGTGGTGGCTGAGTGGCTGAGATAGAAAGGATGAAGAAGACGAGGGGTATAATAGACATTTTATGTATACTTAACTGAGAAATCTAACAAAGGTTAGTGGTAAGGACCACCCGAGTGCAAAATTTGAAACTACTGGGACCAAGTGTGTAATTAGTGAACCACTGGGACCAAGTCTGCAAGATTTGCCAACCACAGGGACCAACAAGCATTTAACAAATACTGTTTTGATGTTAAATTGTGAAACTATTAAAAATATTACTAAATTTGTCCTCGAGTAGTTGAAAGTTTAAGTATATTTTTGGGTGAGACTTAGATCGAGTTTTGGGAATCCTAATGGACAATCTATAACCATATAAGTTATAAATGGCATGGCGATCTTAAATGTGGTGTTTTGGATGTTGGTGGTGAGTGGTGATTGCTTGGAAAGTTTAATATCTATATGATTAAACTCATGTATTCAAAGATTTCAGGAAAAAGAAACTTATATGGTAAAATTGTAAATAATTAAATTAGATGTTGAATTATAGATAAAAAAAAGGTTAACTGTATTAAGTGATAAAGTTGTAAATAAGTAGATTTTTGATATGCTTAACAAAAGATTTTAATCTAATCTAAATTCTAATAAAAGAGTACAATAAAGAGTACAATTAATGTCACATGTCAACATCTTCTATAATTCAAATTTCTTTTATTAATTTAAATATTTATATATATTTTTTTGTTTTTATATTTAAAACTAGGTTATTCACTCCGTGTGTTACACGAGTTGAGAAAAAAAGAAAATATCAATAAAAATACTTACAAACCAAATTTCATAAAATGTGTAGGTATAATATGAATATAAGTTATAATACTTTTTCAAAAAATAATATAATTATAATAATAACAACAACAATAAACAATTAACATGTATCTTTAATCTCTTTAAAATGCAGTTGAATATAGACTTAGGAATAGATGGCAAGATGATGGTATGGTGATTTAGAACAAACTTGTATTATATATATACCACTTAATTTATGATCTATTAATAAATAGTGAATGAATACTAATTATAAATAATGGTGATATTGTTATTATACAAATGATTTATGTGTTATTTGGTAAATTTAAAGTAAGAAAATATTTTTATAATTTAAAAAAAATAAATAAATATCACTAATTATTTAATTGTATATTAAAAAACTTAGTGACCAAAAATAGCGACATGCCTGGAACTTCAAAATGATTTCTCTAGTTCTCAAAAGGAATTGTAATTGATTCGAATTTAACTGATTTACAAATGAAGATACAAAACTATAATATAACAACACGCTTTATATTTTTCTTGCTTTGAGTGATAGCCTTGACCAATGAAATTTAACATGATAATTGTTTACCATTATAATATAATATAATTTTACACGGAATATTTTGTTTACTATTTAATTTAATTTAATAATTACAGAGATAGGTGGTGCAGGATAGATAAAGTGATAAACGAATATATCATATTTGTCATATAAGATTATTTTAATTGAGAGTTTTCAAAAGATTTACAAACATGATTTATAGAAAGGATAAGTTGTTGACATGATATATTTTTTTAGATTTATGAATAGTATTTTTAGAATCATAGAGAAGGAGGTGTTTACATGTGACATTATTTAAAGCCTTTTATTGTAAGTTAGTTCACAAAACATTGTATTACACGTCAACAATAAAAAAAAATTAGATTGACTATTATATTAATTTATATGTGCTACAAACCCATGTATCATATAAGTTTGGATATCGAAAAGAATGTTAATCATAAACTTCTATATAGTCTTTATCACAAGGTAAAAAAGTTATAATATTATAATCTTATACATTTATAATTCATGAATTTTATCACACAGGTTGAGGAAATATATCGTTTTAATCTTATAAAAATGTGATTTACGATTAATAAATATAATCATATTATTATTTTATCACACGGTTCAATATGTGTATTGTTAATGGGTATATCAATTGTTTCATAAATTATATTAGTATTTATTTTTTCCGTGTGATAAATCCAATTGTTTTTTTTTTGTTTATAAGATTTGTGCGGAATTGGTATATTATAAGCTAAATTTATAATAATATTTTTATTATTATATACTGAATTTGTTGTGATATTAAGTTTCTAGTTTAAAAAATTTAGGCACTGGGCGACAAAAAGAATTGGTCCCAAAATTATGGTTAGGGGGAATGAATTAAAAAATTAAAACCTTAAAAGTAGAGACAAGACTTGAACTTGAGACCTCTACATTATATTGAGATGTTTTTTACCTCTCAACCACCAACATTTTTTTTCATAATAAGTGGATGCATATTCTAAATATATAATTTAATATATATATATATATATATAATTTAATATATATAAAAAGATTATAAAAACATTTCGGACCCTTTGAAATTTTTATCCATGAGCACCGGCATGGGATGGCCGGCCCAAGACCGGCCAGGGACGGCCCGTTAGTGTTATTGGGCTAGGCGACGGCTTAGGGCCTCCGAAAAATAGGGCCTCTAACATTAAAAAAATATCTATATTTATAAAAAAAATAATATTATATTTACAATGATATTTGTTAACATTAATACAAGAGTAGTCTAGTGGTAAGAACAAGTCTTGGTTTTTGTGGAGGGTTGGGTTCGAATCCCACCTGCTACCATTTTAAAAAATATTAATCACCTCACTCACCCTTTTAGTAAAGGTTTATAAATGCATCTTTTTTAATTGTCTCTCCTAATTTAATAAGCTAAAAAATTTTGCTCACAATATTTGATTAGGGAAATCATCTAGTTTATATAATGTTAAGTGTTTTATAAGTTTCTTCACAACATATTTCATGTCAGATACAAACCAAAATTACGAGCCTAAAAAATTAAAAAGGGCCTCGATTTTTTAATTCGCTTTGGGCCTCCAAAATTCTAGGACCGGCCCTCGACCCGGCCTTGTGAAGTTTAATAAGTTTTTAGAGTAAAAATAATATATATATATATATATATATATATATATATATATATATAATATTAAAATAAAATAAATGAAAACAAAAGTGTGTTTTTATGTCTTTTAAAAAAGTTAGATATTATAACTTATTAAAAAAAGAATTTAAGTGTAGGTGAAATAAATTGTTAAAAAGAAAGAACAATCAAATTAACAACAATTTGATTGTTGATACATGTTAAAGTCCAGCCCAACGACCCAAACAATGGGTCAAGACAATGTCTTTAATCGTTTATATCACTAATAATAATAATTATAATTAGGATAATGATAAGGATCAAAATATATTTTATAATAAAATATATATAAAATTACAAGAGTGAAGGAAAAAGTGACATGTGGCATTATTTGGAGTCTTTTATTACTATTTAGATTTTCAAGATCACATTTATCTATACAATCCTTCATATCTTATATTTTCATTTTAATATATAAAATATTTTCATGAGTTTTTTAATATGAAAGTGTAAGATATCTCATCGTAAGTTTTTTTATGTTTTATCCTAACTTCAACTTATATTTAAAAGCTTAATAATGGTTTATCTATTTTATTTTATTCAATGTTCTAACTTTAAATTTTTTGGTATTTCGTTTACAAGCTTTTGAAGCTATGCACCACGTGATGGCTTTAAGTTTTTCTTTTTCTTTTTATAATTAATTTTTCTTTTTGTTTCTTTGTTATTATAATTAACTTTTAACCTAATTTTCTATAATTGTTATTAACATATTTATTTTAATTTGTGTTCGATATAAGTTTTATTACAAAAATTTGTTGTAAATCACAAGGGTTTGAAGACTAGGTATATAAACGTGTGTCTTACATGGTTTGAGGAAAAAAGTTATGTAATTTAATAATGTATCAACAAATTTACATAACTATATTATTTTCATACACAACTTGAGTGGTAATGAAAGTAGAAAATTACGGAACTTTATTTTTGATCATGTGACTTCATGATCTAAAAGTTAATAAACGGTCCGTATAATTTCCTAAAAAAATTACTATGATATTATGATTTTTATATCTAAGAAAAATAAAATATACTTATAAAAAATACAGTAATACATAAAAAAAATTTAACCAAAATAAAATCAAATCATAACCAAGCAATGTAAAAAAACAATAGTAGTACCGTAAATCGAACGTGGATCCGCAGTAGCTAAGTAACTCCACAATAGATTGAAGAGTAAGATGCGAGCAGAATTATTTTATAATTGATGACTTATCAACAATGATTAAACATATTTATAAGAAGTGTTTGCTAAGCTAAAAATTTTGAAACATGTAAAATAATTTGAAAAGGCAAATAAAATCTCGTAATTAGGGAATTAGGTATTGAAATGGTTTTAGTTATGGTTAAATATGATATGGTTAACATATATTTGCGATATACGATTGAAAAATGTAAATATGACATCTGTTTTGGTCGTATATGAGCAAATTACTAAAAATTGTACATACATTATTAAGTTATATAGTTTTTATCATCAAACCCGTGTTATACACGGGTTTATAACCTAGTTAAGATAATATAAATCTTCCTATACTGTTTTTTTCCTTTTTTTATAGGACAGGCAAATATATAAATTTGTATTCATTAAAATTAGATTTAGTTAAATTATTGTTTAATAATATTATTATTAAATAATATCTAATAGGATAATAGGATACATAAATAAGAAAATAATAATAAATCACAAATTAATAGATCTCTCTATTTATTTACTAGTATTTTTATTATTAATAATCATCTAATAATTCATTGGTTCTATCGCATGTAAATGTTTCTAACCTACTAGTAAATAAAAAAACAAAATTCAAATTTAAATAAGTAAATACTACATCAAATTCATCATTTAAATGCATATCTTGACGACTGTATGTGTTAATCGATTACATTATATTTATTTAACTCACGCAATACACGACGTATTTTAAAAATATAACTATATTACTTATTATAACATTAAATTTATGCAACGCATGTAAAACACGAGTTATAAGTTATTATATAACATTAAATTTATGCAGCCCAGCTGGTTGATGCATTGGAAATGATGGGGAAGGACTCCTGGTTCGATCCTTGATCCCACCCGAGTTTTCTACTACAGCGCATATACTCCAGAGGGTCGGTTCTTGTGGAGGGTGCAACTCCTGTCATGTGGCAGGGGGCTGGAAATTTTATCGGGGACAGCGTAACGCCCCTCTCGACCAGGCGTGGGCTCGGTTAAGACAACATACTCCTAGTAATGAGTGGTGGCAGGCCTGCGTCTTGCGGATGTGAATTAGCCGTCTGGTATGAAGTTCACCTGTAAAAAAAAGCTATTATCTATACATCTAATGAAATAAATCATATACGGGACACGTGTCACTCTATGGAGAGATCTCAATTATGTTTTCCCTCCAAAATAAATAGATAGGGATAATATTTGTTAATAATATTCAAATAAAAATATTATTTTAATCCATAAATTTTATCTTTTTATTCTTTACCGTAAATAAATAGATATAGATAATATTTATTAATTAATAAGATTCGAATAAAAATATATTTTTTTAATCCATGATTTTTATCTTATCTGAATAATCTACACATTTAATTAATACAAATGGATTTTGTCACTTAATATATTGATTAATATAACGGGTTATTTATTAATAATAATATCAATGATTAATGCTATATAATTATTTTCTTTCTTTTTTTCTTAACTCTTATATATTTAATATTTCTTTTTATTTTTCAGCTTATTAATAACTATTTAATATAAATTGATTCAACCACGTATATCACACAAGTTTCTAACCTATAAATAAATAAAGTAAATATTATAATTTACGAAATACACGCTCATCTAACTTAATAATAAATAAATAAACAAAGTAAAATGTTACATCAAAGTTGTTTTTTTCCAAAAATATATATTGCTAATTGTGTGTGTTAATTGATTACATTATTTGTATTTAAGCCGTGTAATACACATGTTTATTCAATCTTGTAATGTACGAGTTTTTAAATATGTAAGTTTTTTATTACTTAATTAGTATATAAAATTATATTTATTCAGTCCGTGTAATACATGGGGTTCTAACCTAGTTAATTAATATATATAATAATACAAAACAGAATAATTTAACTATAAAATTGTTCGCTAGAATTGCTATTAATATATTAAGTTTTTTTTAAGCTTAACGACCTTATCATTGCTGTTTATAAAGTGTATATATTTGAAGACATAAGTATTTGGAGGAATACCATAATTTCATTATTTGGTCAAAGCCAGATATAACAGGTGAAAACCAAACTTAACATTCTAACAACATTCTTTATGAAAGAAGATGATCCATGCGTGTCTTTAAACAAAACATAATAGCAATCAAACAACCACATATTGGCCACCCGAAACAATATGTGGTAAATTCTTAGCCTAGCCAATTATCCTATGTCATATCAACCCCTCTCCCACTTCTAATTTTCCACTCAAACATAAGGGATGCCCCCACACAAGAATGATAAATAATTTTCTTTAAAAAAAGATAACCGTGTGATTAGTTGGGAGAGAGTGGTGCCCACCATTAACCCCTCTCTTTTCCTCTTCCCCATCTCGATGACTACTCCTCAATATTTGCCATTCACGCGTGTGTATAGGGGCCGACGCCGGTGTGCCCACTCGGTAATCCCCTATCACCGCATCAGTCCCCCGTGAACACCCCATGCCCCCTTAGGATTCAGTTATGGATTAAAGTCGAATCTATAATCAGTATTTCAAAGTTTTAAGTCTTAAAGTTTCGGTTTTTAGATTATAATAACAGATTAGTTCAATTACAAATAATTTGTTTCCTTTGATTATAAGGAAGCCAACTCGGTTTGTAGTATAAGAATTTTGAAACAACATAAAGAACAATTTATTATAAGAATTTTGAAACAACATAAAGAACAATTTATTAATTTATTTATTTTATCAAGGTTATGTCAACTTAAGAAGTTAAGCCAATTCGATGGGCCCTTTTGTATTAATCCGTTTTTAATCAATAATGAGTGGATTATGATGGGCTTTCTAAGTCGGTTATTTAAAAAAGATCAAGTCTTGTTATGATTATGACTCGCTTTGTGGATATTAATATCATACTTATAAGTGCAACTTGATCACTAAATAGTTGGTTTAATGTTATTTCAAATATATATTAATGCTGGTATACGATGAGTTCATATTTCAGCTAGGGCTGGCAATTTCAGATACGGACCGAAAACACGACACGACCTTAACATGTTCGTCACAGTTCGTGTTTGACCCTTAACAAGTTTCGTGTCTTAAACAGGTCGACACGATAAGGCCTGTTAGCTTTCATGTCGTGTTTGTGTTTATCTATTTCACGTTTGTGTCTTATCGTGTTCGTGTCTGACATGATATACCAGCCCTAGACTCCACATACCACCCATCCGAGGTGAGTTCATGTCTTAACAGGTCGTGTTCGTGTCTTAACAGGTCATGCTCGTTTCTTAATAAGTCGTATGATATGCTTGTAAATTTTTCCATGTCTTAACAAGTCGTATATTCTGTAACCTATTTATTATCATATTCGCTTTTAGAAAAACTGATACGATAAAATATCGTGTCGTGTTCATGTTTACCTGTTTCGTGTTCATGTCTTAACAGGTCACATTTGACACGACATGCCAGCCCTAATTCGAGCTTAGCTTGCAACAAAAAATATCATGTCCGAATGGAGAAAACAGAAGTAAAAGTAAATAACGTAAGATGGAAAATATAATGGGATTTTGTTGGGCTCACGTTGTTTGCCTTATTAAACGCGTGTTCATGGAGCCCACTCCCATGTTTTAAGGTAACAAGCACCACATCGATCATATATACAAAGGAGAATGTCAACGTATATGAAATCAATCACCCACATATTTTTATATTTACCAACCAACATTATATGATAACCAGATATCCAGCATTAGGTTGTTCATGAGTCGAATCAAGTCGAGTCAGAGCAAGCTTTCGCTCGAATGGATTATAAACTGAGCTGGCTTAGCTCATATTTGAGTCTGAACTGAAAATCTAAGTTCGGGCTCGGCTTGATTTTAAAAAGAAAAAATTAATGCGTAACTTTTAAAATTCAATTGTAAAATATTATTCAATATTTTAAAAGAACATATAAAAAATAAGCTTAAACTAATATATTAAAGCCAAAATCAAGTACAACACCACAACATAAGTTTAAAATTTCAACAAAAAACGATATATATTCACTAGCATAGTAAGCAACATTCAAATATGTCATAGATATCAAATTACATTTCTAAATACATCTAAACAATAAATCAGTTTTTGCAATATATTATAATATCTATATGAAAATTAAATATATTAAAAGAAAAATATCCGAACTAAGCCGAACCGAGCTACCAAACAACCGAGTCAATCTAACTCGTTACGAGCCGAGCTAGAGGCTCACTTTCTAACCAAGTTGAGCCGGCTCGACTCAGTTTCAAACCGAGCCATATCGAGCGAGCTTTTTCCGAGCTAAATCCGAGCAAGGTCGAGCCACGAGCTTTTTGAAAATCCCTATCCAAAATTATTTTTTATAACAAACCAGATATTGAACCAAACGATGTACTAGTTTGCTGGTCAGGTCGGTTGCACTAAATGATATAGGAGAATATTTTGAAACCGGTTTTAAAAACTTGATGATATCATATTTAATTTTATAAGAGTTTGATTTACATACAAGAGTTATATATGAGTTTGATTTACATATATATATATATATATATATATATATAGGATTCGGTTCAAGAGAGAACCAATCCCAGTTGCGAGAACCATGAGAATTCCTATCATCTAATAGCATATTTACACATCACCCATAACCAAATTAAATCAAAAGGGTATTTTAGACTTTTACTTCTCATGTCACATATTTTCTCTCTTTTCTATTTAAAAGTCAACATATCATATATTTTCTCTCTCTTCTATTTAAAACTCAACTAGTCACATCTTTTCTCTCTCTTCTATTTAAAATTCAACATGAGACATCTATTGAGTCGTGATTTTTGGGTGAGTTCGTTTCGTTATATCCTCAAATTTCGTAAACTCGAAATCGGGGTGTCGGGTGTGCAAAAAGATGTTTGGCGTAAAAAAAATTTGTAAAAAGGTTTTTGAAAAAAAAATTGTAAAAAAGAATTTGTAAAAATAAAATATTTTTGTTTGGCGTAAAGTATTTTTGTTTTTTGTAAAAAAGTTAAACCCGTAAAAAGTGTTTTTTTTTTAAATTGTTTTAAAGTTTAAAACCACGCGTTTAAAAAGTTTAAACCCACGCGTAAAAAAGTTTAAAACCGCGCGTAAACAAACTTTTATACTGGCGCTTAAAAAATTTAAAATGCGCGGAAAAAATTTTAAAATCGACGCGTAAAAAAGTTATAAACCGGTGCGTAAAAAAAGTTTTAAACCATCGCGTAAAAAAGTTTAAAACCGCGCGTAAAAAAAGTTGAACACTGGCGCGTAGAAAAAGTTTGAAATCGGCGCGTAAAAAAGTTTAAAACCGATGCGTAAAAAAAGTTTAAAACCGCGCGTAAAAAAAGTTTCTAAAACGGCGCTAAAAAAGTTTGAACCCGCGCGTAAAAAGTTTGAAACCGTGCGCAAAAAAAGTTTAAAACCGAAGCGCAAAGAGAATTTTTAAACCGACACGTTAAAAAAATTTAAACCGCACGTAAAAAAAATTCTAAACCGGCGCGTAAAAAAAGTTTAAAACCGCGCGTAAAAATGTTTAAAACCGGCGCGCAAAAAAGTTTGAAGCGTTACGTAAAATAATTTTCTTACTGCATGATTCAAAATTAACATTAATTAAATCACAAACATTAATTAAAGCACAATGATTACAACTTTAATTACCAATCATTAAAGAACTTAGTAAAAATACCAATCTACCCTTATCCTACTAAAAACAAAAACTTATTAATTAAAGCACAATGATTACAGCTACTTTATTGCCTTTTAATCACATCCATTAAAACACTTTTGATCAATGGCTTATATTGGTTCTTACAGTTCTTACAACTCAACGTGGTTCTCATTTTACCCATCCTCTCTCTCTCTCTCTCTCTATATATATATAATATGATTTATGATATATGAATCCATCTACGCTCCGCGAGTTTCCCCTTTACTTGAGCATGTTGAGGTAACTTCACCAGTAGCGCTCCAAAACACCCCGTTTTTGCCCAATAGCGCCAGCCAGCACCCTCACGCCTCCGCTCACGCCCTCCCTGAAACTTGGCCATTGTAGTGTTCGTGAGCCACCGTAACAACCACGTGGCTGGCGCCCCTTGCTCACGGCTCCACTCTTACATGTTCATTGGTTTTTTCCTCAAAACATTTAAAATAATATGCATCAAGACACTTAATTGATTTCCAAATTAAATCATGTATAAAGAATGGTAGTTAGATATGTAACAATAATCCTAAATGCTATGTGTATTGGAATCCGTATTAAAATACAATAACCGAATACAGTTGGTCATTATTATGTTTTGTTTAAAGACATGCATGGATCATCTTCTTTCATAGAGAATGTTTTTAGGTTTGATGTGCACCTTTGAACAGCAATGTTAAGGCCGTTATGCTTAAAAAACTCAATATCTTAACAACCCTAGGCATAATTATTTTTAGTTAAAATCATTCTATTTATATTTATAATGATTTCAATTACTTTTTTTTATTTCACTGTTTAATCATATAAAAAATCTACTTATTTACAACTTCATGTTAACAAAGTCAAACTTTTTTTAATCTATAATTGAACATCTAATTTTTATTATTTACAATTTCACCATATAAACAAAATTTTAAAAATCTTGAATATGAGTTTAGACAATCATAGAGATATTAAACTTTCCAAGCAACCACCACTCACCACCATCTAAAAACACCAGGCTCCTAGCCAATGATGCCATGGTAACATGGCTGAGAAATTCTAGTTTTTCACTATGACCTAGGTTCGAGTCCCACCCATCGCACTTTGGGTGGGGCACTCAACCGGCTTGGAGATTTTTATGGGGTTTTCTCCATACCTGTTGTAATGAACGACCGTTTAACCTCAGTGAGACCGAGCTTCCAATGAGGAAGTGCGATGAGTCAATGTAAATAATTTGCCGTTAAAAAAACACCATGCTCCTCATCTTTAGAAACCCCAAACTTGCAGGAAAATTGGGTCCAAGACTGAAATCGGTCGACAATCATGGATTAGGTTTATATCTCTTCCATTAAAATGCCAACGTAACAAATTACAAACAAGTGATAGGTAAACGGGCAACAAGCTGCACCGCAACCCCCTATTGAATTGCAAAGCCAATCCTACTTGGTCTCATATCAGTTGAGTAATCGATTGTTTGTTAACATGGGTCGAGTTTGTGATCTTCCCCACAGGTTTCAAGGATCACATGCCATTTATGAAGCGATCACATTGGCGAAGCTTGCCCCCTGGTTTTGGAAAAGTTCGGGGGGGGGGGGGGAGGCGGAAATGTATATACCTAAAAATTTTCTATACGAAAGTACTATTCATAACACTACGCATCGAAAAGTTCGGGAGGGGGGCGGACGCCCCCCGGAAGTAAACTAAGCTGCGCCCCGTATATACCTAAAAATTTTCTATACGAAAGTACTATTCATAACACTACACATCGAAAAGTTCGGGAGGGGGGGGCGGACGCCCCCCGGAAGTAAACTAAGCTGCGCCCCTGGTTATAAGTTACCCGTTAGGATTCCTAATACCCGATCTTAGCCTCACCCAATAAATATACTTTCAAAATCTCTACCATATATAAAAATAATTTTGTTATATTTAAGAGACGCATGTTTATGCATCACGGAATAAATGGCGGTATTAGGGTCTCCGGCGGCCACTTCCCCCACCACCTCCTCATAAACTTCCGGTCAAAACCACCCACTTTCCTCAATGTTTCCCATATTCGACCAGATTCCAAAATGCTAAAGTCTGTCATTATCAGTGGCTGTTAAATACATTCCAACATTTAGTTTCCCTTAATACCCATTTCAGATCATACCCACTTTAATTCTTGATCATCTTCCGAAATGTGTTATTCAAAGTCATAAACCTTTGTACTTTTCTGTTTAGAATTACAAATTCAAAATCCCATGTTTTGACCTTGCACACTAACTGTTTGTGTTAATGCGCAAGTGAAAAGTTTGGTTTTTTTATTTTACTTACTTTAAGAATCTTGAAAATTGCTACCCCTACGCTCCTCCTACCGGTCACCGCACATTTCAATTTTCAAAAATCAAACCCTTCTCAACCTTCTTTTCATTATATTTTGGTTTTGTCATGGGGTGACGCGTTTGTGCGAGGGGCTTTTTAGGGGGTGGACAACTTGGGATTGCTACCCTCCCCCGTCTTCTTGTAAAGGGTCTTTTCTTCTGCTTCAAGTGTTTGTTTTTTACCCCTAACTCCCCTCGAGTTGGTGGTTTATTGTGTCGTTTTACTGTTTACGCTGGACTATGCGTATTGTTGGGATTAGGAATCCATGTCAGGTGGTAGCCGACTCTTTTACACTCTCCCCAGAAGGGGTAGTAACCGATGTTGCCCTTCTTGAGCGTGTTTTTTCCCTCCGTATTCAAACCGTTAAATGCATCCCCCTAGTTGTCGAACGACGTTCGCTCAGGTCTTAACGAGTACCCTACGTAAGGTGATGGCGTCTCCAGGCTCGGTTGATAACTGGGTGCAGTTGCTTTTGTTGCCAGCTTGTACTCTGAGGGTCGTCAGACCTTCTTCCAAGAAAGAGCGGAGATCGGGAAATAGAAAATCCCTGCAGTGTACCAGCATCTTGCAGGCACTTGCGTTGTGGAAAGATGGGTCTGGTTTCGCAGATTTGATCTCTTCTCTCTTGAATAGTGGGGGGGACGTTGGGGTTCCTAAGAAGGATTCCGGAAGGGTCGAAGACAATAAAAAGGACCCCAATATAAAGCAATGTCTGCGAAAGGTCAGGGATGGGCACTTTACAGCGGCGGTAAAAGTTTTATGTTCCAGTGGGGTAGCTCCCTATGGAGAATCGATCATGAAAGCTATTAGTGATAAACACCCTGTGGTGCCACCCCCATCACTGCCTTCCAACCCTGTTCCCAACCCACTATTATCGCAACAGGGGATTGCGTGCTTAAATGTATTCGATCCTTCCCTGAATGGACATCTTGTGGCAGAGATGGGATGCGGGCCCAACACATGTTGGACGCTATGGGTTGTGAGGGTTCGGTAAGTTCCTCCGGTCTGCTCACAGCTATTACTGGGGTCGTCAACCTATGGCTTGAGGGGCTTTGCCCTAAGGTTTTGGCCGAGTTTGTGGCCTCAGCCCCCCTCACCCCCTTATTGAAACCTGATAATGGTATCAGGCCCATTGCTGTGGGGGGCATATGGCGTAGGTTGGTCTCTAAGGTGGCAATGAAGAAGGTTAGGAAGGACATGACCCAATATTTAGGGGATTTTCAATTCGGGGTTGGTACACTAAATGGGACAGAGGCGGTGCTTCATAGTGCGAACAGGTTCCTGAACTCTTTTCATGAAGATGGGTCTCTGGCATTGCTTACGGTGGACTTCTCCAATGCTTTCAACTTGGTTGGCCGCTCGGCGTTCCTCCAACAGGTCCACCAACGTTGCCCATATATCTATCGGTGGGTCCAGTTCCTGTACGCCCAACCCGCTAGGTTGTATGTTGGTAGCGAGTGTATTGGGGCCACCACTGGAGTGCAACAAGGAGACCCCTTGGGGCCCCTTCTCTTTGCCCTAGCCTTACACCCCCTATCCTCCGTGTCCAGGAACACTGTAACCTCCCTTTTCATGCTTGGTATTTGGATGATGGGACGATTATAGGTAATGCAGTTGAAGTTGCTAAAGCCTTGGAAATCATCAACACGGAGGGACCATCCATAGGACTCCATCTCAATATTAAGAAAACGGAAGTTTACTGGCCATCGTGCGACAGTCTCAAGGTTCAGGACGACCTTTTCCCAAGAGAGATAGGTAGACCTGACAGGGGGGTTAAGCTCCTTGGGGGGCGGTTAGTCGAGATTCTGGTTTTATCGGGGATTTAGCAGGGCGTCGGGCATCGACAGCGGTTGACCTTATGAAACTCTTGCCCTGCCTCCAGGACCCCCAGTGCGAGCTTCATCTTTTAAGGTCATGCATGGGGGTAGCTAAGGTACAGTTTGGGTTGCGAACCTGCCAACCCATTTGATAGCAAATGCGGTATCCTGTTTTGACGATGGTCTCCGAGAGGCCATCAAAGACATTGTTGTTTGCGGAGGGTCCTACTTCGGGGACCTCCAGTGGCGTTTGGCATCTTTGCCTATGCGCCTGGGTGGTTTGGGCCTCCTCTCAGCCCGGGATGTTGGAATTTATGCTTTTGTGACGTCTAGAGCTCAGTCATGTGTATTGCAAGACCATATCCTTCGGAACAGTGGGGTTGCTGAGCTTGACGTAGACTACTAGCAGGCCCTTAAGCACTTACGTATCTCTCTTCGAGACTTTGATATTGGCGGTTTCTCTAAAATGGACACCGCCCCCTCAAAGCCACAAAAAACTTTGGCGAATGCCCTATTTGGCCAAATCGCTCAGAGTCTGGGAGAAGCCTTTGATTTGTCTCCCCGCCAGAAGGCGGTGATTTAGTGCTTGAAAGGCCCCCATGCACAAGATTTTTTACTGTTATCCCGATCGAGGGGCTGAGGCAATGCATGTCGGCGGTTGAGTACAGAGCTATACTCAAATACCGGCTGATGATCCCTATGTATACTGAAGACGAAACCTGCCCAATTTGTCGTAAAGCCTGCATGGATAAATACGGGGAGCATGTTGTTCATTGTAAGGAGCTTCCTGGTTTCAAATATCGACATGACTAGGTGAGGGATGTTTTGGGAGACATCTTGAGGAGAGCGGGGACTTCTGCCAAAAAGGAGGCCACTGTGAATTTCCTTACAGATCCTATGGAAGGGAGATCTACGTTGAGACCAGCGGATCTGCTCGTCTTTGGCTGGGCGGGAGGGAAACATACTTGTGTGGATCTCACAGGAGTCTCCCCCTTAGCTAGTGTAAGGGAAAGTGGGTTTGTAGCAGAACGAGCTATAAAGAAAACGGAATCAAAAAAGGTGGATAAACATGCTAAAGCCTGTGCTGATAATCAACATGCCTTTGTCCCCTTCGCTTTCGACACCTTTGGCTCCCTAGCTCTAGAAGCTATCCGTTTGTTGACTAGGGTCCAAAAGGTTGTCCACAGCAGTAGCTCTTCAACCGGGGGAGGGGGGGTTGCAGGGGTTTGTTTTTAATAGGCTAGGGTTTGCTATTCAAAAAAGGAGTAGCGGCGCAGCTTGTTGCTCACTTACCTGCAATTTTGATGTAACTCGGCCAGTTTTTATATTAATATATGAATTTTGTTTATATTTAAGAAAAGATATATAATATTTTATCATGTTCCGAGGTTTGTAAACACATGTGTGCGTGGTTTTATATAATTATATCGCGTATCACCTATAGGCTAACATCATGCTTGTCTCGAACCCTGTAAAAATTGTATAGTTAATATCGTACCGGTCCAATACTTGAATTCTTGTGTTGTTACACATTCCTAATATTTTGGATTTTGTTTTTTTCGTCGGTATCAAGTTTTTCTACCGAAAAAATGTTAGTTTGGTGTACATTTTTTACATTAAATTTGCAATTAAAAAAAGTTCATAAGAGTCAATTTATTTAACTTATGTTAAAAGCCTCAAATAGTTACATGAATAAAATTGATTAAAATCTTAACATTGAATATATATGCATAAATGCTTAAAAGTTGAAACATACTAAATCGCTTATGAAATGCATTTTAAGATATTTTCATGTTAAAAACATTATTATATGTTTATTTAATTAAAAGTAGGATTATGATCAATTACAAAGGTAAGATAAGTAAAAGTGGCAAGAAGGATTATACCTAATGTAACACAACCAAAAATATTAAAAAAATCTAAAAAACACAAAATTTTTAAACATTATTTATATAAAAACGCTACTATTTTTGTAAAAAAAAAAAAACGTTTTATAAGACGAAAAGTAGCGTTTTTTATATAAAGAATATAAAAAAATTGTGGATTTTAGCATTTAGCCTGGGTTGGAGGAGGCTTCTAGGTTTACCGGGTTATCACCAACTCGAACGAGGCTTCTAGGTTTACCGTTGCGAATTTCATCGCGGGCCAATCGTGGTTGCCAAACACCGGTGCGCCATTTCATGCTGGACTTTAAGTTCTAAGTGAACTTTTGGTTGGATAATTTGTGTGTTTCTTTTGACTCTTTCTTTTCTTTTGGTATATATGTTGATCTGTACTTGTTTTCCCTTTTACAATTCGTTTCATTCATGTAATAAGAGTTCACTCATAATTTATGGATAATTTTAATAAATCTCTATTTTTTTTATAAAGTTACCAAGTATTACTCGTAGAATCTATAACTAAGTCCCTTATACTTGGCACATGCAAATTTCGACTTAAAGTGTGTGTCATTTTTAAAACTGAAAATACAACAACAAACAACCGTTCCAGTAAATCTCACAATAGAGTCCGGAGAGGATGAGATGTAGGTTCGGAAAGGATGAGATGTAGGTAAACTTTACCCATATCCTCTGAGATAGAGAGGTCAATTTCAAAGAGACCCCGACACTAGTAACAAACAATAGACAAACAAGCCAGACCTAAAAAAATAGGCATAGACAACAACCAAATAATGGAAAAAAGGTTACAAGTGAGTCACACAGCAAAAGTAAAACACATATAAAAGTCATAAGACCATGTATAGACATAGATGCTGAAAGACACTTCCATGCCAAGTCTACCTCAAGTTTAGGAACTCTAAGCCTTTACAACAAAGCTAAGCCCCCCCCCCCCCCCACACACACCCTATTCTCTAAAATCCGTCATTTCTTTTAAAAGTCCTTAACCCTAATCTTATGTCTCCATGGACTCCTATCATGTTCATGTCCTCAGAGATTTGCAACTCTATTAAATCTTGTTTAATCCGTTCATCCCAAGTCATTTGGGCCTACCTCTACCCCCCCCCCCCCACAATCAAGGATTCCACTACTCTCACCGGTGTTGTCCACTGTCTCCTCTTCACATGTCCAAACCATCGCAATCTCCCCTCCTGTATCTTATCTGATATACTAACCACTCCGAACCTTTTCCTTAGAACCTCATTTCTTATCTGATCTAACCTTGTATACCCACACATCCATCTCAACATTCTCATCTCTGCTACTTCCATCTTGCACGTCTGTGTCTTCTTAATGGCCCAACAGTCCGCTCCATACAGCATAGCAGGTGTCACACCCAACCCTGTAAATTTTTTTCTTTAATTTAGTTGGGAACCTCTTGTCACACAATCCACTAGTGGTTGCTCTCCACCTATACCATCAAGCATGGATACGATGCACTACATCACTATCTATGTCCACATCTCTATGTACAAGTGATCCTAAATATGTGAACTTAGTTGCCTGTGGAACCCCTTGACCGTGAATCGTGATATGAATATAGTCGTCATCACTTACATCACTGAAGTCACAATAAAGATATTCACTCCTAGAGCGACTAGTCTTTAGACCCTTGCCCTCTAAAGCTACTTGCGACTCCTTTAATCTCGCATTCAAGCTCTGGTTAGTCTCCGTCATTAACACAATATCATCTACGAAAAGCATACACCATAGAACTATCTTTTAAATCAATCTAGATAACTCATCCAACACTACCGTGAAAAGAAACTGATTCAACGCAGATCCTTGGTGGAGTCCTACCTTCACCGATTAAAATCGGTATCCCCTACAGGCGTACGAACATTGGTTTTAGTAGGAACCCCTTTAATTATGTCTATGTACTTACTAGGAACCCCTTTAACTTCTAAGGTTCTGTCAGTGAAGATCCATTGGTTTACAATATGTGAAAATGTGGGACCACCACTGGTTATTATTAAAGTTGGAACCGTTATCGGTTAACTGGTTATTATTAAATTTTGATTGTTATTTTTTTAAACGGTAAAGGATTTTTCATTAAAAGAAAGACATAACTAGCCACAAGCTAGACCATACCAGATCGCCAATATATAACAAAGAGATCAAAAATAAAATTTACACTAATCCTCCAATACAAGGATTGTTTAGTCCCCTCTATATTTAACCCATATGGAACTTGTGCTTTTAATCTCCAATTTCAGCATATCGATGGATACTCTTTTATCGTTCAAAGTTTTATGAAGCTCCACAAGTCTTGAATAGAGAATGTGGAAATAGAAGGAATATTACACCAAGTTATCATCATGACAAATGAGGTCTAATGCAAGATTTAAACTTTTTAAAAATTTTCCACTTGAAACTAAAACATATATAACCGTAACATTCTTAGTCAAAATAAATGTGTTTCTATTGAGTGTTGTTGTTTTGGTCAAAAATCATACTAAGGATAATGTGACCAAACTTTGTATGTGAGGTTGAGTGCTTATGTGTTGAACAATGATGTGAACAATCATGAAATGTAATGAACAATGGACACCGAGATTTATACGAGGAAAGAGCCCTTGATTTTTGAAGATCTCCGGCATAGAAAACCTCGGGTGATGGAAACTACCGATCACCAAGTGTATTTCACAAGTAAGATTACAACTTCGGAAGATATTGAGCTTTTACAACCGATCTATAGTGTAATGTGTGTGTGTTTCTCGAGAGTTTCCAAGTGATCTTGTGATATCAGTGTTTGCGAATGAATTCGTGTATCTAACGAGCTCAATACCCCTAAAATATTAACGTTTTTAACTTATAACTAACTATCCGAAATATCTGGGATCCTCCACGTTCATGCATAACGTCCATTTAACCTTCAGCACGTGCTTAATCCTCCGAATATTCCACGAATATTTTGCTTGACCAAGTCCACTATCGATACTTGCACTACAATCAAATAAAACATTGAAGTCAATTGTTAGAAACCGTTATAGTCACTAAGGATCCTTAATCCTCCCAGTATTCAGTACTCAGTACATGGATAATATATTCTCGATATATTGAAGGATCACTGATTCTTAAGCAATAAAAATCTAGTCCTAACAATTGCCCCCAATATGGCAGTTGTGATAGTAGATCACAGCTATCATATTATCTTTAATTCAAATATAGCCATTAGGGTGACTGATGGGACTCGCATAGCCTTCCCAACCATCATCACTATTTATGGGGAGAGATAACTCCCTTTAAAATCTGCACAAATCCATCATAAATCCACACCAAGCATTGTGAACCAGGTATTCTTCTCTCTTCCCTTCTCGATTATTCTTAAGTTCCGGCACCATGAATACACGATCTTCTCCGAATCCCGCCTCCAAAAAATCCAGCGATCTCCTTCAGTCACAAAACATACTAAAGGACCCCTCCTCTGAGATCTGTAAGTTTACAGATCCAGAAATCGAGAACCTAAAGTCCTGTTTTCCATCGAGGCCATTTTCAGACCTTTCGATCTTCTGCTCGGAGCGATGCGGTATCCGACACCTGGATTTGCTTTCCTGCCTTACCGTTTCACCTTGGGTTCTCATATCCTTTTCCGACCCTAACCCAAAGCTTTTTTAAGCTAACTTACATTAGCTTTAGTCTGGTCATGCCGATGTTGTAGAGAACATTGTTCATCTAATCATTGAAAAGAAAGGGCTCCAACTAAACCTTTCAGACTAGCTTTCATGTACTCTTTGACTACCCATGGCTCTAACCGATTTTTGTTTAAAGTAAAAGCCCACCAACCAGCTCCTGTCTTCAAAACAACCCAAAATGATTCTGTTTGGAAAAATTAGTTTTTCTTTGTTAAACGAGATTCTATGCCAGAAGGGGATTCGTTGCCTCATAAATGGATACTCATGGGTAGGATTTAGAGGTCTCATATGTGTTATATCCTTGTTGTAACTGTCTTTTGATCTTTCTTTTTCTTGCAGTGAAGAACTTTGCAACTTTAGGGAGGATCCAGGAACTTTTGATCGAGTGAAAGCCTTCTTGAGCCTTGACCCAAAGACATAACATTCAAAGTGAGGATCCAGGATCCTAGCGAAGTAGTACAGACATCTTCCTCCTACAATATGTCAAGTAAGTAATTGTATGATATAGTAAATCTTTAAAAGAAATTTCTAATTTAAATTAGAAACTTATCTTTTTTATGTTTGTTGGTAGGTGTTCAAAAATCTACTTCCAAGTCTGCAGACTTCGCTCTTGATGACATCAAAAACATCATCATCTCCAAGTATGTGAAAAGGAGACAATGAAGAAGCTTCCTCCCGTTGAGCCTCGCCCAGCCACCACCAGAGCCAAATCTGCTTCAAAAAGGAAGAAGCCTTCCGATCCTGAGAGTGATCTTGTCTCTATCGAGAAACGTCTCCATGATGCTCTGACCGAGGTAAGGATCCTTGATCCTTAGGTTTTACTTTACCCGTTTGTTAGGATCCAATTTTCTTTGTCTTGTTTATTACTAGGAATTCAGTCGCATGAGGATCTTTTATGAGAAGAAGTTGGCTGAACACGAAGAGGCTGTAGCTGGGATGAGGCCATTGCTGTGCCAAGGATAAGGATCTCTCGAGGCTTGAAAAGCAAAACAAAGTGTTGGAAAAGGAGAAGGAGAGCCTTGAGGAACAGCTGCTGAATGCTGAAGTGGGGGTTCATGAGGCTGCTATGAATGCTACTGAAGCGGCCAAGGTCTGTGCTGCCAGGACGGTTCTGCAGTCCATGATCAAGATGGCCAAAGAGGCTAACGATCCTGGATTTGATAGATCTTCATGGGACCTGGCCTCTTGGGAGGTAGCATTGAGCAACCTGAACGGCGACGAGCTGGAGCAATCGGCAGCGGCGGATGAAGCGGGTCCTAGCGGAGTGCAGACGGAAGCAGAGGACATGGCGGTTGAAGGTGCTGGAGGTAAAGCTGGTGAAGGTGAAGGTGGTGAGGCGGCCACAGTGTAGCTGCCTATGTGGGCGATGATGGATATTTCTAGACGCGGCCGGAGCCCACATTTTTAGGTCCTTAGGTTGGTTGTTTTACTTGAACAATTCGTGCTTTGTATTTTGAACAATAGTTTCCGTAGGTTAAGGATCATGGATCCTTGAAACAATGGGGGGTGATAAAGGTGGATGGATCCTTCTGTTTGTGGAGGATGAAGCCTTTGACACCCTTCGCTTTTTAATTTCCTGCATTTTAATTTTCTGCACAAACATTAACCGTTAGATGAACCTGATCCGGCCTGGATGGATGGTCCACGTTTTGCTGGTGAAATCCAAGCTGGATACTTTTGATAAATATTGACGGGCCTAATAATATTAGACCTTTACAATGTTCGTGTTTGGCAAAATCATATTGTGTAAAATTACTAAAATTTCGACTTTATAAAAAGATTTTAAGTCTGCAATCGTAACAGCTGCTAGGCATAAAATGTCGTATAATCTTGAACGACTTATCTCTAATTCCATGGTTAAGGGTCGAATCATTATAATAAGAATAAGACATACCAGGGAATCCAAGTTAGGATTCTAATCCTTAACACTTACAGTCGTGTCAGTCAAAGTATAACAATTGATTCAATCTTAGGATTCAGGATCCTTAGCTGGTCAATTTCATAGACCTGTGACAGTATATAGCTTAGGACTAAGCCAAATATCAAATGAAAGAATCATTAGTAACTGGGGACAAGCCCAAACAACTGGGGACAAGCCCAAATAACTGGGACAAGCCCAAATAACTGGGGACTAGCCCAAATAACTGGGGACAAGCCCAAATAACTGGTTGTAAACTGGAGTATGGCCCAAACTGGCATATATCCAATCGTAAGCGACATGAAAATGTCGAAACCTTAGCAAATGTGAAAACGTTAGAAACCTTAGGAACGGATGTATGGTACGTCTACCATTATACTTAGGATCCTCCATATAACCAACAACAATGAAATTGTCAGCCCCTAAAGCGGGTACTGGTCCCATTGCCTCGAACTATACGTGGATAACGTGCGCAACTGGCGAGGGTGTCAGAACCCAATTCTGTGTAATGGTCAAGACCCGTAGGAGGTAATAGATACCTTAGCTGGGGACATGCCCAAAGTCTTGGAGAGGTGGCCAACCTCTTTATCCTTTGTAATAACTTCTGCAAAACTTAAAACTTGATAAGGTTGAATGTTGAAAATTCAACATCCTTACTAAAAAATAAATAATAAGAAGTACAATAAGAATGAAAGCATTAGTAAAACGTTACCGAATCAAGAATCTCATATCCTCTGAGGATCCTTCAATCTGAATTGATCATTAGGATACTTAAGGATCCCTGATCCTTTACATAAAATACTTTTTTAGGTGGATAGCATTCCAAGCTCTTGGAAGAAGGTCACCATCCATAGTCAGTAATCCATATGCCCCCTTTCCTGCCTCGGCTTCAATTAGATAGAGGCCTTCCCATTTTGGTGCCAATTTGCCATCAGTAGGATTCGTGGTATTCTGAAAGGCTTTCCTCAGCACTATGTCACCGACTTGAAATCTTCTTATCTGATATTCTTATTATAGGCGCCAACCATCCTTTGTTGATAACTAGCCAGCCTTATCCTTGTCAAGTTTCTTAATTCTTCCACGGTATCTAGGTCTTGAGCCAGAGTCTCAGCATTGGCTTCAGGATCATGGATGCTTGTTCTGGCTGTAGGGACTCTCATTTCTGTAGGAATCACTGCCTCAGTTCCAAAGACTAAAGAAAAAGGAGTTTGACCCGTAGCATTCTTGGGAGTTGTTCTATCTGCCCATAAGACATATGGTAGTTCTTCAACCCACTTTCCTTTCTTTGATCCAAGCTTTTTTTTCAAATTGTTGATGATGATCTTGTTGGATGATTCTGCCTAGGCCATTAGCTTGTGGGTGGATTGGTGTTGATGTTATCATCCTAATCCCCCAGCTGTCACAAAAGTTAGTAGTACGGTTCCTAATAAACTGGGATCCGTTATCACAAATAATCTCAAAAGGAAAACCAAATCTAGTAATGATATTTCTTTTAATAAAGGATATAACTTCCTTTTCTCTGACTTGAGCAAAGGCTTCAGCTTCTATCCACTTGGAGAAATAATCAGTCATAGCTAACATGAACAATTTTCCTCCTGGTGCCCTGGGAAGCTTGCCTACTATATCCATTCCCCATCTCATAAATGGCCAAGAGGAGGATATAGGATGCAGAGGTTCTGCGGGCTGATGAAGGATATTACTGTGTCTTTGGCAAGCATCACATTTCCTTACATACTCCACAACATCCTTCTTCATTGTAGGCCAATAATATCCTGTTCTGAGGATCCTTGAAAATAGTGCTCTTCCCCAGTATGATTTCCACAATCTCCTTCATGAAAATCCTTCAAGACTTCTTGGATCTCAGGATCCTCCACACATCGTAGATAGGGTCCTGCAAGAGATCTCTTATATAACATGTCATTAATGATAGTGAATTTGGATACCTTTATCCTGAAGGTTCTAGGATTTTCTCCAGTGGGAACTTCCCCATTTTGGATATAATTCAGGATTGGAAGGATCCACGATCCTAGAGTTGATTGTGCATCATCCCTAGGTACGATTGCAGCATCATCCATATTTCCATTGTCTTATTCTCCTCAATTGCAGGAGTTAGAACATGGATAATGGGTATCTTCACATCATCAGGCATCTTCAATGAGGATCCTAGATTAGCCAAGGCATCTGCTTCTGCATTTTCTTCCCTGGGTACCTGTGTTAGACTGAAAAAAGCAAAAGAATCCGCCAATTTCTTGACTATCTTCAAATATTTAATTAGCTTTTCACCTTTGACAGCATAGGATCCGTTATAATGATTAGTGATTAATAAAGAATCTACAAATACTTGAAGATACCTGATCCTCATGTGCTTAGCTAATTGCAAACCTGCTATCAAGGCCTCATACTTTGCCTCGTTATTAGTGGTTTGGAATTCACATGCTATTGATTGGGGTATAATGTCCCCCTGTGGTGATTTTAGTATAGGCCTAGTCCAGTTCCTTTGACATTCGAGGCTCCATCTATGAAGAGTATCCAAGGATCCTTGGTCTCCTCAAGTTGTTGTACCTCCAATTCAGCTTCTCTTTGTAGATCATTACTGAAATCAGCCACAAAGTCAGCCAAAGCTTGGGATTTAATAGCAGTTCTAGGCTCATACTTAATGTCATATGCACTAAGTTTAACAACCCATTGTGCCATTCTCCCCGACATCTCTGGTTTCCTGAGAACATTCTTGATAGGAAAATTAGTTTTAATAACAATAGTATGAGTTTCAAAATAATGTCTTAACTTAGTCGAAGCCATGATTAGAGCAAGAATAAGTTTTTCTAAATGAGAGTACCTGGCCTCAGCATCAAGTAAACTTTTACTTACATAGTATACTGGATGTTGTTGGCCATTCATGAGCCTTAACAAGGACTGTACTTACTGCTTTACCTGAAACAACTATGTATAAGGATAATGGTTCCCCATTTTCAGGTTTCATTAAAGCCGGTGCTGAGGATAGGTAATCCTTGAGAGCCTGTAGAGCATCTTCATGCTTCTCCGTCCACTCGAACTTCTTATTCTTCCTCAGAATATCATAGAAATCCTTGCATCTTTCTGAGGATTTTGAAATGAATCTGTTCAGGGCGGCGATTCTTCCTATCAATCTTTTCACATCCTTAATGTTGGCAGGAGACTTGATGTTGATTATAGCCTTTATCTGCTCCGGACTTGCTTCAATCCCTCTCTTGGTCACCATATATCCTAAGAACTTTCCAGCTTTAACTCCGAAATGGCATTTGGAAGGATTCAATTTCATATTGTATCGGTCAAGGATATTGAATGCTTTTTCGAGATCCTTAAGGTGATCTTCAGCTCTTTTAGACTTGACCACCATATCATCTATATATACTTCCATTGTATGCCCAAGTTGCTCTTTGAACATCATATTCACCAGCCTCTGGTACGTAGCACCTCCTCTTGGATGATTGCATTTCTTTCAGGAGCAAACTTTCTTCTTTTTTGGTGAATTGGCCTGAAAGACCTGTCAATGCCAAGTTTATGAGTGATAACATCCTTAGATATGCCTGTCATATCTTCGTGCTTCCAGGCGAAGGTAGATCTTCTTCATTTAAGGTAGGATACTAGATCCTGCTCTATGCTCTACTGGATCCCGGATCCTATATACACCCTGGATTCAGAATCCTCAGAATCTAAGGGTATATCCTTGACATCCTGTTTTCTTGTGTCACAACCCCCGACCCCACCCTGGGAGCGAGAGCCGTGAACCAGTCAGGTGGTACCGATGATCATTTTGAAAACAGTGCAGCGGAAATTTCATCAGGACCGTTGTTAGGAAAAATATGAGAGTTTAGAAACACCAGATTTTTATTTATTAAACAGATGAATAAAACCCATGTTTTATAAAAGGTAGCTTTTATAAGGGATAAACTCGAATTCATAAAACAACATTTCTTAATTTAATTATAAAATAAGCCACTCCTTTAAGCCTTTTGGTGTGTATCCCAACTCTTAATCCGATCTACTGAAATCACCTGAAACATGTTTTAAAAATATTTTTGTCAGCAGGAAATACTGGTGAGTTCATTCAATTTGTACAAAATGACACATTCTTATATTCACAGCATTAAGAGTTTTTACATTTGTTTATCTTACCAAACTACTATTGGCTAGCTCATTGTCCAATAGCAGAGAAACTTATTTTAAATAGTATTTGTCACTCGGTGGCAGTTCCTGTGACTGTGGTCATATCACTCATTGGCTAACCCATTGTCCAATAGTGAAGATTATCAAGTATTGTATACAAAACCCCACATACTAACAGTAGTTTCCCAGTAAGAATACAAAGACTTAATCATTGTAATATAACTTGGAAAACATTTAGGGTTTGCAAAGCATTTGAGAAAAGGAGAATGACTCACATTGCAAACTTAGGTACTTCTATGGACTTTCTGGTGACAATTCTGATTATATCATGAGTTGCTATTAAAACATATAATGCACATGTGTTAGTAAAATAACCCAAGTCACTTTAACCATACAACACTCGACAGAACTCCAACGAACGTATTCGGGCAGAGCCTAGACATGCGTTGGCGATTCTAGATCGATTGGGTAGGGTGTCCATACAACACGAGATAGGATTTCAACGAACGTAGTCGGGCAGAGCCTTGACATGCGTTAGTCCTAAATCGGGTAGGATAGTGAATTCGTGATCGGGGGTTAAAATACTTACAGCGGCCAGCGCTTCGCAGGTTTAGGGGTTTGGGGGGGTATCATCAAGAGAACAGGGCTAGAGGGAGTATACGAATGAGTTTCCGATCGATTTTGTGCAAAACTTCAGTCCCACGCTGCTGGTTATATAGCCCATCTGGGCATCCCCCGCGCGTCGCGCGGAATACCCTGGATTCTGGCATGACGCGTGAGGACGGTCGGCCTTGCATAGGTCTGCCACGTGTCCACGTAGGTCTGACACGTGGCGCGATGTCGTGACACGTGTCCCTGGCCAACTTTCTCGTCCAATCGGGTGTTTTTCTTGATTTTCGTGTCGGTTCTTATCGTGTATGCTTGGGTCTTGGTCCCACTTGGTTCGGTTTTTAACTGCGAATCTAACAAGTATACTTTGGTGCGTTAACCGTCAAGTTTTCTTAACTGCTAAGTTTTCTAATCGAGTATCCAACTTTCATCGCACATACCAGGGGTTTTAATTACGGGTTATTGCTGGGAATATTTTTGAGGGTTGTTACATCCTCCCCACCTCGTTTTAAATCTCGTCCTCGAGATTTAGGTTATGATCTGATTTATCTCAGCGTTAATTAATACTAATAGGATTAAGGTAAATGAATCAGGACATCTTCGAATTTTGTAAATACAAGGTTTACAATGAATAGAACTCAATGGTTTAATTGAATCATTTCCAGAAATCGATATCAAATGAACAAAGTGAAATGACATAATCATCAGAGTGACTAGGTTTTCATGGTCTAAACCAAAAGAGAGATTTATGACCAATAGGTGAATGACTTTAGAAATAATAGAATTCACTGTCAAAGGAAAACTTACCTTGGTTGTCAATCAATGAAGACTTAAAATTAACAAGCTTAACTGAAACAGAAACATGAACATGATGTGTCAACTATCGAACCATGTTATGAGGAAAAATCAATGTGTTGACATTATTTGAATGACAGGGATACACTTGAAACACAACAGAATTTTAGTGTATCATTATCGTAATACATAGTTGGTATTAAGACTATTTTCAAAAATGAGCCAAACGAAAAGCATACGTAGTTTTGTAAGATCATGATTAGCTCAGGCTACAAATTTATATCGACGCCACAAGGTGTCGTAACTATCGAAATAGTTTACTAATTACGGTGACCGAACAAGTTCACCGTGTTCGTAATCAATTGAAAGGTTTTAGTGAAGTAAATTCGAATATTCATAAATAAATCTTATAGGATTTTAAATTGATGATGAAAGAATAAGTGAATATCATAGAACTTTTGATAAATGATGAAAGGATCGACAGATGTGCACCGAAAAATAACATGAAGTTGTGTACTCTTATCTTAACACATTATTGTATTAAGATTGTTTTATGACAATGAATCAATAAGATGGGTTTTAAGAATAAATAAACCCGCACATCGGGTGTGCAAACGGGATTAGCTCAAGCTTCAAGTTGATGAAAAACGCCACCACAAGGTGTCATAAAAATTAATGATTTAAAGACGGTGAATACCAAACAAGTTTGTTATGGTTCTGAACAGATGAAGTAGTTAACAGAAAAACATTATTCGTTAACTTCGATTTGTACTAGGGTAAAGTGATACTTTAACTTAGATATTACAAATTAGCGCTCACGTCTGGAATCATTTCTGCTTCCTGCGTAGTAAGTACGAATGCTCGCGCGTTCTTCTTAACTCCGTCTGTTTTTTTGCCTTGTTGTCGGGTGCCTTTGTCAGTTTTGGGCAATATGGGCGGATATGGCCTGTTTCTCCACAGTTAAAACAACTGGGTTTTTCCTCTTGCATTGTTCTTCCTTACGGCCAGGTGTTTTGCAGAGGTTATGTAGGGATTCCTCTTAAAGTAGCATTTTCCTGAATGCTTTTTATTACAGTATTTGCAGATACGTTTCTTAAATGACGGTTCAGATCCCTTCTTCTTATAAGACTAATCGGTGCCAAATTCTTGGGTAATTTTCCAGGCTAACTCCTTCTTCTTGTTTTCTTCTCTTGTGCGGATTAGTCCGTCTGTTAATGTATTGGCTAGTTCAATTGTTTCCTCGATAGTCTGAGGTCTAGCTGCCTTGACGATATCGCGAATTTCACTAATTAGTCCCCAAATTAACGAGAAATTAGTACAGGTTCTGGCGAAGCCAGAGTTGGTACCATTCTAGCATATTCAAAGAATGTTGTCGTATATTCACGACACTTCACATCGACCATTCTATGATTTAGGAACTTTTTGCCATTTGTTCCTTCTCATAGGGAGGACAAAATTTTCTTTCTGCCATTTCCTTGAATCTCCCCAGTTCATGGCATAGGCCATGTCACTTCCTTTTGCTTGAAGAATAGTATTCCACCATTCTAAGGCTTCATCTTTAAAGAGATTGGAAGCATACATGACTTTGTCTTCTTCGGCACATTTGCTGATCTTAAGAACAACTTCCGTCTTTTCCAACCATCGTAGTGCAGCTGTGGCTCCTTCACTGCCGGCAAACTCAGTTGGCTTACAGGCTAGAAATTCTTTATAGGAACATCCATCAGTCATTGTTTTCATCTTCTTAGGAACTGGGATTTTGATAATATCATCATTATCTCCATTGGCGCTGTGGCTAAAGCTGTTACTAGGAGTACGCTTGCTACTCACAACTTTGGTATGTTCTACGGGATTTTTAACAGTCTCAATAATTAATGGAATGACATTAGCAATGCCTTGGGCGATTATGTTTTCTATGGCCTCTTTGTTTAAGGGATTTTCATTATTCGCATGAACTTCTTGATTATGTGATACTTCATTCGACATCTGAATTGCAAATATTAATATCAAAAAATAATTAAAACAAAACAATCATATATATTTAAATTTATATTCACAAAAATAACACATAGGTTGTTTTGTATTAACCTCTTAACTTTATTGTTTAAGGTTAAAATAACACCTAAATGGCTTTTTGGATTCCCTTATAGATATACATATCTATATGATCATATGTTTCATATATTGTGATTTACATACCATTCAGAAGGTTAATGTATTTAACAAGTTCATATTTCCAACAACAGGTCAGGCATCAGGTCATAGTATTATTTCGGGAATTTTGTAACTTTTTAACATCACATATACCCCATCTTACCCGGTCTTTCCGGAGAGGCTACCCCATCTTACCCGAACAAGTTGGAGAGTCTATCACACCATACCCAATCTTGCCGGAGAGGTAATTGTATTTCCCGTAAAATAATTTCTCAAACCATGATTTTAAAAGTGCATTTTTTTTAAGTTCAAGTCTAAACACTATCCTGGTGCTACCAGTTAATATCAATTTCCTAACTCTTTTGTTTAAGCTTAGGTATTATCACAACACTTAATTGCTTAAACCAGTGGTTGTGGCTCTGATACCACCTTCTGTCACAACCCCCGACCCCACCCTTGGAGCGAGAGCCGTGAACCAGTCAGGTGGTACCGGTGATCATTTTGAAAACAGTGCAGAGGAAATTTCATCAGAACCGTAGTTAGGAAAAATATCAGAGTTTAGAAACACCGGATTTTTATTTATTAAACAGATGGGAATAAAACCCATGTTTTATAAAGGTAGTTTTTAATAAGGGATAAACCCAAATTCATAAAACAACATTTCTTAATTTAATTGATAAAATAAGCCACTCTTTTAAGCCTTTTGGTGCTGTATCCCAACTCTTAATCCGATCTACTGAAATCACCTGAAACATGTTTTAAAAATATTTTTGTCAGCAGGAAATACTGGTGAGTTCATTCAATTTGTACAAAATGACACATTCTTATATTCACAGCATTAAGAGTTTTTACATTTGTTTATCTTACCAAACTACTATTGGCTAGCTCATTGTCCAATAGCAGAGAAACTTATTTTAAATAGTATTTGTCACTCGGTGGCAGTTCCTGTGACTGTGGTCATATCACTCATTGGCTAACCCATTGTCCAATAGTGAAGACTATCAAGTATTGTATACAAAACCCCACATACTGACAGTAGTTTCCCAGTAAGAATACAAAGACTTAATCACTGTAATATAACTTGGAAAACATTTAGGGTTTGCAAAGCATTTGAGAAAAAGAGAATGACTCACATTGCAAACTTATGTATTTCTATGGACTTTCTGGTGACAATTCCTGATTATATCCTGAGTTGCTATTAAAACATATAATGCACACGTGTTAGTAAAATAACCCAAGTCACTTTAACCATACAACACTTGACAGAACTCCAACGAACGTATTCGAGCAGAGCCTAGACATGCGTTGGCGATTCTAGATCGATTGGGTAGGGTGTCCATACAACACGAGATAGGATTTCAACGAACGTAGTCGGGCAGAGCCTTGACATGCGTTAGTCCTAAATCGGGTAGGATAGTGAATTCGTGATCGGGGGTTAAAATACTTACAACGGCCAGCGCTTCGCAGGTTTAGGGGTTTAGGGGGGTATTATCAAGAGAACAGGGCTAGAGGGAGTATACGAACGAGTTTCTCGATCGATTTTGTGCAGAAACTTCAGTTCCACGCTGCTGGTTATATAGCCCATCTAGGCATCCCCCGCGCGTCGCGCGAGATACCCTGGATTCTGGCATGACGGCGGGGGACGGTCGGCCTGGCATAGGTCTGCCACGTGTCCACGTAGGTCTGACACGTGGCGCGATGTCGTGACACGTGTCCCTGGCCACCTTTCTCGTCCAATCGGGTGTTTTTCTTGATTTTCGTGCCGGTTCTTATCGCGTATGCTTGGGTCTTGGTCCCACTTGGTTCGGTTTTTAACTGCGAATCTAATAAGTATACTTTGGTGTGTTAACCGTCAAGTTTTCTTAACTGCTAAGTTTTCTAATCGAGTATCCAACTTTCATCGTACATACCAGGGGTTTTAATTACGGGTTATTGCTGGGAATATTTTTTAGGGTTGTTACATCTTGCCTCCATGACGTCTCTTGGAGGATGCTTTGATTGCTATGCTTCCCTAGATTTGGAAGCAGGTTTCATCGAGGAAGTGTAGCAATTCTTCGCCTCCTGCTGATCACTTTCTATCTTGACTATTCCCCACGGACTTGGAAGCTTGACACACTGGTGGTATGTTGATGGGACCGCCTGCATGTCATGTATCCATGGCCTGCCAAGGATAACATTACAGCAAGATAAGCTATCTATTACACAAAATTTTTGGATAGAATTCACTCCCTCTATGTAAATTGGAAGTTTGATGTCCCCCAATGTATTCTTGGTTTCCCCGCTGAATCCCACGAGCACCGATGATCTTTGTATGACCTCAGATTCAGGGATGTTCATCTTTTTGAGGACATCCAACTGGATTATGTTCACCGAACTCCCTCCATCAATGAGAATCTTGTGAACAAAATGATTAGAGATAAACAAAGTAATGACAAGACCATCATAATGAGGATCCTGAATGTCTACGCGATCCTTCTCATCAAAGGATATTACTTTTTGCTGTGTAAGGTAGACGTTCGAACTGGTCTCTCCCCATTTTCCATCTTCGTCTCCTTAGCATGCCTTTTAGCCGCTGAAAACGAAGTTCCACAGATATCAGAACCACCGGAAATAAAGTTAATGATCTGAGCATCTGCTGGCGATGGAGGAGCTCTCTCAGGTACTTTCTCAGTATCCTGAGTCCTTAAACGTTTCCTTCCTAACAGTTCCTTCAAATACCCTTTGCTAAGAAGATAGCCAATTTCCTTCCTCAACGCTATACACTCATCAGTAAGGTGGCCAAATCCTCATGATAAGCACACCATTTGGATTTATCCTTAGTAGCTACAGGTTTATCAGTTTTCCTTGGCCATCTAGCCTTGTCACTTAAATTCTGCATAGCAAGGATTAGTTCATTATTATCAGCAGAAAAACAATATTCAGATATTGGAGGATAATCCTCATCGTCTTCGTCTTGTTCAACTGCGTTCACATTGTGATTGTCATGTTTAAAATATGGCTTGGATCGATTATTCTTAAAGAATGATCCTTGTTTTTCCTGTTTTGAGGATCATGAGATTCTCTCCTGGATCCTTTTGTCATCCTCTAAACGAATAAATCTCAATGCCCTGTTCCTCACTTCATCTAAATTCCTGCAAGGGGTCATAACAAGGTCATCATAGAATGAGGAATCCTTAAGTAAGCCCATTTTGAACGCTTCTACAGCAGTGGCAATATCCAAATTAGGGATTTCTAAGGATTCTCTACTAAACTTAGTGATGTAATCTCTTAATGATTCATCACGACCCTGAGTTACCCTATATAGATCACTAGTTAATCGTTCAAAAGTTCTACTACATGAAAATTGGTTATTGAACAAATTAACTAGGTGAGAAAACGAAGTAACTGAGTAAGGAGGAAGACTTACCAGCCATTTGAGTGCTGATCCAGTGAGTGTGGATCCGAAGCCTTTACAAAGACAGACTTCCTTTAATCTTTAGGGAATGGGATTGATCTCCATTCTTTCCCGGTACTGTGCCACATGCTCCTTCGGATCAGTTGTGCCATCGTACAGCTTCATGTTGGGGGTTTGAAAGCATTTTGGTATCTCAGCATTGCATATAGGAGGTGCGAAGCGAGACACCCTGTGACTTCCATCTGGGATCTTAGGAATGGGCTTAACCACTCCCGGGACGCTGGATATCATATCCTTGAGCTTCTGGAGCTCCCGCGCCATAGCCTGATTGATACCTGTCCTGCATAAAACTACAATTAGTGCCAAAAGATGTATTGACATTGTTACCTCCTGATTGGTTTGGAAGTGGTATGCCAGAAGTATATCCAAAGGTGGACACTTTAGGTGTAACAGTTGGACCAGATGAAGCAATAGTCTGCATAGGGATGAAGTCCCCTTAGTGAACTTCAAAATCCTTGAATATCTGACTCCCTGAAGATCCCTGATCCTGAAAGACATTGGGTCCAGGATACATGGGTGCTGAAGGTCTTAAAGGATATTGCATGGATCCTTGAACTGAGAGGAGGATCCTTGAACCTTATCCCAAGCATAGGATCCTTGATCCTTAGAAAAGGATCCTTGATGCTGGAAATAGGATTCCTTTGGTGCAACTGTCTCCAAGTATCCTCCTGAGCTGAGATAGCCTCCTTGATGTTGATTTGAGGATCCATAAGGTAGGTAATGAGACGCTTGCAGCTGCGTCATTGCCAATGATCCATGCTGCAATCCTGAGGATCCTTAATGCTGAATACCAGAAGCCTTGGAATGCTGAATGGTTGTTGCAGGAGTGGCGAAATCCAACGATCTGGGCATCAATGGAGAGTGATCCTCCGCTGATCTCTTCTGTTTCTTGATTTTATCAATTTCACGAAGGATCCTCTGGTTAGTTTTGTCCTGCTGTTCCATGTATCCTTTCATCTACAAAATCAAAGTAGACAGATCATTGTTAGTAGGTGTAGAGGATGAAACAATGGAAGCCTTCGAGAAAACTGGTGTTGGCTTCTTCTGAGCATTATCAGCACTCCTCTCCGGTGCAGGGGGAATGGGAGGCAATGATACACAAGCCTGAGATGAGGTAACCGTCGGCATGGCACTTGAAGCAAATTTTCCATGAGAAGCCATGTAGTTGAAAAGAATGGATGAAAATGAATGAAATGAACGGAATTTTTAGAATTGAAGCACCGATTGCCCCACGGTGGGCGCCAAACTGTTTTGGTCAAAAATCACACTAAGGATAATGTGACCAAATTTTGTATGTGAGGTTGAGTGCTTATGTGTTGAACAATGATGTGAACAATCGTGAAATGTAATGAACAATGGACACCGAGATTTATATGAGGAAAAAGCCCTTGATCGATGAAGATCTCTGGCATAAAAAACCTCCGGTGATGGAAACTACCGATCACCAAGTGTATTTCACAAGTAAGATTACAACTTCGGAAGATATTGAGCTTTTACAATCGATCAATAGTGTAATTGTGTGTGTGTTTCTCGAGAGTTTCCAAGTGATCTTATGATATCAGTGTTTGCGAATGAATTCGTGTATCTAACGAGCTCAATACCTCCTAAAATATTAACGTTTTTAACTTATAACTAACTATCCGAAATATCCGGGATCCTCCACGTTCATGCATAGCGTCCATTTAACCTTCAGCACGTGCCTAATCCTCCGAATATTCCACGAGTATTTTGCTTGACCAAGTCCACTATCGATACCTGCACTACAATCAAGTAAAACATTGAAGTCAATTGTTAGAAACCGTTATAGTCACTAAGGATCCTTGATCCTCCCAGTATTCAGTACTCAGTACATGAATAATATATTCTCGATATACTCAAGGATCACTGATTCTTAAGCAATAAAAATCTAGTCCTAACAGTTTGTATTATTTAAAGTATCGTGTTTGATCTTTAGATATTACACTTATTCTAGAATATGAAATATTTGAATTCTCCTCTAATATATTGGAATCTATAACTATGAATAAGTTTTAGATTATTAGCAATTTTTATTAATTACATAATTAAAATAATTAATGTCTATTGATAGATAAAGTGGTAAAGATAATAATTTTGACTTAGAAATAAAGTTACTAGTAAATCAATACATTAGTTTATGAATCTCATTTTAAGGAAAAATAGTAAATCAATACATTAATTTATGAATCTCATCTTTAAGGAAAAATTATAAAAGTAGTCATCTTGACCAATCTTATTTTTTAATAGACATTGAATTTCATGTTTATCAAAGTAATCACTAAAGCGAAAGCAAACAAAATTCATCAAAAAACTTAGCCAACGCTTTCTATCATAAAATGTAGGCTAAATCCTAGCTGTTTCAATCGACGAACTTGATGTAGCGGCTTCTGACCGAAGAAAATGAGAGGTGATTACTTTAATTAAGCCTACAACTCCATTTCTATCTTGGAAAAATTTTGGTCAAATTCGACTATTTTCATAATTTTCCTTTATGGTTCAAACTCTTACCAAAATGTTATTATATATGCACAACTTATTACTTAGTTTGATTGATTTCCCATTATCCTTGACCATTGAAATTAAATAAAGATTTTTCTCTTCAAACTTTGAATATCATGATATAAATATAGATTACAACATGAAGTTTTATCACCATTTTACATTACTAACAAACTTTTACTATGAAGTTCGCTTTTTTTTTGCTTTATTTCACTTCTCCTTTCTTGCTCATCAAAACCAACCACTATCACCGCCGCTGCCGTCGGCACCATAACCTGGTGGTGCCACCAAACCCCACACTACGAAACATGCAACCACTACGTCGCAAGACGCTACACCACCACCGCCCCCATAACGGCTAAACAATTCCTAGACGTGGCCGTACAATCAGCCATCGATGAAGCACGCGTGGCTTATAACAAAACTCACGTGATCGAGTCCACGTACCCAAACGTCCCGGGCAAAAGCTTGTGGGGTAGCTGCGTTGACTACTTTGACCGGACCGCGTTCACACTTAACATGGTCCTAGACCGAAACCATGACCTCAAACCCACCCCACTCGACGTCCAAACATGGCTTAGCGCGGGTTTAACCTACATAACCGTTTGTCACAAAGGGTTCGAGTTGATTAACATGACCAACATAATTTTACCCGTAATAACTACCAATTTGACCGAACTAATAGTCAACTCTTTAGCTATTAGTGTTACTAATCCTTCTAGTGATATCAACAAACTCGTTGATGTTAACTTTAGCAACGAATACAAGCTTGCTGATTTTGCGAACGAAAAGCCGGACGTTGTGGTGGCTCAAGATGGTTCGGGTAATTTTAAATCGATTCAAAAAGCGGTGGATGATGCGATTCATCGCGTGCCACACAAGAGGTTTGTGATTTATGTGAAAGCTGGTGTTTATAAAGAATATGTGGAGATACCAGTGACACTTAAGTGGATCAAGATGTTTGGTGACGGAATAAATAAGACGATCATCACCGGTAACCGGCATTGTGGTGGTGACATGCTCAATACCTCAAAGGCTGGTGACTTGCAGGGATCTGCAACTTTTAGTGAGTTCTTGTTTACCTATTTTTTTTTGTTCATTGCTAGAACATTGGGCGTATTTCCAACGAAGACAATAATTTTTGTTCATTGCTAGAACCATAGTTGTTAAAAGTCATCGCCTCTTGCGCCTAGCCCCATTCTTTAGGTGAGGCAAGGCAATTGCACCTTGAGTCAAGGCAATTGCGCTTTAATTCTCCAAGTGATGATGATTCACACATAGGTTCCAACGCGATTCCTAGATTTCTTAGAGTTTTCAACAAAATTCTCTAAATTCCGGCAAGATTCCAGGCAAATTTCTACTTTTATCTAAGGAAAAACACTTTTCTAACCAATACACTAATATTTTAGAACTTTTGATACTAAATAGATGACATTAAATGTTGTATAATAGGTTTTGTTCATTTTATTTGTAGAATATTATTATTTTTCTAATACATAATATATTTTTAAATTTTTTCATTGTGAGCTTTTATTTTCTAAGACTCTCGTTTTTTTGCGCCTTGCGCCCAGGCCCCATGCGAGACCTATGCGCCTTGAGTGCGCCTAGCGCCTTTAATAACTATGGCTAGAACATAGGGGTGCGAACGAGCCGAGCGTCTCAAGATCAGCTCGAGAAAAAGTTTGAAACAAGCTTAGCCTTATCGAGCCCAGGCCGGGTTTGAGCCTAAAATAAAACCCGTTTATTTATCAAGCCTGAGCTCGAGCCTGGCATGTGAAGCTCGTTAGTAAACGAGCCTTATCGAACCAATATTAGTTTTTATTATAATGTTTAATAATATTTAAACCTTGTAAGCTTGTTTAGTAAACGAGCTCGATCTCATTTATCGAGCTCGCGAGCCTAAATGAATTTATTATTTATATTATTTTTATTTAATTTATTAACTTTTAGATAATAAACGAGGCGAGCTCGAGCTTGAGAAACTACTAACGAGCCGAGATCGAGCTTTAAAAATAAAGCTCGAACCGAGCCGAGCTTGAGCTCTCATAAGTTAGTTGAGCTCGAGCTTGGTCGAGCTCGGCTCGGCTTGGCTCGTTTGCACCCTATAGGAGAACACTGGGGATATTTCCAACGAATTTCTGACAAAAAGGATTTTATCAGAAAAAACGTTGGCGGAAACAGTTTCCTACACATTTCTCACGAAATTATTTTCCTATTATTTACCCTTTTTCTAATAGTGATTAGACAATAAACACCAAACTTATTTTATTTGGATTATTATTTTCCATTTTCCTACATCAATTTTGTTGGCAATCCATAAGGAAACGCTTATTCCGACTAATTTCTAACAAAAACGATTTCGTCGGAAATGAGTCCGGAAAACAATTTCCTACCAATTTTTCTAAGTATTTTTTCCTACACATTTTCTACGAAATATTTTCCCTTTTCTATTAGTGATTAGACTATAAACACCTAACTTATTGTGTTTGGATCAATGCAGAAGTATGGAGCCACAGATTTATCGCCCAGGGCATCACATTCCGGAACACCGCGGGGCCACAAGGAGGGCAAGCCATTGCGGTCCTCTCCTCTTCCGACCAATCCGCCTTTTACCGTTGCAGCTTTGAAGGATACCAAGACACACTTCTTACTATGGCCTATACACAATTCTACAAAGAATGCCAAATCTTTGGAACCGTAGATTTCATTTTTGGTGGCGCGAGAGCAGTTTTCCAAGACTGCAATATCTTTATTCGAAAACCATTACCAGGAGGCGGGTTAGTAGTAACGGCTCATGGACGAAACAATGATTACGAACCTACTGGGTATTCATTGCAAGGGTGTAAGGTAACCGCCGCACCGAGCTTAACCCGAGTGACTACGCAAAAGCGTTTCTAGGAAGGCCATGGTTTGGGCTGAGCCGAACCGTTTATATGCAATCTTTTCTTGATGGGTTGGTGGACCCACAAGGGTGGACTGATAGTTGGGGTCACAAGGATACTGCTTATTGTGGGGAGTACAAGAATTATGGGCCGGGTTCTTCTACTAATCAAAGGGTCAATTGGCCCCATTACCGTGCCATAACAGATCCAAAGATAGCCGAGTTTTTCACGGTGGCCCATTTCATTTCGGGCTATAATTGGCTTCCTGAAACCGCGTGCCTTTTACACCAGGGTTTGAAAACCGGCCCGTTTGACTAAATTGAATATTGGTCATGCTATAGGTGGATTTTGCTGAGTACCGTTGTTGTACCAATAAAATGACCTTATCTTGAAGTTTTTTTTAAAAGTGAACTAAGGCATTCTTTGAGTTACCCTTTTGTGTGTTTTGCTGTTGTGAATGAAAGTAAATTTTCAAAAAAAAAAAATGGGGAAACATAGTCAATCATGGTAATAACTAATCAAGCCAAGTCAATATTGGCCAAACATGTTCTTAATTGCTCAACATAGTCAAAATTGATCAATCATGGTCAATCTTGGTCAAAGAAACATGTAATTAGTCAAACATTGTCAAATGTGTTCAATTGCATCCCTAATTGGTCTAACATGTATATAAGTTATATAACTTTTTTTATTTCTATATTTATAAGACTTAAGAGGAACGAAGCAAAATATCTTACAGAAAATAGATGTCGAAGTTCTCGAATCAAATTATTAGGGCTGGTAAATCGTGTCTTAACGGATTTGACAGGTCTCTGACGACACAAACAACAAAAGTTCTAAACATGAATACGACTCGTTTAACTACTTTATATCCAATATCTATAGCACAGTTGTATGTTTTATGTACCAAAAAGGAGAAATGGTGGATCTTAACCTTCTAATTTTAATTATTTTTAAAAAGGTGAAAAATCATATGGCGTACTTTTCAGTAAATATGTCTAATCGTGTCTTATGTCAGACCATTTTTGTGGCATGTTATTTCCAACGTTTTCAAACTAAATCATAGGAAAGTAGAAAAAAAATGTCTGAACTCTTGAGTTTGGTTTTGGTCACCAGGAAACACATTGAGTGGACAACAACTTGTTGGGCTGATGAAGTTAGTGGGCTTAAGCTAACTGTTTGCAATTGGGCCACTTTTTCATTGATGTCATTCCACCCTAGAAAGATCCTCCATGTGTAGTAGATGTCTGTTGATGTGGTTTAGATATGACTCTTGTTTGAAATTAGTCCATCAATCAATGTAAGTTAAGTCAATGTAACCTACGGAATGTTTATATGAAAAATCGAGTTAGTATGCGACAGTCGAACTTAGTTGAATAATAATTGTATTTAAACTTTGGAATGGGTGTTAATCAAACGCATTTGATTTGTCTTCGTTTTGGTGTGACTCATTCCTATGTTGACTCGACAAACGTTTATAGTATGCCACCCGATCATGCCCTGTACACCTTAGTTGGTTTAGTTAAGGATCAAACGGTTGTTGAGTTTGTACATGAAGTGTGCTCTAAATCAGGATATGATTGATATGAGATATGTCTATATAGCCGATTAAACTTTCATTCCCACTGATTAAATCTTACAACTAAGTAACCAAACCCATAAACGAACGTAATTGTGTGTTTATTATCTTCATCACCGATTTTAGCACTATTTTGACCTTTGTATGTTTCTCGTTTTTTTATTGCAAAGTAGTTTAACCTTAACTTAAATTTAATTTCAACCTTCAATCAAACTTATTACGTTATATATATACTCAAACAATACATGTAATACTAATCACATGCTCCTTGTGGATATGATACTCTAGTTACCCTAGCTATTCATGTTTTTTTTGTTGCATGAATTAAAGATGTTCATTAAGGATGACCATGAACAACATAGAACGAGGGTAGAACATAATACTACTAAAAAATTTTCAAGGATTATCAATAATGAAGTTTGTAACAAGAGAATTTGCATATTCTAATTTATATGTATTGTGCTTTAAGTTAGTGGTGAAATTGAATTAGGTCATACCTAAGCAACCAAATAAAAACTGAAATTGATATTGAGTATCAATTGAATTATAAATTTAGACATTATAAGCGTGGCAGATCCAGGGGAGGTTCCTGGGTTCTCAGGAACCCCCTCGGTTTGAAAAAAAAATGAAAAAAGTTAGTGGAAACCTTGAATGATTTCGAAAAATTAGTAAGGAAAGGTACCCCTTAGAAAAAATTCCTGGATCCGCCATTGATTAGAAGTGACTTTATTTTCTCATAATGTCATAAGTCATTAGTTAAGTTATTCAATTTATACAAGTAGGGTGCTAACCAAACCACCATCATTATAGCACCGAAGAGTCGTCGCATCAACAGCTGCTACTCAATCAACCAATGATTATCACCGAGGGTTTGGGCCTCATCCTCTAATTTGTCAACACGTTTGAGTGATATCAAGGTCATTTCTCAATCGCCATAAAGTCTAATAAATTTCCAAATAATTCATGGAGTAAATCACATCTTATGCACTTATTTAGTCAAGATTGTGTTTAGTACACCATGATCTTATTTTGATGAAAGGTGTTGTGGTCTTAAAAGTTTTAACTGTCTAGTCAACTTTTCACGTGGCTAGATTATCTTGATTACATGCACCTATGCTCATAAGGCCCCTACCAAACTTGCATAGTTGAATAGGTTGTGCTAACCCACCCCTACATACCACCACACCAACATGTACTCAATCAATTTGCAACATGCAACTTTGGCAAAAATCTTTGTTTGATGCTATTTTTATTGTTTTTGGATTGAATCATGTGATGGTGAAAGTGGTCCATAAGTTGGGGAAGTGGTGAACTGCCTAAACGCATGTAGGATTACAAGCAAATAGATCACAAATAAATAAAAGTGTCATGAAAAGGGAGTACCATGAGTTGCCTATTTTATGGTTTTGGTTAAATTGGCAACACCTATTGGACCAACAACTTTTTTCCTTAGCTTAATGAGGCATTTGGGTAGGTGGGTTCCTGTTGTTTGAATGGAAGGAGATGTAATCAGTGGCTTATAGAATACAATTGTGGTCCAATTGACTTGTGAGTTTAAGTTTTTTTATTTATAGAATGAAGATGGTTTGTTAATATCTTAAAGAGTAGTTGTAGTAGTAATCAATCAACCCTCAAGTGGGTTGTCATCTTTTATGCATTTTGATGCAGTCTATGATTGGTGACCTGCAGAAATTCTTTTTATGAAGCTGTGTGTTCAATCATGGTCCCACAAAATTGATATTCCTGACTTCTGTAGTGTATGTTGTTCATGTTACGGATTGTGTAGGGCGGACTTAAGCGTTGGGGTCAAGCGATTGAGTACTGGTATCCAATTTTCATTTGTTTTGTGTAATACACGAAAAGTAACTCCAATTCATTACACATGTTCAAAAAATATCCAGATAATATAAGTTTTAGATCCGTCACTAGTAGTAGGATAACAGATGTCTAGTGGTATTTGTTTAGAAATGTTTGTATGAATTTATTATACTTGTTTGTCAATGATGAATGAATATATTAACTTTATTATCGATTATTCCTATTTCCCTACAAAATAGGACATTATGTAATTGTTTATTTGATTAATAAACTCAAACTATGTCATTCCAGCTTTGCTTGAGTGGTAGAGACTTTTGTCTCTCGTAAATTTGTATAGTTTAGAGGGTTGTATTAAAGAAAATTGATTTTAATTGAGTTTTTCATTAGCTCTCATGATTTTTCCACTCTTTAGTCTCCTCATAACTCTCCCTCTAAGCTTAAAGAACATACATGTTATAGAGTTCTCATAATAACCCTCACACCAACCTTAAAAGGACATAAAGAACATACATGTCATAGAGAACCATCCCACTAACCTTAAAGGACATGCATATTAAAGGTACCAATTGGATTTCCACATCCACTTATATCTAGTAATAAAAGATTATATTACCCTTCAAAATCAACATTGAAAGATTTAAAGATAGTTACAAAATAACGAGGAGATATAGAAACCGAAATCTAATAATTAGAATCATAAATGGAAAAACGTTAGACTGGATGGTGTAGAGTGGCGCTCCACGCCACCTCAGCCTATAACGCCTCCTAGCGCCTCCTAACACTGTCCACCTTAGTTAAAAGGGGAGCCAAGGGAATGGCGAACACGATTGAGATGAATGTGGCTCCCCCGCAAATCAAAAGTTTTCTTTTTTCCTTTTTTCTCATATTTTTATTTTAATTTAATAACAGGGTAAAGATGAGATTGAGAGGCTTTATCCCATTACCTGATAATAACAATAAAGTTCCCCGTTTACGTAGTGTTGATGTTGCGTGATAAAGCCGCTAAGGACTTTTGTTTCACGACATGTAACAAAAAAAGATTATTAACTGACAGAATAAACGAGAAGATGATTAACAACAATAAAAAATTAAAATATCATTCAAATACAGTTGCATTTTTGGCTCTTTTTTTGGATGTTTTTCTTTATTGTAACAACAAATAATGGACACATAACAAAACAGAAATGTCACAATGTGCATGACCTAGTTGTGGGTGGGAGGTCGCACCATTTGAAAAAAAATAGTGTATATTTTAGGAAAAATAAAAACCTAATTACATCCTTTAAAGTTATGGTTGAACACCTTATCGTACCTCAGACAAATAATTTCTGGGCTCGTCACTTTAATAATTATTTGATAAACATTTGTCCCCTTATTCACTTTCATAGTTTCATTAATCACAACAACCAATAAAAATAAATAACTAAAAAGAAAAAAAGCAAAGTGCCAAAAGTCTAAACAGCCCCTCTACACTACCCTTCATCTTCTCATTCAATCAAGTGCATTAGGCCAGTACAGTAATTTACCACATTATTCCACACCCACTGCACCAAGAACCGCCGTCGAATCCCATGCATATTATACGTGGCACCATCTCCATCCTTAATTATCTGACCCGTGTAGGACCACCACCACCGGTCCCATAAATCCCCTCACACAAATCAGCAATCTCAACCGGAAACGTAGGGTCTTGACCAGCATACCAAGCGTTGACTAACGGATTCGTTGCCAACTCAGCAATCTCATGAGCAATTACACTAATCATTCCGTCAATTCCAACGTCGCCGTTAGGTGATTTTAACGGTTTTAACCCGGGCATGTAACTCGGTACCGCGAACGAGTACGCGCATACGCCTGGACATGATTTAACTGAGTTACCTACCCATGCGTAGGGTAATGTGTACCCTACGATTGATGGGTAGGTAAAGTTAGTGGAACCCACATACGTTCTGGCAGAAATCCTGAACGTACACTCATCAGAGGTGATTAAAAAATATAATCCACTATTGGGGGGACTGGTAATGGTTCAGTTTTGGCGGTTATGGCGGATTTTATAACGGATTGTACGGATAGACGGGTTAGGGTTTTACCGTGGGATAATAACCGGTCGTTTTTTTCTTTTCCTAGAATAATTGTCTTTGACACGTCGGAATCGGTTTGGTCGGGGTAGAGCTGGACGGTTTTCCACCAACCGGAAACCGACGGTGAGCGGTTTCCGGGGCAGAGATGGAGTTTATGAATTCTCGGATGATTCGTTTTTGCGTGTTCAGCCATGTTCCGTACCTGTTTGGGCATATTGTAAAATGTCATAGTTAGAGGATAGTTTATGTAAAAATATGACAATGGACTTTGGAATACAATTATAATCACAATCAATGTTTTAAAAACTGGATTTTAAATCATACCGGATTGAGCTCTAAAATGGTTCAATTGGTCGGTTCAACCAGGTTATTAGTTAACCCGATAATTTCATAAAATACAAATTCATCTAAAAAACTATCCAATCTCAATTAAGATTTGTGTAATTCATCATGCTTTTATATAAAAAAACAACTATTTCCTTGTAAAATGTAGCATTGGAATAACATTTTTGTTACTTATAAACAGTATTACATTCGACGAGTTAGGTAACAGTTTCAACAGTAATGCAACATTGGAATGGAATGCACTAGTTAAATTACCAAAAAAGTAAACTGTCATTTTGGTCCCCTGAGGTTTGGGCAGTTTTGACACCCAAGTCCAAATATCAAACTTTTTGCATATGGGTCCCTGAGGTTTCAGTTTTATTGACATTTTGGTCCAAAAGTGATATTTGTCCTCTAAAATCCTACTATTTTGTCATTTTCCTCATGGGTAAAATTGTCATTTTAAGCATTAATATATATTATATATATAAATAAACCTCAAACTCTGCTTAAAATAACCATTTGCCCCTGAGGAAAAGGACAAAATAGCAGAATTTTAAAAGAAAAAAATTACTTTTGGACCAAAATGGCAATAAAACTGAAACCACAAGGACCCAGATGCAAAAAGTTTGAGATTTGGACTAAAGTGGCAAAACTGCCCAAACCTTAGGGACCAAAATGGCAGTTTACTCTTACCAGAAATATGAAAGGTCAACGTATCCTTAATATCATATTTTTATTACAATTAAAAAATCGAATTTTAAGATAATGCAAACCAGTTCAACGGTTTGAACCGATAAAACCGGATTTACCATCGATAAATAAGACACACCGTATTCGGGTTTTACCGGCCTATATCGTATCGAGCTTGTGTCCGGTATCCCGTTTAATCAGTGTAACTGACTGGTTCATACCGGTATTTAAAACATTGATCAAAATTCTCAAAAACATTATATGTTGTGACTATGTACCATATAATATGTACGGTGATGTTGGAGGTGAGAACCGGTCCCATGTGGTATTTCATCTTAACAAACTCTGATGATCCCTCGTACTTCTTATTGCCACCGAATTCGTGCTCTGTGACTTTATTCTGGTTGGGCCACGGCCGCCATGCGGTTGAAAAGCGGATGAAGAGGAAGAGGAGGATGAGTCTGATGATTGGTTTCGCCGGTGACCGGTGGGTGTCGCCGGAGAAGTGGCGCATTTTAGAATGGTTGGTAAAATGGGAACATGTGACAAATGGAGGGAAGAGTGTGAGAGACTAGAGGTTTAGAAGGTATTATATATGAAGCTTTCTCCATGTTGGATATTTTTATTATTCTTTGTTTGGTTAATAATTGCTTGAGAATATATGTAATTGTTCTAGATTACTAGAATTAACTTTTAGTGCCTCTAGAAGGGTTATTTACTCCGATCGTTCATGTCTAAGATGGTAGATATGCTTGTTAGGGCTGTCTCGCGGCTCGTAGTTCGGACCTTGATATAGTTTGATTTGAAATTGAGCCAAGTTGGCTTGGTTTGATTTAAATTATGTATTAATTTTTCGTTTTAAAATCAAACCAAACCAAGTAGAGCAAGCCAGCTCGGTTTAAAGCCAAGACGAGCTTGAGTTTAGATTTTCAATTGGTTTTAAATCCGAGTCAAGCTAAGTTAGCTCGGTTTTTATTCAAACCAAGCCGAACTTGTCCTAGCTCGACCCAACTCATAAACACCTCTAATGAAGATGAGTGGGTTTGTCATTACTCTAGAATACTAGAATACACAAAAAGAAAAAAAAATAAATGCTTCTTGTTTTCATTGGTATAGTTGTAGAGTTGCAAATGCCAACCTATACACTGAGCTTGATAGAAGAAATGACTTTCGAAGATGGTTGATTTGAAAACAAATTTAATTTGGTAAGATAAAGAAGAAATGACATAATTGTAAAACATTAAATAGTTTATAACTCCTCTCATTAATTATGGTATCTCTCATTAATAAAGAAAAATATTTTATCTACACATTTTAAAATTTATCCTACATATGTCTTATATTTACCGGAATTTACCATACACACATGTAAATTTACCTAACACATTTCAAAATTTATCCTACACATACTAAAATTTATCCTACACACGTCAAAAATCGTCATTCCCATAAATTATTTTATCTTGAAAGAGTATATTAAAAAAATGAGTTAAAAGTTTAATTAATTAGCTAATTAATGATAATTATATATTTTATTTTTTATAATATTAAATACATATTAAATAAGTAAATGAAGAATTTCTATTTGTTTAACAATTATTCTTTTTATTCGTATAATTTTTTTTCTTTTCATTTAAACCCTCCAATATAAACTTCTAGATTTATATAGTTATCATTAAAGGATTAAATATGGATGATGGTGATTTGAAGCTTATTTTTTTACTTGGTGCTATGTAGGCTTTAAAAATAGATTTTTTATAACATGTCAGATGTAGTGATAAAGAATCAGACTTTTTATACGTATTTATATTTGTTATTAGCTTGTTCGTGTGTTTTCATTTATTTTCATTGGGAGATATATGTACATATGAATGGATTCGTACAAATTAATTGAGTTTCAAATTTTAATAGTAAATATGTATAAAATTAATATTAAACCCATAAATAATATATTAGGTGAACGCATATACAAAAATTCAGAAATTAAACGACAAAACAAGGCTTTGTTCGATTACCTGCACCCTGTAAAATGGTATTTTGATGAAACTATGTTTTTTTTTCCGGTTAACTTTTATTTTATGAAAAGTTACGCTTAATTTTTGCCGGTTAACTTTTATTTTATAAAAAAATTACGTTTAAGCTACGAGCTTACCGTTCAATATAAAAAGTTACGCTTAGTTTTTTGCCGGTTAACTTTTATATTATAAAAAAAGTCCGTCTAAGTTAAGAGCTATAAACAATTCCATTTAAGTTAAGAGCTTGTCGTTCAATATGTGTGTATTTATTATTTTATTATATATGGGTAGGAGAGTTGGCTACAGCGTCCATTTTTCTTACAAAGTGTAAAAAATCATAAAATACTATAATATTAACCATAAAACACACTCAAAACCCACAAATAACAAAGTGAAGATTACTAAAACGCCATATTTGTGGGTTTTGTGTTGTGTTTTTGGATGATAAGGCTCTGATTATCGAATGACTAACATTATGTGTTTTATGTTGATTATCATGTTGTGTTTTATATTCACATTCTATGATAGTGTGTTTGAAGTTTTTATGGACTGTTAGAGTTTTATTATTTGGTTTTAGTGATTTTACTCTGTTATTTGTGTGTTTTAAGTGTGTTTTATGACTTTGGATTCTTTATAGAAAATTGGACTTTCAGTCGACTCTAATTATATACTATAATAATATAATGTTTTAAGAGTGTGGGATCCACTAATACCTAGCCTCCATAGCATGGGTCATTTCTCGGTAATCATTATGTTTCGTCATTTTTATGTACCATCTCATTGTGTCAACTCAAAGTCTCAAATCATTTCGAAGTTTTGTTATAGACTAAATTGCCATTTTCGTATTTGTGGAGTTATGGGTTGGGAATTTTTAGCATTTTCATCAAAAAAGATTTTTTTTGTTATTGTTATTATTTGTTTTTTAACTGCATTCTTCAGTTTTGCATTTTGTCAGTTGCATCTAGTTTATTAACTCCGTCTTTTTCAATGTTAACTTAAGTGTAGTTTTCTTCTTTCACTTTTTACTTGAATTTAAATAACGAAAATGGCAGCTTACTCATATATTTATTGTTACACTTAAAGATTTTAGTATGATAAAACTGCAAAACATAACTAATTTATTATGATATAATAATATTACTGAGTTGATGGTGGAGTGGTAAGAAATAGATATAGTGTTTCAAGTGACCAGGTTTGACTCTTACCCCCACCATTTTAGTTTACCTCACCGCATTCTTGTGCTTTCAGTATTCACATGGTTCGGACCTAGGTGAAGGTTTTCACCGGTTCGGAGTTGATTGTATCCTGACGTGGTGAAATTCGCCAGCAGACCATTTAGAGGATTTGTTGGCCGTTCAAATTTTTTTAACATATATTAATAGTTATTAATTTGCAAATAAGTTTATCTAAACATACTCTTTTTTTTTAATAAATATCATTGGCTTTACCTAGTATGGATGTGTCCTCGATAAATAATTCATGGGTCGCTAAATTTATCCTATAATTTCATTGGAGCGTGCATGCAATTATGAATAGTATGTTAAGAACGAAGTATTTTTTATGAACTTTTTTAAGGTTTATTTGTGAAAAAACCTATGATGTTTGTTTAGTTTTTTAGCTAACATGTGTATACTTTCTCGGTTGAGAAGTAAACCCTCATTAAAATTAAATATAACCATGAGGTAGGGCTAGGTGATTAAAAAAGAATCTGACTTTATCTCATTTAGAGCATTCACAATGAAATCCCTATATTTATACATATATATCTATATATTTTTACTAAAAACAACTACTTTTTCTTTCTCCTTTTCAATTAAATAATATTTTTATACCTTTATCGTTACATTTTCTCTCTCTTTCACTCACAACCATTTCTAAAAATATTAAAAAATTTATATAGTTTTCTCTCTCCAGATGTTTTTTTCTCATATATTTACATATGAACAGTAACTTTCCCATATATTTTCTCTCTCATCTACTCTCAACCACTCAAAAACACTACCAACCGTTCCTTATAATATAACTAAACTCCCTCACATATTTATACAGGTTTCATTGTGAATGCTATTACAACTTTATTGTACTTTATTATGATTTATATTGAATTAGTCTTGAAAAATCAAGATCCAAAAAGGGAAGTTAGTACCTTACAAAATAAGCTTACAATAAAGCAATGTTTGATTTTGTTTTGATAATGGTATTATTTTCAAACTTAGTACCTTAAAACACCATAAATACATGTTTAAAACACTATACGAAAAACACATACTGGACTGATGGTTTAAAACATCATGAATGCATATTTAAAACACCATACGAAGAACACATATTGAACTGCAGGTTTAAAACACCATACGAAAAACAAAGATTGGACTGCATGTTTAAAACTCCATACGAAGAACACATACAAGACTGCATGTTTAAAATGTAACAACTCGAAAATTCGTTGTTATCTTTTCATTTTGTTTTCTCGTTTATCTACCTTTTGTAATCCCGAGATTCGGTTAATAATAAAAGTTATGTTAATTACTTATGGTGCTGTACGTTATTATCGCAACTAATCACTTATTAAATCGCATCGCTTATTAAATCGCATCGCAAATCGCAGTTAATTATACGGCTTTATGTTATTTATGTGTGGTGTATGTTTGTGGTTATGTTTACGCTCGCTATCGCATCGCTCTCGCACTCTCGAATCGCTAAATCGCACTATTATATCAAGTATAACGCTTAACGCTTTATTATAACGCTTAATGTAACTAACTAATACGAACCGAATCGCCAAACGAACACTTAACGCGAGAAATGAAGAAAACCCAACAAATTGGGTCAAGTTCGCTCGAACTTGGTGACCCCAAGTTCAGCCGAACTTGGCTGGTTAACTCAAAAACTCTCAACTTTCCTCAAGTTCGCTCGAACTTGCCCTTCTAGGGTCAAGTTCGACCGAATTTAGCTCAAATCCTTCAAACATTTCACAAGTTCGCGCGGACTCGCATGAGTTTCATGCAAGTTCGGCCGAACTTGCCCTCACCAGCCTCCATTTTTGCCTTATCCTATGAATACCCAGCTCATTCCTCTCATTTGAACTTGCTGTAAGTTCGCCCAGAGCTCTCAAAACCCGAAACCTTCGTGTTCTAAGTAAGAATTAACCCGATTTCGACTACAACAATGTTTATCAACGATTTACAAGGTTTACAACGATTTTGGCACAAGGCATAGCCTTCGTTTTCAACAAATCTTCTCTGTTTACGAAAATCTTCATCTTTTTCCATAAAACTTCTGTTTTTCACTCAGATATATGCTTAAATCTGAGCAAAACATTTTAAACATTGATTTTGACAAAAAAATACGGACTGTTGATGATGTTTTGTTCATTATCTGATATGAAACGAAACATTTATAATTCAGGATCCCAGATCTGGAAGCACAAGGACTTCTATGTTGGTTTACACAAGCCGGACTAACCCGAACGAGCCCCGAGTTCGCCCGGATTAGCCCACGCTTTTGTAAAACGGCTAAAACCGCTCTAAAAGGCCTCTCCGACCTAAGTTTGCTCAGTAGCACAGGGTTGGAGGGATGAACACTCGATTTTCCTCAGCAAACGACGCGAAAACGCAAGATTTTGGACCCGAAAACATCAAGTTTGCTCAAGAATCCCCAGCTCACTGGTCAAGTCGACCGAACTTGCACCCATATGGGTCAAGTTCGACCGAACTTAGGTCAATTTCTCTAAGTTTCTTATAAGTTCGCTCGAACTTGTCTAGTTTCTTAAGAAACTACACAAGTTCGCCCGAACTTGTCATCTCAGTAAGGAATTCTTACAAGTTCGCCCAAACTTGACAAGTTTCTCAAAGAAACTCATTAAGTTTGACCGAACTTGACTCTAAACCCACCAAATTCATACAAGTTCGCTCGAACTTGCGTGTTTACACACAAGTTCGCCCGAACTTGGCTACTGCCCAACTAAGACTTAACCGTTTCAGCTTCTCGGAGACTGAAGCACTTCCATTTGCGTATGCAGGCTGATCTGGCGCTCTTCTCAACTCCTCGCAGATCCCGAACTCTCACCTAAATACACCCACAGTGAGTATACTTGACCCATTTTCGCTTTAATGCACTTTTGGGGGTTACATACGTTCCTATATAAAAATCACTTCACAAATCAAAATTGTTTCATCGCACGCGAATAATCTGATTATATATGCTCGATACGTGATACTAGAAACATGTGACTAGGAATTATTTTCGTTAACTTGCCTCCTTAGCTAGTATGGTACTATAGTTTGGCTAACACCGACGGGGTCTAGTTAGGATGGTCGCGCAAGCCTTTTCACGGTAGTTAGCATGAGAAATGAGCCTATGTTATGTTAAGTGTTTTGGTGTATCATGATATGTAATTAGATTGTTTTGCAAACGCTTTCTCAACTATGCTAGTATTATTCAAACACGTATGCTCACCTTTACTTAATTGTATTGACTTGTATTTTCACGTATGTAACAGGTTGAGGATTTATAGCTTGGATGCCTTGGATGTTGCATGCGTAGTTTAGCTCGTTTTATTTTAGTTTGTTTAGAATGGTTTGTAATAAAAATCTAGGGGAGATCGAATTGGATTTATGTTAAGAGATTTTGTTGAAATGTAATGGTTATTTTGAAGGTTTATGAATTTGATAGTATGGGATATTGAATGTTGAATATTATCTTTGAAATGGCTGTTATGGAAATCTCTTGATCAATCTGATTCGCCTAGTGCCACTACCCTGATGTTTTCACCATCGGTTGGGGTGTGACATAAAACACCATGATTGCAGGTTTAAAACACCATACGAAAAACACATACTAGACTGCAGGTTTAAAACACCATGAATGCAGGTTTAAAACATCATATGAAGAACACATACTAGATTGCAGGTTTAAAACACCATGAATGCAGGTTTAAAATACCATACTAAAAACACATTATAGTCTGCAGGTTTAAAACACCATGAATGCAAGTTATGGAAGGTTATCAATTAACTGAATCAATGGGTGGTGGTTATGGAAGGATGGCGGTTATGAAAGGTTTTCAATTAATTGAATCAATAAGATAATTACTTGTTTACCCTTTTGAATTAATTTAGATTGAGGACACATGCCATCTCCACAATATTTCTCACACTTTGGGCGCTTTGTACATGATCCTCTACCTATATATATATATATATATATATATATATATATATATAGAGAGAGAGAGAGAGAGAGAGATAAAACCATGATTGAAAAAATTCCGACTAGTCTTTGATTATTCACCGATTAATCACTAATCAGAGGTTTACCGATTAATCACTAATTGAAGGTTCACCGATTAATCGCTAGGCGGTCAATGACGGTCCTACTCTATCCAAATTTTGGCCAGATTCCGGCTAAATTTCTACCAAACCTTATATATTCTCGTCAATTACTTTAAAAATGGGTTAATAAGGGTTAAAACATGTCTATATATAACTAAAAATTACATATAAAAATGGGTTAATAAGGGTTAAAACATGTCTATATATAACTTAAAAAACTACATATAAAAATGTGTGTGTGTATATATAACTAAAAATTACATATAAAAATCTCCATCCGATTAATCCCTATTAATTCCGATAATTCGCTAATTGGTACCCCGCCGACCAACTCGCGTCTAACGATTCTTAGAACCCTGGATAAAAGTCTAAAACTAATAACAAGTATTTTGAGCTATTTTCTAGTGACATGGTACGTAGAATAGTGAATGAAAAGTCGTAAAAAAAGTTTATGAGATTTGATGCATGAAACGTCCTTTCTAGTTAATATTTCACCTTTCAAACATTTTATTTCAGGATAATAACATATTTATAATTATGATTGTTATTTATTGGTTTCTGCAGATTACAGGTAAGTTTTAATGAAATGTGGCAAAATAGATATTTATATGAGTTCTAGTAAAGGATGATAAAACATATCTTACAATATTGTATGAAGTACTTTGTCGATTTTTTGTTATTATAAAACTGCATTATGTATTAGAGTAAAATAAAATATACATTTATTTATGTGGTTTTGCATTAGTGGTGTATAAAACGTCTCTAACGTGCAGTGGCGAAGCTTGAGATTTTCGACCGAATGGTCGAAAGTCACCGGACTTAAAATTATACCTTAAAAATTGTAAAACCGGGGGGTCGAAAACGCATATACCTAAAATGTTCTATACAAAAACTACATAACGGACGCTACTGAACAAAAAGTTCGGAGGGTCCCCCTACCTAATGTGTTATATAGATTAAATTGACTAGCCAATATATATTTTACAAAATTTATAAGTATATCAGATATTCGAAATAATTGTAGCCCATTGTATTATAGCCTATTGGTATTTTAAGGGAGAGATAAGGCTTAAGGACTATTAGGTCATAAGTTCGATTTTCACAAGAGGGTTTTCCTATATTTATATTTATTGGGTTTCCTATTAGATTTCTGTATACACATTATTATCTGGTAGAGATGGATATGATCGGGTGGTTCTGCTGTTGACACAATTATACTCCAGTGATCTAAATTTGTCGTTCTAAAAGAAAATTTGACATAATTGTAAAACTATTATCCATTTAATTTAATATATATATATATATAATTGGAAAGTGGGTATGAATAGTGATTAAGTTTTTTTAATAATTGTTTTTATTTTTAGTAATATTTTATCTAATATTCATTTGAATTTTTAGGAATAAATTCTTATTAGCAGTATTTTATTTAGCATTCAATTTGATTTTCTATGATAACTTACGTTCGTTAACTTTAAAAAAAAATCTAAATTTGCATCTTTGATTTTTTTAACATTCCAAGTTAAAAGAACCAAAACCGACAATATTTATTTATTATGTTTTTGCTTTAGATAATCTGACATCGTATCACTACTATATTGTAACGAACAATATCGGTACCTTATATGTACTCATTTATTTTTTATTAGCAGTATTTTATTTATATTTTTATTTTTTTAATACTACAATAGATTTTATTACAAATATTATTATTTGCAGTTAATTGTACCGCTACCGTACCAAAAAGAACCAAAACCGACAATATTTATTTATTATGTTTTTGTTTTAGATAAACTGACAACGTATCACTACTATATCGTAACGAACAATATCGGTACATGTATATGTACTCATTTGTATTGTTTGTGTTTGGTAATGAATTTTGTGCCACACCCGTAGTCAACCGAACAAACAATATCGGTATTGGTACCAGTACTTATTTTTAGTGTTTTTACTTTTGATAATCCGACGTATCCTACTGAACAACATTGTTAATGTATCGTATTATTTTTACGATTTTCAGTTTCGATAATTTTCATTTATACAACTATGTCTGCGATGATAAACGAATATCATTACGAGTACTATGACGATCTGAATGATCCATACCATTATACCATTTGGACAACATTGTTGACGGTACCGGTGTTTGGTTTTCCCGTTTTCAATTGATGTTAAATATGTGTTAATTTTATATCGAGTGCATGTATCGTACCAGTACTATAACGAACCTAACCGATAGCGTATCAATGCCCGCGATAACTGTAACATTCGTCGTAAAACGGGTTCCAAAACCCGCTCCGTTTATTAAATGTTACGTTATGTATTTACTTATTTTGTAAACTTGGTTAGTTAATTTTTTTTGGTTAATAAAATAAAATATAAATTATACTAAAATAAATAAAGGGATAAAGGAAATTCTAATAAAATAAAAAGTTAAAAGAAAAATAATAATAATAATAATAGAGGGGTAGCCGGGTTTCGAACCCGGTCCCCAATGAATCAACACACACAAAACACCGCTACTCTACATGCACATGTTTTGAAATAATTTAATCAAATAAAACTTAAAGTCTCACCTGCGTACTATCTGATTGCAACCGGAACTGAACCCACCCAACAACTTCAAATAATCCCAGATTTTAGTTTGATTGCGAGAATTTTGTGAATAATTGATGATACAATGTCAGTTATAACCGCACCCATATTCAACTCAAAACGAAACTGCCCAAAACATATGATTGATTGAGATTGAAACCGAAATCAAATCATTAATATGTGAAACCGAAATTTCTGAAGGAAGGGTATTGTAACCCTATGAAATAGCGTCCCTTGAACTCAATAGAACTCGCTCACACTCTCTAGTAATCTCACAAAATCTCTTTGAACGCTCTCGGTATTCAAAACCCACTTCGCCGGAAAATCGGACTCGCCGGAACAACCACCGGAGCCTCACCGAAACATCAAGCCGGTATAACTCTCACTCTTATTTCAATTCCCTCATGTCAATAATATCGTGTATAAACATAAACAAACAAAACTAATTGTATTAAATTTTATCAGTTAACGGTTGTTTTGTTATGAAGAAGACGAAGTCTAAGAGTGTATAAATACTTTTAAAAACGGGTTTTTAATCGGGTTAGACACACAGTCCAGTGGTGGACTGTGTGCAATTACAAAACACATGTCCTGGGTTCGACTCGTATACGTTACCGATTCTCCGTAAATAAAACCAAACTTTTTAACTCACTCAGATCACTCTGGAACAAGTGTTTAAAGTTAATAAAAATATGGATTCATACGGGTCAGACACACAGCCCAACTGGTTGGGCTGTGTGCACAGGAACTAAAGGTCTCGGGTTCGAATCATGAAGTCTCAACCGGTTTTGGAGATTTATAAACCTTTTTAAAAATAAATAAATTCCGTATTGACCTAACTAGTATATATATATATAATTAAAATTGATATTATTTCGGGTTAGACACGTAAGCTCAGTTGTAGAGCTGCGTGCACGCATACGGGAGGTCATGAGTTCGAACCTCACACGCTGCCTATAATAAACGAGTCGGACCGGTCGTTGACCAGTCAACCCTGAGAAAAAAAGGGTAATTTTTTTTATAATTAAAATCCTTTTTATTTTTAAAAATTAGTTAAACATACTTAAAAATAAGATTTTAAAGCCTACAAAATTTGTATAAATTCCACAAAAATAACCTACAAATCTAATAAAAAGCATTAATTAAAAATATTAACTTTTATTTATTTATCGAATTGTTACGTTATTATTTAGGTTAGTTTACTTCGTCGGCTAAATCTTAAATTCGTGCGTACTCTTCATCAACCAAGGCAACGCACCCACTGTGAGTGAATTCTTACAAATTCCCCTTTTTATTCATGTTTTGGGGTGTATCATGTGTCGCTTTATTTATTTCGTTTATTCAAACTTGTGCTATTACCATTATATGATCTAAACGTGTGATGTAAATGTTGTTTGTTGTGATGTGTGTTTACATTTTGTCAAGTTGCGTGCAAATCATTCATTAGGCCCATCAGTTCCTCGTTGGAGACGAGTTGAACATCGCGTGCCTCATTAGATCGGCTCCGTTTGATTGAGCCTTGATCTCATTGTTCATCATTTGGTGTGTGCGTGTGCATTAATTGATATATTGTGTATTGTGATTAAATTTACATATACGTATACTCATATGTGGTTATGCACCTTTTTATAACCAATATAACAAATTCGTTCAAATGTTTTCATAAGATTCACTCGCCAACTTTTGTTGACCCAAAACCCTATTTTTACACATGATACATGTGGATAGAATGAAGCAAGGAACACATAGGAAATTGCCTTAGAAGAAAAATAAAGAAGTCATGAAAAATGTATTTGAACATGTTGTGCTTATATGTTTATTGTAATTTCTTCTTTAAAAAGAAATAATAAATATGAAACTTTATAGTAAATGTCATGAGCTTTGATGAAAACCCAATCATGCCACGACTACCATTTCCGCTGCGGGTCAGGGTGTGACAATAACGTAACGCCGCAACGTGCGAGGAAAAAACCCAGTGTATATTAATTCATAACATTTGAATGAATAGTTTTTTTTTTTTTTATGATTTTGTCTTTTGTATTACTTTTTTTTTTTGCATGGTAAACTTTAAGAATAATTATTTTTATAATAAAACTTTGTTTTTTATAACTTTGCCACATAAGTTAAATGATTTTATTTTATGTTAGTTTTGTTTTACGTTGTTCTCTGATTTGTCGTCGTTTGGTTGATACTTAGCATAGTATTTGGTGGTCACATTTGGTCTCTCAGGTTTTCTTATCCTCTTGACTTTGGAACACGTATCGGTATAAATTCAAGTCCGTCTACATTTTACGTCACATGAATCACTTGGTGTTACAAATTCGTGTTTTGATTTTACGTTTTTCTCGGTTTTAGTCGTCGTTTGGGTTGGTACTTAGTATGTTTTACTCCCCTTACCGCAACGCGAGCACCTAAGACTGGTTTATATAAACATACTGTAAAGTCGTGAAGTTTTTTAAATAAAACGATTTTAAAACATAAAACTATATATCCTATGTAGTCAACATTACTTTCAACTTATATGATTCGTTATTTGTTTATTCGGAAGATTAGTAAGGTAAGTAGCGCAATCACGGAGTGGATTGCTCGGTGCTTTTAAGTAAGAAAAAGAAATGTTGATAAAACGACATTGCCAACATTAATAACAATTGACTTTTGTAGAAACTCTACCAAATTTTTCATATATATTTATACTAGGTTAGAGCCCGCGTGTTACACGCGGTTAAACAAATAAAAGTTCTTTGAATGAAATATATTTTTAAGGTAAATAACGGGAAAGTTATAATTAACAATAATTATCGATATGGTTGATAAAGTATGACAGATCAAATAATATAAAAACAAGTTGTTAAAATTTTGAGAAATAGGAATCATTATGAGATCATCTTTGTGCGGTTTTACAACAATTCCATACTCAGCTTTCTTTGGTGTTGTTATCGCAAAATAAGTAGCTTTCTCTTACGCATAGAATAAACACATGAAACAAAATTAAAAAAAAAAAGGTATGTCAGTGGGTTTGTACTGAATGGCCAAAAGAAACTGAGAAAGAGGCTTGAAAGAATTTAAGAGGGATGGATACTCAGAACTTGATCATACTTCTTCATACCATAAACAAAATAGAAAACCCTTATAATACACATGCGACTAAACAACTTAGAAACCTACCGGAACATGGAGCATGATATACAAATGTGGGGTAGGGAGCATCCCCCTCTACACCCTTTACTCTAGCACAATGAAGGAAATTGAAATTACTAAAAACCCACTTAACAAGCTGGAAATTCGTGACCCGAAACACTGCATGCCAACCCGTATTCACGACCCAGTACAATCAGTCGTCGGTTTGAAGAAATGCCTAAAGAAATAGATTTGGTAATACAGTTCGATTATTTGAACAAATCTTACAGCATCTTCCACTTAATTCCACCTTGCTAGCAACCTATAATGAAGAACATACCTCAAAGTACAACTACAATATAATTCTTTTTACACGAACATCACGGGTTAAGTTGACTACTTGTTTCCAAACCCCAGTTGCATAACGGTTAATCGGGTCTGGATCTAACTTCGAGTGTAATGCTTGAATCACCCTACTCCACAGTCTAGGACCTTCTTTTTTGAACCTCCAATGCCACTTTGCCATTAAACTCAGATTGAAGGGAGTTAGATTTACAATATAAGCCGACACATAAAGTAATTATTTTATTTTGTTTTTGAAAATGATCTTAATAACATGGTTAGTGATGATTTCTTATTTGAAGTAATGATTTATTAGTAATGGTGGCTTGGATGATGATCAAATTCCGCGTGTAATGGCTTTCTTTTGGTGTAGTTTGTTATCATGTATTTTTTAAAGGCTATTATTTCAAAACACTAATTTATTGTCTTATTTTATGTTATAAAAATTCTTAATTTTGTATACTATAATATCATATCGTGTATGATAATATAATTTTTTATTTATTTTTTGGTTCAAAATGCTATTTTTTGTATAAGAGGAAGCTCTAAGTTTGTGTATTTAAAAGAAACTTGGTAAATAATTGTTTCTTCCATCATTCATTATAAATAATAAGATTTTTTTAGAGAAAGAAATAGACTTTTTAAATCATGAGAACCTTCTAAAGTGTTAATAATTACAAGATTCTAATAAGATTATCAAAGTTAAAAAATCATATCTTATCATTTTTTCATATTTTAAATAAATATTAATATATTTAGTTTTGATACGGGTAAATGGGCATGTCTTCGGTTTTAGGTGATCAGGTAGGTATCACTTTATTTTATTATACTCATTCGTGAACTTGTGAAATTTGTATAATTGATATCATAACTTGTCTCGTTCCCAGCCCATTCCATTACATATCCCAGTTGTATATGGTTTGTATGTCGATCAGGTTTAGGGTGTCTTCCATCCGTAGTGGAGGTTGAGCCATTTTTCGCCATCACTTGTGTGATGGTGCTTAGTATATTGCCAAACGCCCAAACAAAGAAGGAAAAGAGTCTAATAACTGCGATCGAGTCATGTTTGTGATTGGTGCCCACTTCGAATCTAGTAAATCAATAATTATCTTAGATATTGTTCATCCATTAAGCTAAAATCTAGTTTGAAGATCAAAAGGTGATTTACTTGATTTTTGACTATATATTAATAGTTCTCATTCCAACCTTTATATATACACCACAAACATGCATATATGATATTGCATAATACTATAATGTACATTAATAAGTTTCTTATAATGTGCACCTCCAAGTAACATCTCATAAATATGACATTCAAGTTCTATAAAGAAGCTATTATCCCTAGAGAAGGTCAATGTTATTGGAAATGAGTAAAAATGACGTTTCACCAAATTAAGCCATGCTTTCTTGAGTTAAAAAAGGTACATATTTTGAAATAATTGAGACAACATTTTACTCCATCAATGCAAAAGGGCCACCCCTTTACTCAAGCATTCCATGTGATTGTATCATACCTTTTCTCATCTTTTTACTCAATAAATTTTTGTGTATAAAATTCTTGGTTTTGGCGTACGACTCTACTCCGGTCGTAAGAGAATGTACCTTTCTAATCCCCGAGTCCATGCCTAAGTCGGATTTACATATGTCACAAAGTATATATGCATAGTCTAGTGAAATTTCCGTAAAATATACAGTAAATGTGTTAATATGGGCAAATGTCCGTCCTATGCGCATTATTATACATCCCATCCCATCCCATGTACAACTTACAAGCAGGGGCGAAGCTTAGTGGGGGGCCGGGGGCACCCCCCCCCCCCGAACTTTTCGCTCAGTAGTGTCCGGTATGTAGTTTTCGTATGGAAAAGTTTAGGTATATACGTTTTCGACCCCCCAATTTTATTATTTTCTTAGGTATAATTTTAGGTCCGCTGACTTCCGACCCCCGGGTTGAAAATCTCAAGCTTCGCCACTGCTTACAAGGACCACCAATGTTCATACTAAGGGTAAAAGCTAATCAAATTATTACAATGGAGGAAAATAATGAATTATAAATGAACTTTTAGTACATCACATTGCTAGTTTATGAAGTTGTCCCTGAATTATACTAGAGTTAATGATGTCATATGAGGTCATATACAAAAATCTTGAATATTTGGGAAAAAAATGAAACCTCAGCCCCAATCTACGAACATTGAGCCCTGACTGACGGGTTGGCATCTAGCAAAGCCTTTTTGATATAGAGCGAAAGCACAAAGATAAAAGAGATGACTTTCTAGAGAAACTTATGTACTACTACATCAAAAAGGGTAAATCAAAATTTGGTACGTCGGGATTGTATTTTAGAAAACTGTGCCATGTAACTTCAAGTGTAGTGAAAGGTATGCCCCTTTGAAGTTGGGTCATTTTCTATACTACTTGTCTCTCTCTAGGTGATCCAAGTTATCCAAGTATGAGTCTGCTAACTCTTGGACAGCTCCGTATCACTCTTACCCATGTGGGCGATCCAATTATGAGTCCGCTACTAGAAATAAGAGTAAATTAAAAGTTTTGTCCTTTATGTTAATACCCAATTTTAGGCGCTGTCATTTGGCGCTAAAGTTGACGAGTTTTGTACTTAACGTTTTAAAATTTTGCACGTTACGTCCTTTGGCTCTAGCCAAGTTAAATTTTCTTGTTAATAAAACAAGGCTTTTTAGCATTTAGTTTTCTGGGCTTCACATAAAAACATCAAGACATGACCCACAAAGTGAAAAATGAGTTGTTGCTTCAGCAAAATCTACAGCCAAAAGGTTCAAGTTTGGTACCTTGCACCTTTCTGATGGAATGTGCTAGACATTTTTTCTCAATGCCAACTGCCTCCCTTGCTTCAGGCTTCCTCAAGAAAGTCTTTTAAAGCAATCATGATAAGATAAACGCGATGATTAGGCGAACATTTATGATCTTTCGCCATTAGAGGCGACAAAAATCACATACGAGGGCCCCATACGAGAACGAAAGAATAGAGATTGTTGAAAATAAGAATGAACCCTTTGATATTAGAGAATGTTAGTTTATAATTAAGTGTTGAAAGTTGAAAAAAAGTGAAGATTTGATCGGGATTAGACGTTGCAGTTCATGCGTAGGGCCGCTAACGTCTCGAATTCAGCTTTATAAAGATTTTATTGGTGGCTTGAGTCTATCAAGAGGTTGGATCAATGTGATTTGAATAACAATTTTATTTAAAAAACATAATATTTAAGGCCATATGGTCAATTCTTGTACCTTAGCAACTTCTTTCTCAAGCAAGCTCTCATGTTTTAAAGGTGAGAAATCATCAGAATGATATCGGATTTGACGTTAAACTTAACGCTACGATAAGTAAAATTTGAAGGCAAATTTGCATATAATAGGATTTGGTATGGTTAAATATGGAATGGTAAACTGTCACAAGAAAGTTTGCTGATAAACATAGCGGGTGAATCCATTGTGATATTTTTTTTACAGAACTCCTAATTTCAACCGGACCTGTTTTGACCCAAAAGAAATTCATAAAACTTTTAACACGGCCCGTTTTGACCAAAACTTATTTTGTTCATAACCCATCTTGACCCAAGCCTAGTCTGACCTGAACCCATTTTGACCCGTTACACAACCCAACCTACCCAACAAAGAAATTATTACAATCATAGGCAATACTCCTGCAAAATCTTGGACTAAATTATCTAAACGGGTACCAAAAGAATACATTTAATGCTACTAACTGTAAATATTGAAGAAGTTAAAAAAGCGTAAAAACGTTACAATAAGTGTGCATCCACAAACGCTTAGTTTACCATGTCATCGTCATTGCTAGCAAATAACGCTACCTCTTTCTCCTCATCGTTACCATATTCTTGTTTTTTAAGCTTCGAGTGAGCCGCAACGAATATCATTTTTTGAACCTTTTCGAGGTGGACCCTTGAATGAACCTGCCCTTGACCCCCTACCCATCTCATGAAAGACGAACTACACTTGAACCCACAAGACGTCGCGTGAAGAAACAAAAGCCTCACTGCAATCTTACCAAGCACGGCGAACTCTTTCAACACGGTCTCCCAAATGATTCGACTACTCTGAGGGTTCGCTATCTTCATCTTTCCGGTAAAAGGGTCACGTTGTTTGACTTGAACTGCCTGCGCGTATAACGGGTCAAGTCCCTCGGACCTCCATTTCATAAGCTCCGTTAATGCAACGTGAGCTTCTTCGCGTGAAACTAACCGCGTAATCAGATTATCCACATCTTTCTCTTGTTCACACGTCAAACATTTAAACGGCGAGAGATATTTACCGTTCGCATCCCTCGTTAAATACACCGGATCAAGTACAAACGCGGTAGACCACGAAGGGTGATAGTTTTTCTTAAAACGTCTCTCGACGATTTTCTCAACCGTCCCGTTATGAACGCTGAATTTTACGCACCAGTCGTTTAATTTGGCTCTCAGATCTTCCCAAAGCGGAAGACATTGACCGACTAACGGTCTTTCAGCCTCAATCTCCTCAACCATGCCTCTAATCACTTTGATTAACGCGTTAATCGCTTCAACCTCATTCCAAAACCGCATATTTTGAACCAAATCCGTAACTTCGGAGCCTCTAGAATCTTCCATAACCACAAGTTTATATGAATCGTCGGTTACAGCTAAATGTAAAACCCGAACACTACTCAAAACATTATCCAACATTGTCGCTATAGACGAAAAGTTTAGTAAATTCGCATATAACTCCAAAACAAACAGAGAATTCCGGTTCCTGTGACCGTAACTTGTGTAAAATACTCCTAGCTTGAGAATTATTGTTAAACAAACTACTAATCTTTAAGCAGTTATCGATAACTTTCGTGAAAAGCGGAAGATCTTTGCGAAAATCCTTGATCAAACTACCAACTCCTTGAAGCTGACAAGATAAATTTACCATCCAATGGTTTCGAGTTTCCAAATTTCGCAACGCCTTTGCTTTATACTTATCCGCCACTATACCAACACATTTTTGAGCTACATTACATGTACTCGTGACGGTTTCCCACATGATCTCTTCCGCATAAGCAGCAGGAGCCGACGTTAAACCACCGCCAGGAAAACACGCCTTTTGAAACAATGTAGTTCCGTTAGGAAGATTAACCATAAACTTAACCAAACCGAAAGGTCCAGGATGTCCAGGACCCTCTTCTCCATGCTCGAAACTCTTGCGTTTCCAGCCGTTGGATACAAGTTGATAAAACTCTGCGTCCCGAATCTTAACTTCGGATTCTAGTTTTGCTTCTTCGTACTTTGAATCGAGGCGTGAAGACATGAGCTCTTGTCGGGAAAGTTCGGGCAGCCCGAGTTGACTCATGAAGGCTTTGAACTTGGTATGATCCAAACTTGGAAATGAGACTGACCCGTAAGACTCGTAGAACCAATCGGTTAACAAGTTAAGCGCTGAATCGATTTGGGCTTTGGTTAGTTGAGGACTATGTGGTAAAGGTTTTGAACTTTTGAGCTTTTTAACACTGTCTTCTAGCATTGCTAATGGGCCCAAATCCTCTTTTCCACCAGATAACAACATATGTTGATCATGGTATTGAAGTTGTGGATGATAGTTATTTGAACCCGGGTTTGAACTGCAAGCGAATCGCTTGGGTTAGTTTGAGATGAAGGGGAGGACAATGGTGGTAAAACTGAGTTGAATTTGGGGCAAGTTCTTCTTTTGAGGTGCGCGGAAGCGGTTCTTGATGGGTTAGAAGCTGAGAATACAGCTTCACAAAGATTGCATTTGAGTTTAACTGCTTTCGGGTCATCGGTTTCCGGGTTTCGAACGAGGATGGGCTCGAGGTGTGTCCAGTACCATGCTCCTTTCCCTTTAACCGCCTTTGCTCGAACCATTGTTAGCCCTTCGTATCGCTTGTTTACCGCCCTTGCAGCCATGTCTTGTGTAGCTAACACTGTCATCTGGTTGTCATTCTGAGCATCTTTAGATTCAGCCATTAGGACCACAAAAAAAAAACTTTCTTTAGCTTATTCTAAACCCACAGTAGTTGTAGGATGTTTAATTCAGGTGTTATGAGGTACATTTTTATGGTGGAAAACAAAGAAAGTGTAGCTTTTATGTGTACACCAACCGTTTGATAAAATGCTGAGGTGAAAAATGAGAATGTAGACCAACTGTTTGATGAAATGCTTGCCTGAAAAAAAAAATTGAAAATGTGCAGCAGCTGATTAATGATTGAAAGTTTTAAGTTGTGAAATAAAATATGGCAGGTATATGTAACAGAAGAAGTGGTAGTTGGTCTGTCACGTGCGGATTAGGCGCGTGAGATGGAATCCAACACAACCAATGAGCTTTAAGGTTATCTTTTGAGGAGTGGGGTCCGAGGTTTTGAAGTAGTGGGGTCAAAGGATAAATTGGCCATACAATAGAAGTGATAATTTGTGTATAGTATGGTCAACATTGGTGATTCAACGTGTCAGATGACGTATGTATACCTATTTATTATTTTCCTTTTTTTTGTTTTTAAACGTTTTATTATATTTCAATAACTAATATAGGTTTGTTTTAGCGTTTAGCATACAGTCATACACAACTAATTAGATCACATGTCACCAAATATACGACTCCTATGTATATGTATACAAGTTATATAAATTTGTTAGATGAGATGTTTATATGTGACTCGTGTATTTGTATACTAGTCGTATAGTTCATATAAAAAAAGGTTGTACAATTCGTATGTTTGTATACGTGTCATATATTTCATGTAAAAAAGAATGTACAACTCGTATATGTATATATGAGTTTTGTAGGTCATGTAAAAAAGGATATATGAATCATATATGCTTATACGACTCGTATACTTGTTTGGGTGTCAAAAGATCCATTAGAGGTGTCCCATTATCCTAAGCTTTGTTTTAATGCACTTCGACCATTTTGGTTATGTTTAATGAAAATATACCTCAAATTTATAATAAATACATTAAGATAATTTCAAGCTTGATCACATGGTATGATCATATGGACGGAACCCTGACAAAGATGGCTTTACACGGAGAGGGGGGGGGGGGGGGGGTGAACCATAACTCGTTTATATCTGTAAACTGCAACGAGGAACAAGAAAGATAGGATGTTTGTTCACTATTTGCTGGTTTGCAAAGGAAGTATGGGCATGGGTCAACGAATAGAGTAAGCTGCCCAAGACACGTTTCAACTCGGTGAAAGAGGCCTTAGCATTCCCGCTATCACAGGATAAAGATACTACGCTCCAAACAATTACACAGGTGGTATGCCTTGCTCCTTGTCAGGCGATTTGGAGAACAAAAAACGAGAAAAATGTTCAACAACAAATCTCACAATTTACAAATGGTGATATCAAGACAAAGTCTTACATTTGGGTTGAAAACCAGGGAAAATAACATTCTTGAGTTCAAATCTTTGTGAAATTTTGATTTTGTACATTACAAATATATGTAAAAGGCGGTTTGTTTGATGGTTTTAAGCTTTGTTATAGCATCTTACTAGTTCTTAATTATAATATTCGCCAATGCTAAAAGAACATAGTAGTGTGCTTTTCATTTTTGAAAAATATGAGTTTAAAAACCAGATATTTTGTTATTTTAATAGATTTTTATGGAGGTTATATGTGAATAACCAAGACTTAAAAATGAAGCAAACCTTCTTAGTTGGAGAATATTTTTAATAACTTTTTGTACATAATCAACTGTAAATCATAAAAGTAGTAGAAAAGTAATTTGAATTTAAATTTAAATTATACAAAAAGGTTTAGATTCTAACAGTAAGTCTATAATAGTACCTACTAACGTTTCAAATAAGCAAAGAAAAGGAAAAAAAATTCCTTTCATTTTCAAGACTTCTTCGGTGATGACTAGTGAACAACACAATTTGGCTAACACATTAAATGTCTTCAAATCATATAATATTCGTAATAGATATTGGATTTAAAGAACCCTAATTTTCACTAATTTGTCGATAAGACTGTCAACTTTCGATTTGTACAACATCACTTTTAACTTTTAACTTATTAGCCGATAACACTCCCAAACTACCCTAACACTAACCCAGTTTGCTGACATCAGTTGTCACGTCAGCTGTCACATCATCAAAAAAAGCCAAGTAAGATGTCATATCAGCTGCCAAGTCATTAAAAAAGCCAAGTCAAACACCATGTCAGCTGCCACATCATCAAAAAAATCCACATCAGATGTCATGTCACCACACTAATGCCACATCAGCAAAAAACTAACTAGGTTAGGGTTTAGTTAGTTTGGGAGTGTTATCGGCCAATAAGTTGAAAGTTGATAGTGGTGTAGTACAAATCGAAAGTCAGGAGTGTTATTGACCAATTGGTGAAAATTGAGTTAGTTAAATCCAACATGTAAAACATTTTTTTGGAGTGGTTTAGCAAATCGCTTAAATTTTGATTTAAAACACAAGCTGCTCCAAAAAAAATGCATATTTTAGAGCATTTTATAGGAATCGCGTCCAAAAGAAGTATAAAACTATTAAAAAGAATCAAAAGACCGTTGGACTAAAACATAATATTATCATATGTATTCATAATAAAATATGTATTAAATCGTTGGACTAAAACATAATATTATCATATGTATTCATAAAATATGTATTAATAAACGTGTGTAAGGATGTATCTAAATACATTAATATTATCATATGTATTCATAATAAAATATGTATTAATAAACGTGTGTAAGGATGTATCTAAATACATTGTATATGGAGTATGAATGTATGATTGGCATAATGGCATCTAGATGACTATATATGAAGTGAGAAACATGTGTCAAATACACAATACCACCGTCCTTTTAGTAATATAATATTTTTACGTGTTATTTAAATAATATGTACATAGAATGATAGGAATCGATGGTATTGGGTACATACCAATAAAAGCATCCTTGGTGGAAAATTAAAATAAATAAAAACTTATTGATCGTGATAGGTTAGAGCATACCTTTGAAATTTGGTGAAGTGGTTTTCAATAGGTGTGACCCATTTATGTTTTATCAATAACCAACTTTGGCTTTGGGTGAGTAGGGGATACAAATCATACAATAGCTTTTTTTTCTTATTTAAAATTGTATTTATTGTAATGTAATATATGGTAACTAACCCTATCAAATACAATAATCACATATTTTAATATAGATGTTGACGAAAATGCACACTATATCAACCACCACTAGGTTTGTTTTTATTAAACACAATATGTTATAACCATGATCTTCTGGATTAGTTATGTTCATTCGTTAAACCAATTCTTTCGTATGTTCTCGCCATTGGATCAATTATATAACGTGTAAGAACCCTGCTGGATGCTGACTCAATGCCAAAGTCCTATGAACACCACCGATAGTCAAGTTAAATCCTCGTATATAATCATATATCTCATTGTTAGTGCGTGCATCGTGACTCGTGAGAAAGTGAATGAAAGATATAGAATGCGTGGTTGTAATGTTGTGTAACAAAGTGAAAACAAAGTCGAGTTACATAATTATTAATTATAGATGGTCCATATGCTCATATCGTGGTTTTTCTCCAAAAGTTTCATTAATTACATATCTTGATCTAACTTTATCGTACCACAAGAACTATACGTATAATTAACTTAGAACTATAAGTTTAAGGCGATGTGGTCGATTTTGAGCATTAACACTTTATGTTGCATGTCTTTAGAATATGTAAATAACTAATATACTAAATACACCTACAAAATTTATATTCATATAATAATAATGTGTATCATATCCTTTTAATGGTCACACCTCTAGGATAAGCCGTTGGTGAGAGAACAAAGGACTATGTGTACTAATGTGCCAGTATTGTGATTGGATAATGGAGCCTGATATCCAAGCCAAACAGAACATTTCTAAATTCATGTTTTTATTATTATTATTATTATTTATTATTATTATTATTATTATTATTATTATATTATTATATTATTATTATTATTATTATTATTATTATTATTATCATCATCATCATCGTCGTCATTATTATTATTATTATTATTAGTAGTATTATTATTATTAGTATTATTATTAATTATACGAAATTTTTAATGTTACTAGACATATATGTTATTGTCGTCATTTTTCTGGGTTGCAAAGAAATAACTAATGGCTCAACTATATATCTAATCAAATCATTATTGATGATGACTTCACATCATTCTGCCCAACGTCGTCAACGTAGCTTCATTGGTGACAAATTTTTGAGCGATGAATCGAAAAAAAATGAAAGAATCGAGTCTACTGTAAAAGAATGGATGTTGCCAAGGGTAAATCAAGTCAAACAAAAAGGGTGTATGAAAGTTTAGAGGAGAATGCTACCACGAGAATTTCAAGATAAAGAATATGTTGACGATTCACAACCATGGTGTGTTATTATGTAAGTTTTATGATTATAAAAACAAGAAACAAAAAAAAAATGTGTTATATTTCTGCCTTCGTTACATTTATTTCTGAAGACTTTCTTGTAATGATGTATTCATAATCTCTGGGTCATAACTTTCAATTTTCATATCAAATGTTAGTTGGAAGACCAAAAAGACACATTGGGCATCTATTCTATCCTATGCTCCATGTGTGCGATGAAAATAACTTATGGTTACTACCATGTGATCGTTGCATTTTCGGTACTTCTTATTTTATATTAAATTGAATTTAAATGCGATAAGGTTAGTACAACATGTACCATTATAATCGGTTTTATATTTTTCGGGTCATGAAAATATGATTAAATTAAACTGATGAAAAGAACTATTAATTATTATTATCATGTTAAAATTAGTCAAAGATGATATTAGTCAAAAGAAATAAATGATGGATTGGAATGTGTCATGAGAATTGAAAAAGTTGAGAGGGCCTAAATTAATATAACATGGACTTTTGATGGGCCGGCTGAATTAATCAAGAATAAAGAATCAAGAATGTGATGTGAGCTAAATTTATTGGGCTACGATGTGTAAGGTGGGCTTCAAAGGAAACGAGTAGAGGGCTGGCAGATTTAGAGAATTAAACTTCTTCACCACGTGAGACAACATTCAATCATCAGTTTATCACTCTCCAATTAAACAGTCAGTAAACATCCCAATTTTTTTAACGGCAAGCAGATAAACATCCTGAGATGTCTTCAAATGCATCCTTTCCTCCATAATCGTTAGAGTTGAATTCATACCCGAGTCACCAGTTCCGGGAAAAACCCGCATGTCCAAAGGCCACTATGGTAAAACCCGGTTCAGCTCGGTTTCGAACCGGCCATCTCCAAAGAGGTGTAGCTCTAAATTTCATTGTTACCGTCAATATCCTTCAAAGTAGTACAGTAGGAGATGAACTTGAAAGAAACTAAATGACTAAGTGACTGTTTGGCAACTTCTGAATGGTTAAGTGTTTAATCAGTAAGAGGTCTGAACCATTAATGTTGAATCAGTAAGAGAGGTCTAAACCATTAAGAGCCAATATAATGCTTAGCCATTAGAGGCTGATGACTGAACAATTCAGATTAGAGATCTTAACCATTCAGACTTAGTATAATCCTAAACCATTCAGAGGCAAATATCTAAACTATTCAGAATTTCTCTCACAAAACAAACAGTCTAAACAATTAAATGCTGAACCAGTAAGATTTCTGAACATCAAAAGCTAATTAAGAGGTAAAGAAACAGCCATACCTATTAGACCAACTTATATCTGGACGGAAATATCCCAATTAATCTACTAAAACTACATCGCTATTTGAGTGTTTGGCCCAATTCAAAGGTTTTCTAGAATCTCACGCAATAATAATCTGTATTTTTTTTTTCTCAAAACAACAAAACAAAATCCAGTCATATTGTCTTCTCTTAATCTCAGATTAAACACCAGAATCCCCTAGGGTTTTGTTCGATCCTCCATGGCTGCACAATCTCTTTCACTACTTCACATCTCACCTTCATCCTCATCTTCCGGTTACCGGAATTCACACAATTCTTCCTTCCTCACTCCCAATAGCATCACTTCAGGTTCTTTCATCGGAGCTCAGCTCTCAATTCAGCCTTTGAGTCACCGGAGTAAACCTTCTGGCCGTTGTACCTCCATCGTCGCAACGGTTTCTTCCACTCCTGCAGCTCCGTAAGTCTTATTATTATTTTTCTTGTTTACTAATTGTGTTCTATGTGGATTTGAAGTTTTGAACATTTCAATTGAATATTTTAATTGAGTGTTGGTGTAATAGTGTTTGACTTTTTTAAGTCAAACGGATATTAACTGGTACTTAAAAACTTATATGAGGAGTTCGTATATATAAGGATAGAGCTGTAGACGAACCAGAACGTTTAGCGCGAACCGTTCGGTTATGTTTGTTGGTTTAATAAATGAACGAACGTGAGATTAATAATATGTTCAATTGCGGTCTTGAACGTTTTGTTTACTTTCGTTCATGGTCGTTTGTTTTGTTTAGTTTATGTTCAATCACTAGAAACTTTGAACAAATATTTTGGGTTAATTATGTTTATGCTTTTTATGTCTAACTTGTGCCATTGATTTGGAATACTTTCGTTTAGAGTTAATTACTGTTTTCGTCCATGTGGTTTGTCAAAAATCACTATTTCAGTCCATTAGTTTAAAAATTATGATTTCAGTCCCTGTGGTTTCACTTTCGTAACCATTTCAGTCCCTGTGGTTTCACTTTCGTAACCCTTCAATCCATTTATTCTGTAAGTACACGGACTAAAGTGGTTACGAAAGTGAACTGAAATCGCAATTTTTAAACTAATAGACTGAAATAGTGATTTTTGACAAACCACAGGACGAAAACAGTAATAACTCCTTTCGTTTATGATGGTTATATCAATTGCTGCTTAACAAGGGGATTACGTCTAATATTTTGGATTTAGAATGTTGTTTTTTTAAATGGTATATGTTCGTTGTTTCTGAACAAGTTCAATTCCTTAATTAACGAACACGGACAAGAATTTTCATTCGATATGTGTTCGTGAAATAGTTTAATGCTAAACGAACCAACATGAACAAGGCTCCGTTCGGTTCAGTACTTTTACAGCCCTATATAGGAATGCTGTTGTTACATATTCAACAAAAGGATTATAAAATTTCAAATTGAAATGTAACAAGGTTGACCCTAAAAGTCAAAGTGCAGCACATAGCTTCCAAACTAATGAAGTATGATTTAACTTTGATAACTTTGCGATTTGATTGGGATTTTTCAGGACACCAGAGAAGGAAACTCCTGAGAATCAGCCAATTTAAAGTTAGTGAATTTTGTTGTTTTTATGCTTTTAGTACTTATGCCATCATTATTTTCTTTTGCCTGACAAAATTGTTGTTCATTGTGGGAGTGAGTGAAGATGGTCGTTTAGATTTATAAAGTCGTTTGCGATGGGTGAATTGGAAGCTAGGAAGTTGAAGTATAATAACACCGGGACGGAGTCCTTGTTGATGGGCATATTGGTTGAGGGTCAGTAAGCTAATATCCTTATCTTTTATCCTTGTTACACGCATGGCAATTTGCTATAAATGCTTTTGTGTTATTATACATGTAATCAAATTCAAGTTCATGTTGATTGACTTTTGAACAACTTATGAATTAATCATCTGAACTGACTAAGCCAATAGCGATGAGCAAGGACATTAGTAGGGTTCTGATAAATTATACTCCAATAATCAGTATTCTGATTTTTTTTTGTTGTCAAATTAAGTATTATGATTTGTAGACCTTTCTGGTTGCTTCTACACTATTACACTAATAAAATGACGGAAATGACGATCCCTAAATTTGCATTACTAGACTGATTCTAATAAATTTGACTGCAAGAATTAATATTCTGAACTGTATTTTTTTTGTTGCCAAAATCAAGTACTCTGATGTATATATCTTTCTGGTTTCTTCTTCTTAATAACTCTATTACTCTAATAAAATGGCAGATATGACGTTCCATAGGTCTCCATGCTTAAACTCTATATCAAGTGTGCCAAAAGATGGAACTTTATAAGTCTTGGAAACAGAAATTGTCAGTTTTGGCAGACAAGGGGTGCAAACGAGCCGAGCCGAGCCCGCAAGCTAGATTAACTTATGAGAGCGAGAGCCCGGATCGGGTTTGGCTCGTTTATTATCTATTAATTAATAGTAAATAAAAATAATCGACTTGTTTAGGCTCGCGAGCTCAATAGTGAAGCTCGGGCTCGGGCTCGTTTACTAAAAAAGCTTATTTTTAGGTTAGGGATTGGCTTGTAAACAAGTTTAAGTAACCGCTCGGGTCGCGGCTCGCTCTGCTCGTTTAATAGACAACTTTGAATAAGGGGTAAATGTTATTAAATATTAACAAATACTAATATTATGCTAAAGCTCAGGCTCGACGAGCTTCAAATGTCAGGCTTGAGCTCGGGCTCGATAAATAAATGAGTTTTATTTTAGGCTCAAGCTCGGCTCGGCTTGTTTCAAGCTTTTACTCTAACCGATCTTGAGCAACTCGTGGGCCGCTCGGCTCGTTTGCACCCCTAGGCCACAGACATATAACGACTCTTTTAAACGTTGAAGATATTATGCATACAGCCAGTATTCTTTCATCATGAAACCACACAATAAGTGTAACTGTAACCATCTGCTGCTTTTTACTCCATTTGTAGGAACCAGTTTGGCTGCAAAATTATTAAGAGAAAGTGGTGTAACACTTTTCAAAGTAAGAGAAGAAACTGTAAATTTACTTGGAAAATCAGACATGTATATTTTCAGCCCTGAACATCCACCATTGACCAAAGCAGCTCAGAAGGCCATTGATTGGGTAATCAATGAGAAACTAAAGTCAGGTACGCTCTCAGATCTTGTACTGGAGCAATAATATTCTTGCATATACTTTTGAGTTTTGACTCGCGTGTGAGAAATACTTTTCCCATCTTCCCAACGGTAAGTGTGATTTCCCATTTGCACTGTCCATAGGGGAAACAGGAGAAGTGACAACATCGCATATGCTTCTGGGAATATGGGCACAGAAGGAATCAGCTGGTCATAAAATAATGGCTAAACTTGGTTTTGATGATGATAAAGCTAAAGAGCTTGCTAAAACCGTAAGTTTAAAGACGCTTGTTGTTACTTCTAGAATGAATAGGTGGCAAAATGGGGTAATTTTTTGTTCGGTGGGGTTGACGTGGAATGCAAAGTTTTATATATTTTTAGTAAATAATTAGCATGCTAAATGTGATTACTAGAATTGCAATATTTCCATAATAATTATATATCTTCAGTAAACTAATTTAAAAGTTATGCATTATAAAAACGCCTCGTACCAGTTGAGCCTTTCTTTTACTTGATTAGCCCATTAGAAATAAAAGTTAAGCCGGACTTGCCTATTCATTTATAAATTATAAATAGGCAAATTGCCACCTCAGGAAATGAAAGTGTATCTAGCTGCACAAATTTGTTGTTGTTACAGTTATTTATCATCTCATTATATATTCAGATGGACAAAGAAATCATTTTGAGCTACAAGAAGGGAGTTTAAAGAACCGCATACAGGTTTTCTGCTTCATCCCTCTGTTTGTTAGTTGTTTAGAATGATTCGTTTACAACACAACGTGAAGCAAAGTGAAATTTGTAAAAGCTATAAAGAAAATTCAAAAGGATGTCCATTTTATTAGTTGGAAGTTGGAATAAAACTTTCCTATTGTTATTGAAGTTTGTAACTAGCTCATATCAAATTTGAATAACCTCACGACTGGGACCTGACAGTAGCCGTTTGTGATGATGGTCAAAAACAAAAGCAATTCCTGGAGATCTTGGGTCAATCGGTCTGGACCACCATTGTTTTTAGGTACGCAATCATGTAGGTTTTGTTCATGGTTGACATTCATCTTTAGATTGCCTTGTGAATTGTAATGCAATGTGTAAATGAGTCACATTCCTCTTTTAAATTGGAACTGTTGAACCACTTCTATGTCGGTTTCATTGGCTAAATGGTGGTCAATTTAAACTCACCAGCTAGATGCACTAGGCCAGTGTACCCACCTTGGATTGTTTCAGGTCAAGGGAACAATATACTCATGGAATTAGGAAAACATCATATATTATACACGGTCGAAAATGTCCTAGAAGGCTTAAGTTATTGGTCCATCTAATAAGAGTCTACTTGATACACTTTTTATATACGTCCTGCCTGCCGTCGTTTATTTTTCCACAGTCCTTATTTAACCGACACAGGGTTCAGTGATGCCATCGTCTTTTTCATTCTACTTGAGAAAACTCTATAATCATCTCCATCAGTGAAAATAACAAAATGATGGTGTGTCAAATAGGAGGAAGCGTGATGCATCCGATCCAGAATTGATGTATGGTAACAGTTTGTTCTTTCCCTTTGTCATCGTCTTCTCCTTCGGTCTTGAATATGTATAGAAGGGACCTTCTTAACACACATACTTGGTAAAAACCTTAGTGAACCTAATTATCTTTTGTTCGAGGAATTTTGTTTAAAAGAATTGGAATTTGTCAAAGGAGTTAGATTTGAAACTAAAATCTTGCAAAAGGAAATGGAATATGTGAAAGGAATTTGAATTTTTAATGAAATTAAGTAACATAACAATCATAAATGAATTGGAATCTATTACTACGGCCTGTCAGTCGCATCACCTCCGCTAAGGAAATGAAATCCAAAAGTATACAAGTTGTTGGCACGTAGAGCCACATCACTTGGTTATATCACATTTTTTCTGGTATTATGCGCATTTGCATTGTTAATATGTATACATAATATATTAGAGTAGAGGAGCATATTAGAGTAGAAGAGCATATTACAATGTATTATTGAATAATGTGTGTGAGGTCCTAAATAGCATACTCATTGATGGTTGAGCTAAGCTCATAATCAAAACTTCATACTTTATTAGGGAATATTTGGTATTTAATGAAGGATTAGTCAATGAAGTCAAAGTCATTACAAAGTATTACAAAGTGTGAATGCCTAATATTATCACCTACCACCAAAGTGGCCAATATGATCAAGTAAGACACTTTTAAGTACAAAATTCTTCGTAACGATGGCAAAACATATCAAGTTAACGAACCATAAGTGTGTGCTTGACGTGGTAGTAAATGATTATATACTCGTAGGAGATGGGAGCTAACATATGTGCCTTGTAACGACGTGGCTACAAATTTGAACGTGTCATCTAATGGATAATATGTTTGCTCACTAGAAACTTAGGCTCATCCTTGTTATCGGCTTGACTCTTGAGACATGGAAACACATGTACCTATTCAATTTCGATCGGATATATGTCATAAGAATGTGATTTATAGTGTCCTAAGATCCTCACACCGATATGACATGGTTGGGGGGGGGGGGGGGGGGGGGGGGGGCTAACACCTTAGCACATTGTTACATACTTGCATGTGCCAAGTGGATGTCAGGACACAATTCAAGGACATTTTGTCACTTTATGCCATTTATATAATATTGCAAGAGGATGACAATTGTTTTGAGTATGGAACTTTCTCACTTTATGTTGAAACATGTATGAAAAATGTTTAAACAACTTTCATTTTATGCCATTTATGTGATATTGCAATATGGCAATTGTTTAAGCTTTCAACTTTGTCACTTTATGTTGAGACATGTGCACCTCAATGTTACTACAATTTTTATGTAACTTTGGTCGATTGTATGATATTATAGATTTTCTATCAAAACTTTAATAAAACATGTCCATACATCCATTATCAAAACTCCATGCATTACAAGGTACCAAATGCCACACAACTAAACGTTAGAAAACTTCTAAAATACCTTTACAACATAAAAGTCAAAATTATAAAGAATGTTAAAAGACCATATGCTAAACATATAAAACAAGCAATATTCTTTCTTTGTTTTATCTTTAATCTATTTGTGTTTGACTTTAGCTTCAAGATTATTGTATGAAATTAAGAAACCCAGGAAAAATCTTCATCATACGAACACACATCACTGGGTCCACCCAACCAATAAATTTGCATTTTGATCGTTATAAACAAAAACGAAAATTTCCAAGATAAACATTTGACCAAACAAATTATCAAAATCGACAAACGCATGCTAAGCCGACAAATTTGGGGGCTAAGCCAGTATTTTTGCCCATAAATTTGTCGGCTTAGCCCACTAATCTGTCGGCTTAGCCAGCGTTTGTCTATTTTGGTCACAAATTGGTCAACTATGTTTATTTTGGTAAATTTCCCTAACCAACGGCTTCGAACAAGATTTTAGATCAACCTAAAAGGTTTGAACATGATTGAAGTCAAGATAAAATCATCATCATCATCATACTTGGTAAATCCCATCAATAGCAAAGCTAAGATAGGGTCTGAGGAGGGTAAAATGTAGAAAACTTTACCACTACCTCGTAGGAATAGAGACGCTGAGACCCCCGGCCGATGGTAGTTTTGCATCAAGCCTTGGACATAAGGCACATAACACTCGGCAATTAAGACAAAGGCCAATTAGTACATGTACTCCCTCGTCTTTCGACTATCAACGCCACCACATGATGCATGATTAACCATCCCCCTCTTTTAACATTATTTTCACGAAATTAGTAAAATAACATTAAAATTAATGTATGGAGGAGGGGATGCATTTGCTCGATTGAGGGCATCCCAGAATGTTTATCCGATTATTTAGTTGGCCATTCAAAAAAAACATTAAAATTAATGCACTTTCACTTTTGCCCCTCGAACGCCCACACATATATACATTATATAAGATATAATATGAATGCTTATTGATAGTTATATCTACTCCACAATACTGAATAATTCATATACCAAAATTGTATGTGTGGGGCTAAATCTATTGGTATGAAAGAAACCTAACGTATCTAGTACCTTTGACACCTTAGTTTACCTAAAAGCATGGGTCCAAACCAATGCTAACCACATTTTGACATCTCATCCTTCTAATCAATTGCCCCACCAAAATTTCAAGACATTTATCCTTTCCTTATTTTTTCCTATATAAAGTTAAAATGTAAAAGTCATGGTGAAGATGAACAATTGTTATCACATCACCTTATACAACTTTTAAATATTTTGTTTGTAAATGTATAAGAAGATCATTTAATGGCGTTATTTGTGTCGGTTAACTAGTTGAAGTGTTGAACCTAAACATGCCATGTATTTCTATTTGTCCCAAGAACATCAAGTTTAATCTGCACACAGGGGCGTAGCTACATAGAAATGTATGGGTTCGCCCGAACCCGTATCAAAAAAAGTTAGTGTTATATTTAAAGTTGTGTTACCTTAAATTAACCTACACACATTTAGTGTTGTGTTACCTTAAACACAACCCATTTATTAAAACGTGCCAAACAGATTGACAGGTTGACAACTATTGGTCAAGTTGTAAACACGTTTGTTAGTCGGGTTGTAAAATGGGCTAAATTGGTCAATAACATGTTGACCTATTATTATTATTATTATTATATTATTATTAAATACGTTAACATGCTAGCATACAAATCCAAACCTATTGGGTTTATTAATTAAATAGTTTAATTTAAACACGACCTATTTAATTAAGCATGTCACTCAAACATAATATGTCTATTAAACATGTTTGTGTTATGTATCTAGTCGTGTCAAAAATTACCACTTGTAGTTTCTTCACGACGTTCAACTAAGGTTAAAATGTTTGAACCCGGATCTCTCCTATCAATGATCTCATATATCAGACAATCATGATGCATACCTACTTTTAACATCTTTCAACTTAATAATCAAAAGGCTCATAATATAAGTGTTTGACTAATTATATCAAATAACAATCAAGAAAAGGATAGATATATCTTTTGCGATGATGACACTACGGTAATGGATGATGCCATAATTCCAATATCATAAGTAAATATAGGCATTTATTAAGACACGTTATTGGATATCATTTGAGTACACCCATCATGTTCATAGGTGGGCTTAATTGCTCTAAATAGACCACAATTGTGTCGTTTCTCATCGTGATTTTGATAATTATGACATATACTTTTGAACCATATGACAAAACTTATGCATCCCATATATATTTATCAAGGTTAAGTTTATATGCATCCCATATATATTTATAAAGGTTAAGTTTTATATTATATGAAGTTAAAGTTTTAAACATTTTGTTTGATTATGTACCAAAGTATACTTCGATAAAGTTTTTTAACCTAAAAGAAATCATACGCTCTTACAAACTTTAAAAATACTTTATACGATTATGCAAAACTAAAAATATCATTTACCCTTACAAAGTGGTTTAAATATCAAATTTATCAAACTCATTAAAAATGATATGATAAATGACCATCATACCCTCATTTTTCTAACTCTCCAAAAATTTCATATATTCGCATCGATTACCTGATTCATAAAAAAATGTAATTATCGTCGATGTCGATCAAAATCTGATCCATTATGTAATGCGATTACGTAATTCGAGCATAACCTGGTTTGATTATCTGATTCAAAGCTAGCTTATCATTTCCGCCATCCAAAGAACAAAAGAAGAGACGATGAGTGACGATTTATTGTTTGATTTAGTCAAAATCTAAACAAAAACAAAAATTAGGGTATAAACAAATATATTGGAAAGAGGTAGCATGGTCATTGAGTAAAAGTTCATTAAGATTAGTAATATATAATATTTTTAGTTTTGATTGGGTATATATTAAAATGTTCAAGTTTGTAAGGGTATGCGTGTATATAAAATTAATCATTATAATATATTTAATGTTGATTAGGTATATATGAATTTTATAATTTTGTAAAGGTATATATGAAATTAATCTTTAAATAAAAAATGATGTTGTATCACCAAAACACTACTTTTTCTTGATAAGAGCATAAGTTTGAGAAAAAGCTAACAATCTTTTTTAAGACAATTGTTTTTTAATAGATTTGAAGTTGTGAAATCAAGAAAAGGAGACAAATTTGTGTCTCCAATAGTTCTTGAAACTCCTCTTTGTGGATTGACTCAATTTGAGATCTTACAAAATCCCATCGCCTACTGCCTCCTTTCACCTCCTCCAACAACTTATCGTCACATTTACAAAAACAAGCTTTCAAGGATAAAATTACTAATTAAATACTAAATATATTGTTTTAAATCAATTTATATAAAATTACTAATTTAATACTAAACTAGTAGTAAGACCCGTGTGAACACACGGGTAGGTTTAATAACACTCGCAATCAAATACTAAAAAACAGATTATAATATATCATTTAAATTGTTTGCGTTTAGTTATATATCTTTATAAAACAATGTTAAAGACAGTATGTGTTAGGACATAAAATTATAATTACTATGTTACGAAAAAATAATTGTTTTAAATCAATTTTAAAAAGTTTATTAATGTGAAACTTCCAAATACATTCTTACATTCTAGTTTCAAATTTGGGTATTAATAGTCTATACATGCATTACGGGGCTTGATTATAGTTTATATAATACTTAAGTATAAACTTCAAATCGTTTTTAATGAATCAGGTATATCTGAAGTTTAGATTTCATCAATTTTAGGATTTACAACATATATAGACATGCATACATATATATTTTTTCACCATCCCATGAAGTTAGTTTCTATCAATGGATGTTTCATGAATTTTGTAAAATTAGTTTTATTGTGTTATTGATATTGGTTTTCAAAATAGCTTGCATATTTAAAATCAAATTAATTTCATAACATTTATATTAAAGTCAACAATAACTTTTGTACACACTTGTCATGTTAAGATCCATATTTTAAGATCATGATACAAAATGAATGCTAAGATTCTTTCATTTACCAACATGTTGCCAATGGATTGGGGGGCAATTTTGGCAAGTGGTAAAAGATTAATGTAAGGATTTAAGGTTGTATTATAAGAACTTAACAACCCCTCTACTTTATCTAATAACAAACCGGCCTTTAATTGTTTTGTCTATGTACGGGAAGTACCCCATCTTTTTAATCCCTTTGATTAAGGATGATCCCCCCCGTACATTTACAATTCACAAGATCGAAGTTACACTTTACTACCTTCTACTTTTATGACTTGTTTTTATACTTGGGTATTAAAAAATAGAGTAAATTGCTAAAATCGTCCCTCAGGTTTGAAACATGTTTGTCATTTTCATCCAAGACAACTTTCTTGTACCATGTATTGTTTACTTTTAGGATTTTTACCATTTTCATCCAAACGTCTGACTTTTTTTTTGCCAAAATCGTCCTGAGATTTGTTATTTTTTGCCATTTTCATCCAAATGTTTAATAAAAAAGGTAAAGTAAATTAGATTTTGGATGAAAATAACAAATATAGCCCAAACCTTAGGGACGGATTTAGCAATTTACTCATATAATTTGTTTTTATACTTGTATTTAAAATGGATATTAGGCATGTGATTCATTATAAAAATAAATTCTTTTTACGGTTTGAAAAGGGGGTATTAAGTAGATATATGCCCCCCCTCCCACACACCAATATTATTATATAATCTTAAAATAATAAATAATGTGTTGAACCCGTAAGAAACTTAAAAATAAAATAAATAATAAGGATATAGAATTGTTGAAGTGTAATTAAGTATCTAAGACTTAAAGTCAATCATTGAGGTGAATTACATATCAAGTTTTGGGTGATAGGAATCCCATAACTAAAATTTAAGATTATTTTACAGATATACCTGTAAATCTCAAGGTAATGACTAAGGAGTATGGTAAAACATTGGGCCGGATATGAAACATAATTTTCTAATTAGGTATGAAATGAACTATTCTCATCCCTAATCCTTCTTTGAGCAACTACCTAACAAGTTACATTAGAGCTTCAATATTAAATCTATGTATATATTTCTAACAATTAATTGGATAATAAAAATACTTAATGAGCAATCAATTGGATAATAAAAATACTTAATGAGTTATGACTCAAAACTTATTTATAAGTTACATTTAACAAGTTGAAATAATTTGGACATGTTAATTGAAAACATCTATTTTAGTTCATTGCTTTACCGTCATTAATCTTTGTTTTGTCCTTTACTCCTTTATAACTTGAAAATATGTTAAATCAACGTTTAAAAAAAAAAAATCATTTATGTAAATAACACGTCACTAACACTAGGGTTAGATTCTAACTTTTTTTAAGCCAATAAATCAATCCCGAGTATCTCGGGACTCACTGGACAAACGGAGTACTCCGAGAGTAACCCGAGTCGTCCGCAACCGCTTCTGGAAAAACCTGGTAACCCACTCGCCCGTAGGCACGACAGTTAAATTACCAGTAAAACCCGTTTGGCTCAAGGATCGAACCCAAGTGAAGGGGTATGGTCCCAAAACCTTGCGCCAATCAAGGAAACCATACCCATTAATAACTTCTAAGAAAACTGCGCGCAGACTTGTTTGCCAAAATAAGATTTATTAGAACTCTGACCAAATATCAAGAGAGGAAAGCGTCATTTAACTACCTTGCGGCTCGCGAGCTCGCGCCAAGGTTCAAAGTTAACCTTGAATACTCTCTTTGGATAAAGCTTCATTTAACTACCTTGCGCAGGCTCGCGCAAGGTTCAAAGTTAACCTTGAACATTCTCGTTTGATAATGCTTCATTTAACTACCTTGTGCGGGCTCGTGCAAGGTTCAAAGTTAACCTTGAACATTCTCGGTGGATAATGCTTCATGCACAAACCTTGCGCAGATATTTATATCAAAGCTAGCATCCACCAAACGTTGCACTAAGCAGCAAGGAGAAGAAGGAAGATCAGTTAACTAACTTGCGCTTCTCGCACAAGGAAACAGTAAATCCTGAAAAACTTTCCCTTAGCAAAATCCTTGACTTGGTGCAGAAGCAAAGAGAATCTTTTCTGTTGTAACAGAGTGTACACCGTGGCGAATAATAGATGGGTAACAGCTGTGAAACCTTCTAGAAGCCATTAACACCCAATCGTGCAAGCATCTTTCCAGTTATAACTAATTGCCACATGGCAGCGTCTGGACGGCTGAGGAAGATCACGGTGATGACATGCTCACATTTATAAGATGTAGTGATCTCATGTTGACACGTGGCACCTCCCTAACCGTTGATGAGCTCACGATCCATGTGCACTAACGGATTACCAACAAACGTTAACGGAATAACAAAAGATTCCGTTAAAGTTAAGAATCTCTCTTTTTGGCGCCAAACACCGGCTATAAATAAGTAACTTGGAGTTCAAGGAAAGGTATTCACTCCCAACTACTCTCTCTATTACAATACTTACTTTCGACTACCTGTACTTATTCTCACGTCGGAGGGTGGTCACGGAGAGAACCCCCCTGGCGAGCTAACGGTGTTCTGTTTTGCAGGTTCAGCAGAAGTACTGTATTATTCACCATCCATCGCGAACCCAAACGGAGGGTTAATCCTTTTATGCAGAGTCCATTCCATAGATCTACTTAGATTCCGGTCTAGTTGATCTAGGGTTTCTTCATTGGCGCCCATCGATTTTGATTTTTTCTTACCTTTCGTTCGTTTCACTTAGATTTGCAGCGTCATGGCTGACGGATCATCTTTTCAAGGTCCTCGATCAGGGATTCGACGCGTTGTTGTCGGACCTCAGGTCGACGGACAAATAGTTGAGGATTCTTCCGGCGAAGCTAATGCTCAGTATGATCCTAATCATGCGAGTATTCTTGTAACGCCGGTGGCTCCTCAGGTTGACGTTACATTAATTTTACCACCTGGAGAGACTCCATTATCGTGGTTAATCAAATCTCAAGCGACTCTAAACGCTATGTATGCTCAGTTATGTGCCCAAACCGGAACTCCAGCTTTTCAAGCTCCGGTTAACGCTCCTCAGATTCGTGCTTCGCCGGCACCTCGAGTTTTGAGTTATAATACTCAAAGTCAGGCTCGTTCCCCTTCGCGCATGCCTGAAGATGGAACAGAAATGTATTCTAAAACGAGGAATGATTCTGTTCATTCTGGTAATAGAAGGCAAGAAGACAACGTTCAGCGTCGCGCATCTGTCCACTCTCGTTTGGGCCCGCGGTCTTCGCAGAAGCGGGACACCCAACACGATGAGCTTGATAGAACCTATGAGGAGGGGGATAGTGCAAGTATTTTCAATCGAATATCTGCAGATCATGCTAGTTACAGGCCAAAAGTACGTGCAGTATACAATCCAGAAGCTGAGCATGATTACAATTTGGTGTATCGCCCAACGAAGTAGCTGAGCAATCAAAGTTTACCAGAGAGATAGCACTGGCTCCGTTGGAGCGAGCGAAATTACCATCCAACGTTGGAAAGTTTAACGGTTTGACCGATCCTAATGATTACATGCGCCTCTTTACCGGTGCAGGGTTACTTGGGTGCTGGACATTGCCAATGTGGTGTCACCTATTTGTACAGACCCTTACCAGCGCTGCGCGCCTTTGGTTTGATAATTTGCCGGCAGGTAAACTTTCCTCTTGGAATGACTTAAAAGAAAATTTTCTTACACACTTTAGTCAACAACGGCGATACGTGCGCGACTCCTCAGATCTATGAACATCTGGCGGAGGGACGATGAAAGCCTTCAAGATTTTATAACGCGATATAACAAATAGGTGTTGGAGATTGGAGATGTCCATGAAGACCTTATACGCGCGCAGTTCAAGTATGCGGTAAGGTGCGACGAAATGATTAAAGTGTTGTCCGGTATAACTGGCCTTCCAAAAAACTGGGATAAACTCATGGCGGCAGCCAAGGTCTACGCCAGACTGAGCGCAACTTAAGTTCTAACAGGCCACCTCTACCTCAGAACCGTCCGCAAGACCTGAGTAGAGGTAGTCGCAAGTATAAGAGAAATTGGAAAGAGTCAAGTCAGAATTCGTATTCTCCTTATTCACCAATTGATGCGCGAGCAACAATCAAAAAGATAACAACTCAAAAAGCAATTAAACAAGAGAATAGGGAACGTCAGTGGACTCCCTTAACGAATTCGCCGGTTAAGGTTCTCAGCACTGAGAATTATCAGTTTAAACAGCCGCAACCAATGAAAAACAAAAAAGGGCAAGACCCAAATTTGTTCTGTGACTATCATAGAGATACAGGCTACACAACAGATAACTGCATCAGTCTGCGCAGGAGATTGAAAAAGCATTAAAGAGTGGGAAGTTTACACATCTAGTCAGAATGTGCGCAAAGAGATTAAACAGATTACGCGCGAGAATGAAGGGCCTAGCAACAAGAAAATGAAACAGCACGTTTCCATGATTCAAGGTGGATCATCGCGCAAGCGTAGCCTTCAACATTTTCAAAACAACACGTGGCGCGAACATCAAGTCATTTTTCCTATTGTTCCAGAAGGTCCTCAAGAAGACCGGCCAGTAGTTATCACCGGTATCTTTGGGCACTACCAAACAGACTATATGTTTATAGATCCGGGTAGTTCCATGGATATCATGTATGGGCAGTGCTTCAAGCAGTTAGATCCTGAGGATAAGGCACGCTTGGAACTAGTTGATTTTCCATTAACTGGGTTCTGCAATGAGGCTGGCTTTCCTCTAGGACAAATACTTTTTCCTGTTACTTTATCTGATGGGAGGTGTTCTCGAACGAGTAACGTCAACTTCATGGTGATGCCGGCAACTTCCCGTCACGATGTACTATTGGGACGCCGCGCGCAACGTTAATTTAGTATGATTAACTCCGCTCCACATGCTGCTTGTGGTTTTTCAACACCAAATGGTGTAGCTATACTTTATGCGCGGAAAGAAATCATGTTAATTGAGGAACTAGTTATGAAGGATGGCAAGACATTGCTAAGCAACAAACCAGAAAAGTGGGTACTCAACAATAAGTACCCAACTTAAGTCTTCATAGAAGAATTCAAATCCTTCTACCATTTGAGCTAGAGGCCATTGACACTAGGGTTCTAACTATATAAGAAATTAGCAATTTAAAAACTAGATTAATAGGCATTAGTAAAGTTTTATAAAAGCTGAGAATGTGTTTAGGATGAATTATTTTGTGGTTTTTTTATAGGGCATGGATCATGGATGATGATGAATCACGATACTACTTTTTGAAGATGATTTGTCAAAAGTCAAACTTCGTCTACAATTGGTTGGTCAACTTGCAACCCCCTCCCATACATCGAGGGAGATCTAAATTTTGAGGTTCGATGAACTTATTTTATGTACTTTTAAAATTTCAATAGTTCTTGTATCACATTTTGGGTGCATGTGGTTGGCATTTGAGAAGGAGAAAAGGTGTTGAAGCGTTCATGTTGGGAATAAGAGTGGCATATTTTATTGTATTGTTATTATAGATCTTTTAATTGATATGATTAATTAATTTTGACATGATTCATATCTTTGATTATGTATAATAAGAAGAATAAAAAACACTTAAGACATGTCTAATCAGTTGTGATAGTAGAAAAATACCAATTATTTAAAAACGTTCAAAACTCACCTAATAAGTAAACAGAAAGAAACTCAAAAACATTGACATGTCTTCACCACGTTTTTTTTTTATTTTTAACCACTTATTTCTCTTTCTATATATAGTTAACAATTTAAAAGTATAATGGTCCCATTTCAATCCTTTCTTTCTTGTTCTTGGCCACAAAAAAACATGTACCCAAAACGAGTTTCACAATACTAAAACCCAATGATGTGACGGTTTTAAAGGATAAAACATCATATTGTGGATGCCCTTATAAACTTTAGAAGAAAACGGACTTTCAAGTTAATATTTTATCATTAAAAAATACAATATTCTTTTAAAGCAAATACTAGATTTTTTAGAATAAATACACAATAACAACCATTATACATAATTTGAACCTTTTGATTGTAAGACAAACACCTTAACTACCATAATAACCAATGTGAGTAAATTAGAAATGAGTAAGCATTGCTATAAAAAAAAACTACCATAATACCAAGAATTACAATAAGGTTGGTAGAAATAACAAAACCAAAATTCACATTTAAATACAATATACCCCATTAATACAAATTAAATCACCCCAATTTTTAATTAAGTATTCAAAAAAATTCTATGTAGTTTAATTTTTAAGTTGAAGTCAACTTAATGACAACCAAGAGACACAAAGAAGTTGATAAATAATATATTTAAAAAATAAAGATGATTCTTTTGACTTAAGTTGCTCATTGCATATTGCATATGCCTTTCATCACTCTATTTACACACACAAATACACTAATCTAAAACCAGCCAATAATATATATATATTATATATATATATATATATATATATATATATATATAACAACCAAGAGACACAAAGAAGTTGATAAATAATATATTAAAAAATAAAATTTAAAAAATAAAGATGATTCTTGTGACTTAAGTTGCTCATTGCATATTGCTTATGCCTTTCATCACTCTATTTACACACACAAACACACACTGATCTAAAACCAGCCAATATAATATATATATATTATTATATATATATATATATGAGATAGGTAAAATGAGAACCATATTGAGTTGTGAGAACCGTAGTAACCAATATAAGCCATTGATCAAAAGTGTTTTAATGGATAAGATTAAAAGACAACAAAGTAGTTGTAATCATTATGATTTAATTAATTAGTTTTCATTTTTAGTGGAATAAGGGTAAATTGGAATTTTTACTAAAATTTTTAATATTGTTAATTAAAGTTATAATCATTGTGGTTTAATTAATGTTAATTAATGTTATTTTTGAATCATGCAGTAAGAAAATTATTTTATGTATGGGTTCAAACTTTTTTTGCACGCCGGTTTTATACATTTTTATGCGCGGATTCAAACTTTTTTTACGCGCGGGTTCTAACTATTTTTACGCCCGATTTTAAACTTTTTTTACGCGCCGGTTTTGAATTTTTTTACGCACGGTTTTAAACTCTTTTTACGCGCCGGTTTTAAACTTTTTTACGCGTCGGTTTCATACTTTTTTTACGCGCGGTTTTAAACTTGTTTTAGGCGCCGGTTTAGAACTTTTTATGCGCTGGTTTAGAACTTCCCTTTGCGTGCCGGTTTTAAACTTTTTTTACGCGCGGTTTTAAACTTTTTTACGCATCGGTTTTACGCGCCGGTTTTAAACTTTTTTACGCCCCAGTTTTCAACTTTTTTTACGAGCAATTTTAAACTTTTTTTACACGATAGTTTAAATTTTTTTTACGCGCCGGTTTCAAACATTTTTACGCGTGGTTTTAAATTTTTTTATGCGCCGGTATAAAAGTTTTTTTACACGCGGTTTTAAAGTTTTTTTACGCGTCGGTTTAAAACTTTTTTCACGCGCAGGTTTAAAGTTTTTTTACGCGTGGTTTTAAACTTTAAAACAATTTTTTTTATAAAATAACAATTTTTTACGGGTTTAAACTTTTTTACAAAAAACAAAAACTATTTTACGCCAAACAAAAATATATTATTTTTACAGAAACTTTTTTACAATTTTTTTTACGCCCCCGATACCCCGAATTCGGGTTTATGAAATTTGAGGATCTTACCAAACGAACTCACCCAAAAATCACAACTCAATAGATGTCTTGTCACACCCCGACCCGCAGCGGAAAAAGGTGATCGGGGCACGATTGGGTTATCATCAAAGCTCATGACATTTATTATGCGTTTCATATTCATTTAATACAATTTAATGGAAATTTACAATAAATGTTACAACATGTTCTAACTATCAATCTAAGCTTCTTTGTTCTCTTCTAAGGCATTTCCTATGTTTTCCTTGCTTCAACCTGTTCACCTGTATCATGTGTGAAAAAGGTTTTTGGATCAACATAAAGTTGGCGAGTGAATCCTATGGAAAACATTTGAACAAGTTTATTTAATTGATTATGAAATATGTGCACAACCAAACATGAGTAAAAATAGATGTAAACTTATTCAACAATCATTAGGTATTAAATAAAGCACACATGAACAATAATGGAACATTTAGAGGCACGCGTTGCTCTACTCGTCTCTCACGAGGAACTGATGGGCCTAATGAATGAATTGCATAAACATGATAATATGAATGACACAACTACAAACAATATAAACTCAATGATACACACATGAACAATAATGAATTGGTTTTGAGGCACGCGTTGCTCACTCGTCTCCCACGAGGAACTGATAGGCTTAATGAATGAATTTCATATAATTTGATAAAATGAAATAAGTAATCACAACAATATAAACAATCTAAGTTTAGGTCACGATGTGGTATGGCACAAATTTAAATAAACGAGTTAATTATTTGAGACACATGACACACCCCAAAACGTGTAATTAAAAAGGGGAGTTGTAAGATTCACTCACAGTGGGTGCGTTCGGTTGATGATGTTGAATGCACGCGAAGTGGTTTTAACCACGAGTGAGATTAACCTAGATAAATCGCATTATGGTTTGGTAAGTAAACGGATTTTATTAATCCATTTTAGTAGAATTGTTGGGTGTATTTTTGTGAGTTTAAGACTATTTTCTAACCTTAAAAATGTTATTTTTAAGTATTTTTAATTGATTTTTAATTAAAATAAATAAATAAAAATAATAAAAAATTTGATTTTTTTGCTACAGTTGACCGTTGACCGTTGACTGTTGACTTTGACCGGTTCGTTAGTATAATTGTGCGCTGAGTGAGGCTCGAACCCGAGACCTCCCGTACGCGTGCACGCAGCTCTACCAACTGAGCTACGTGTCTAACCCGTTATATTTCTGTTTTTAATTATATTTATATATTAATTATGTTAAACCGAAAATCATTTTATTTTTAAAAACGATTTAATTGATTCGGACCGGTGCGCTCCACAGGTCTCGAACCCGGGACCTGTGGGTTGCGCTAACACACAGTCCACCGCTGGACTGTGTGTTTAACATGTTATATAATCCAATTTTTATTATACTTAAACACAAACTAATTATTTTTATTTCTGACTTATTTCAAAAGGTAAATAATTGTCCGGGTCGATGCAGAAGACCGGACTCGAACTCGTGCGCTTTGATTAAACATACACACAGTCCACCACTGGACTGTGTGTCTAACTTGGTTATTTTTCCGGTTATTAATATACTTAACATATAACAGTGTGACTCCGGTTCGGTTAACAAAAAAAATCATTTTTATTAAGGCAGCGTGTGTGGAACAGGATTCGAACTCGAGACCTTTGTGTGTTTAATGTGCACACAGTCCACCGCTGGACTGTGTGTCTAACCCGAGTTATTTCTTGATTTAAATTATACTTATATGTTACAGGTACATCGTCTTCTTCGTCAGATTTTAACCAGAATCGGAAAATCCGACTGGTTCAAAGTTTTAATCGGTTTCTTTAGCGTTTTATGATTAATTACAGATGAGGTATAAATAAAAAGAAAGGAAATTGGGCGTGAAATATACCGACTGGCTTCCTCTGTTTTTCCGGCAAAACTCCGGCGACAGCAACAGGTTCCGGCGTCGGGTGTCTTGCAGCAGCGAGTCTCCAGAAAGCTTACAAAGGATGTGGGTGACTTCGGTATAAGCTTAGCGGGTTCAGTAAGGCTCAGAAATGAAGAACCCGGTTTTCCAGCGACGAACAGAAAATATTTCCGGCGAGTGAGTTTTCGCCGAGAAAAGTTGCGGTTTTGAGCGAAAAGGTTTGCAGAGGTTCGAGGGGGTATTTATAGGGCAAGTCGTCGATGGATTTGGTCTGATTTCCGACTTGATTCGTTGGTTTGAATTTCTCCGGCGGTTATAACTTGGTGTCGCGGACTCAGACGTCGGTTATAACCGATATGTAGTTAAAGTTTACGTTATAACGGAAAGAATCGTTAAGTTTCGCGAGATTGCCGGGATTTCCGACGACTGAACTTTGGGCGCCGGTTTTGAATTCGGAAAGTCATGATATGAATTAAATGATCCTAACATTTAACAAGGAACATCAGTGGCGCAGTGGTTTGTGTGTTGAGTGTTAAGGCTTTGCTGACCGGTACTGACCCGGGTTCGAAACCCGGCAGAACCAAAGTATTTTTATTTTCTTATTTTTGACAGTTTTTCAAAAACTAATTATATATTTCCGTATAATAATTCATTATGTATCGTTTAAAATTATTTTGGGCATTTAATTCGCAACGAAAACTTTAACTGATTGTTCGGTTAATAAACGGAGCGGGTTTGGTAAAATCCGTTTTTGACGGATGTTACATGTCTCATGTTGAATTTTAAATAGAAGAGAGAGAAAAGATGTGACATGTTGAGTTTTATATAGACGAGAGAGAATAGATGTGATATGTTGACTTTTATGTAGAATAGAGAGAAAAGATGTGACATGGGAAGTAAAAGACTAAAATATCCTTTTGATTTAATTTGATTTTGGATGATATGTAAATATGCTATTTGATGATAGGTGTTCTCATGGTTCTTGCAACTGGGATTGGTTCTCTCTTGAACCGAATCATATATATATGAGAATGGTCATTTGAGAATAAAAATTTTATTGAGAAGAAAAAGAACAAAATGGTACAATTGTAAAACATTAAATAGTTTTTTTCTCATCTCATTTATTATTATGTTTGACTAATTAATTAGTCATAAAGACTATCATCCTCCACACTAAAATTTTTTGCTTACACGCATCAAAAGTTATCCTATACATTTCGAAATTTATCCTACATAACTCGTAATTTATCCTACATTTATCCTACACTATAAATGTGCATTTTATTTTTATTTTTTTAGAAAAATATATATCTTAAAAATAAGTTACAAATTTAATATACTTAGTTATTAAAGATGAAACTACCAATTAATGATGTATATAAGTTTACCAATATACCCTTATAGTTACATTAAATACAAATGTTAAATGAATTCTAATAAAGCATTCTTATTGGTTGAAATTTCTTATTTTTTCTTCTTACATAGTATTTATTCTCATTTGAACCCTATATATATATATATATATATATATATATATATATATAGTGAAAGTATACCGTACAATTGGTGTTAACGTACAATTGTACGCTGAACCAAATTCGCATGTTATATAAAAAGCGCATGTATGACAGTCGCAATTTCGCATGTTGAAATGTTTTGCATGAAATCGCATGGATCTTCAAATTCCATGGAGTTGTGTTGCTCATGGATTCGCATGGCTAATAAACGAATTCGCATATTATAAAAAACCAGCGTACAATTGTACGTTAACACCAATTGTACGTTAACCGCTCCCCATATATATATATATATAATATTATCATGCATCTCCATCAAATTCATCTTCATGCTCTTCAATTTCAGCACTGCTTTCTCTATCCACTTAAATTTAAAACCTACAACACTCAACTTGCTTTTGCATTCATTTCTTCAACCCACCATATATACATCTCAAATCTTTGATCCAAATTATTATAATTATCCCAAAATTCTAACACTAATATGGGAATTGAAACATGGCTAATAAAGGTCAAAAAATCCATATTACACCCAAAGGGGATTAAACCAATGATCAAGAAATCAAAGGTTGGAGTTTTAGCCTTTGAGATTTCATCAATCATGCCAAAGCTCAATCACACGTGGCAAAATCTTTCAGACAAAAATATAACCTGTCTTCAAAACGAATCAATACGCCTAGAAGGTGTTCGACGAATTGTCTCAACCGACAACGCGTTTCTTCTCAGCTTAGCGTGTGCGGAGATGGTCGAAAACCTTAAAGTGGCGTCGAAAACAGTGTCTAGACTGAGCAAACGGTGCGAAGACTCGAAGATTCGGTGCTTCAACAGCCTGTTTGAAGGTTTTGCTAATAAGGGTCGTGACCCGCATTGTTGGGCTTTCGGGTCGAAGGAAATGGAGGTTAGGATAAAGAAGATGGAGCGGTTTGTCGCAGCCACTGCTACGCTTCATCGGGAGATCGATGAACTAACTGTTGTCGAAAACAGTTTGAAGAAATACTTGCAGTGTGATGGTTATAAAAAGGATCATAACATGAAGCAACAAAAGGTTATTGATTTGGAACAAAAGCTTCAATGGCAGAAACAGAAGATTAAGTATCTAAAAGATAAATCTTTATGGAACAAAACTTTTGATACAATAACTTTATTGTTAGCAAGATTAATCTTCACTATTCTTTCAAGAATCAAACTTGTTTTCAATATAAAATATAGTTATCCACCTTCTTTGCCTAGAAGCCTTTCGGCTTCGGCTACGTCTACCCGTCTGATCAACCCGTCGAACACGTTCAACTTTGTATCCGGACCGTTGATCCAAACCTCAAAACACGAATAAAGCAACGATCTTTCACACGGGTTTTTAGAGACGAGTTTGAAGATACTAAAACCGTCGTCAACGACTTTAGGATCCGCAGCGCTCGCGTTGCATTACGCTAACTTGATCATTGTAACCGAGAAGATGATAAGGTCGCCGCAACTTGTTGGTGTTGATGCGCGGGATGATCTTTACTTCATGTTACCGAATAGCATACGATCTTCTTTACGGCGTCAGTTGAAAGGGATTGGGTTTACCGCGAGTGATCCGGTGCTTGCAGGAGAGTGGAGGGAAGCGTTGGGGAAGATATTGGGGTGGTTATCGCCATTGGCGCATAATATGTTGAAATGGCAGAATGAAAGGAGCTTTGAGCATCAGAATTTGATGCCAAAAACGGGTGTTCTTCTTTTGCAGACGCTCTTCTTTGCGGACCAAGAGAAAACCGAGGCTGCGATTACGAGCTTTTAGTTGGTTTGAATTATATTTGGAAATTTGATAATGCTAAAGCCTTGTTAAATTGTACCAATTTCATTAACTTGCAGTTGCATACAAGTTAAGTAAAGTTTGATTCTTTTTTATGGGTGGGTGGTGTTTATGATATATGATATATATTGGTATGTATAATCTTGAGCTATAGCCTAATTCTGGTCTTGAAATGTGTTTTGGAGATGATTTTTGTGATATTGAATGATTAAGAATAAGTAATAAGTTGTAATGAAATGGATCTTAAGATATAGTGTAATTTGGTTTTAGTGTTTGAAGTTGTGATAATTAGACAATTAATATATTTGAGTGTTTGTCAAATTTTGATTATGCGCGGAGAGAAAATTTTGAGCGAAGAATCGTCAAGCCATGAGTAGAGGCGCCACGTAAATGGTAAAATAAGTTTCTTAGATATACAACAACCGTGCCCAGTAAATATTTTTGTTGCACATCTAATAAACCGGTAAAATTGGTTTATTTGTAATACTAGTTTAACTTCATTAATACTATGTTGTTGTTATTATTATTATTATTATTATTATTTTGTTGATTAATGATAAGCTATTAAGTTTAGAGGCGTACAATTCGGGGTTTTTTTTTTGGCAAAACCGATTTGGGTGGTAAAAACTAAATCGGTTTGGTCAACTTGAGTCAAAACTGGTTTGGATCATAAACCGGTTATGGTGAAAAATATTCAAACACTATATAAATCAGTTTGGTTTGGGTTGAAACCGATTAAAACCAGCTTTTCAAATGGGTTTTTTAAATCGGTTCGGTCCAAACCGGTTTTCTTTACATTTTTAGTCAAGTTGTTACTATTATTTGGGCCGTTCTTGTCAGTTTTGACTATAAATCATGCAAACCCATAAACTTGCTATAACTTGAAAGCCCAATTTTATAAACAAATTTTAAAGGCCCATTTCGAAACGTGTGGTGGAGGGAAGATCCAGTCATCCAACTAAAACTCCCATACATATGAGTGTGCCCTCCACACGTTCACTATCTAATATCAACAACAACCCTTCTACCAACTATTAGCAAAGAACACACAGATCAATCAATGGCGAGCATGGTCGGAGTTGGTCTATCTTTCGGCTTATTTTCGCCACCGAAACCACTCAAACCATCACATTTCAACCACCCCACACGCCGGATGGTGGTGGTGAGAGCGGAAGGCGGTACTATCAACCCCGAAATCAGGAAAGCCGAAGACAAAGTCGTCGATGCTGTTGTCGTTACCGAGCTAGCCAAACCGCTCACCGCTTATTGCAGGTTTTTGTTTGTTTCGTATATTTAGAAATTATAAAACGATATTATAAAATAAATATGTTGAAATTACGCATAAAGTTAGTTATTATATAATATCTTTTATTAGTTTTTATTAACTCGCCAAACCCCTCACTATTTATTGCAGGTTTGGTTTCTCTTTCTCTTTCTGTTTCTTTCGGATCGGGCCGGCTCAAACTTTGTGAGCCCAAAATGGATTATAAAATTGGGGGCTTTTTCATAAAAATGTTTATTTTGCTTTCTATTAAGAGATTCCAAATTCTTAATATAGAATCCAAAATTTTAATATAATTTGTATGTATGCATAATTATAGAAACTAACTCCACCGGCAACAATCTCAAAGCCCAAATTATCCAGTGGACAAATCAGTTTTTTTGCCAAACTGGTTCGGGCTATAAACCGAACCGGGTTGGTCAAAATTGGTTTGTGTATAGAAACCGGTTCGGTTATAAACTGTTTTTAGTTGGAATATAACCGAACCTATTCAAACCGGTTTGGGTCATAATCGATACGCAAAACTGTACTTAAAAAAATACTGGGTTGGGATGAAACCGGTTTGGCTCAAATTGGTTAAGGTTAAAACTGGTTTGGGTGACGGGAGGGGAAACTGGTATAGAAACTAGAGGTTTGGGTCGGGTTGAAAGGAGTTTAGTAGTGAAAATCCGGTTGGGTTACTAACCGGTTTGGAAAACCAGACCGATTTTTTCCATCTCTACATATGTTTTTTTTATAATAAAAGTTGGGCCTAAGGAAATGGGCCTAAAGGCCTGCTTTATTTTACTCTCTTGCAATGACTACCGTAGAATACTAAAAGTACAGATGGTGGACTATTTGATTTTGAGCTGTGATTATGTAGGTGTTGGAGGTCTGGGACTTTCCCACTTTGTGATGGTGCACATGCAAAGCACAACAAAGCTACCGGAGATAATGTTGGGCCCTTGTTATTGAAAAAGCAATAAAGCCTTATGGTATTCAATATTTGAATATAAACTTGTTATCATGTTTTTATGTGCTTGCTTGATTGATTGCTTTGAATGTTTTAAGGGTTGAGATGTGTCCTTGTATCTTAATCTTTTCATATAGAGCCTGTTTAACAATATATTTCATATTTAATTCTATCCGCAGCTTAATTTCGAGAACATGATGGTTTGCTTGTTTGATGTTACATCAGTCTATTCTGCTTATCAAAGCATCATGTTTCATGACCGTTACATAACCCTCCTATTTTAAACCGAGTACTATGATCTACACTGAGTATTAGCCCAATAGGTATAGTAGCCCAGTACCCATTTGAGCTAGACAGTGCACATGAATTCTTAGAGCGGCCCTGACACAAGGTTACATTGTTATTGATGACATATTACATATAGTGAAAATTAGGTTGAATGTGTTAGAAATTAATGTTTAAAAACAAGAATGTATAAGAACTTAATTGTTTTGAGAAATTGATGAGATTAAGTTGTAATACCATTTGTTCCGTCGAAAAAGGTTTAGAGACTTTTCATATACAAACGTTTAAAAAGCGTTGAACGGGCATTTTAGGGTTTCGGGTTTGTATACAAGAAGTGTGTGCGGTCATATAAGCGAGGTGATGATCATATATGAGCCTATATAAATGGTATGCGACCATATAAGTGTGACAGGTTGATATATAAGGGAATAATGATGGTATATGGTTTAACAAGAGCAGGGGAGGCTTAGATGGTGTGCGGGGAGGACTTCCGCACAGGGCCTATGATTTCACGGGGCATATGTTTTAAAAATAATTATATATATATATATATATATATATATATATATATATATATATATATATATATATATATATATATATATATATATAATCCACCATATTTGAGAAACTTGAGAAGCATTCTGGACCACACATTTTTTCTAAGATTTTCGTAATATACATATATGTATAGTTCTGACAATACTATATATATATACACATATGTATATAGTCATTTGTAAACTATACATATGTGTATATTACGAAAAACTTAGAAAAATATGTGGTCCAGAATGCTTCTTAAGTTTCTCAAATAGGGTGACTTCTCTTAGGATCCCTACCCTATATATATATATATATATATATATATTTATAAAAAATAGTAAACCCATACCAATTTCAAGTAAGGCTCATTTACAAATCGTTAAGGCATAAGGGCATGTTTTTCGAGCTCGAACGGGTACATGAATTCTCAGAGACGCCACTGAACAAGAGTTCTAGAAGTCGTATACGAGCCTCTTAAACAGTGAAAGGTGTGAAAGAATGATACGTATTAGGGTTCTAATTTGTCAGAATACAATCTGAACATGTTATTTAACTATTTACATAAGTGACCCACTAACTTTATCCACATAGATTACGGAATTATAATCCAATAGAAAAGAACGTACTCGTAGGATGTGCTAGATAACACATCAAAGTGTTCCAACGAAAGTGCATGACACAATAAGGTGACCATGTTATTAGTAATTTAAACGGGTACTTGTGTTGATATGTTTGTGAATGAGTTTTTACGAAATGTTATTTAAAACTCACAAATGTAAGCTGGCATGTATTAACTTGTATTTTAGGGAGGTTTATTGTCTATTGGTCTCTAATGTAAGAATAAATATGTATTAATATATTTATTTGTGTCATCATTATCATTTATATTACATATCTAATCAAAATATGATTATTCCTTATTAGATTAGTAGATAATTGTTTGATGGACATAATTACTCTTCTTAACTAATCAAGGGTTTCTCTTTAGGTGTATACAAGGAGAGATAACTAGAGAGATAAAGGTTACACCATTATAATATCAATCCTCACGAAATCATCCCTACTCTCTCTCTCTCTCTCAAACATGTTCATCAAGAACACATAAACCTCATCAGAACGGTACACCCTAAACGAGAACTCGACGACCAAGCTAACAAAGACGATAAAGTGACCTGGTTATTAGTAATTTAAACAGGTACTTGTGTTGATATCTTTGTAAATTGGTGTTATTCGAAATCTTAAAACTTAGAAATCACAAACTTAAGTCGACATGTTTTAACTTGTATTTTAGAGAGGTTTATGGCCTCTAGTAACAAAGGGAAAGAGAAAAAGTGCTAAAAGGGCATTGATTGGTTTCTCTTAAGAAAGAGTTCACGACATTCGAATAATTAAACTATCATGTGTTTAGAAAAGCTTTTGAACAAATATAAGGTTTGGTTTTATATGTTGATTCAAGCAGAGCCGCTCAAAATATTATACGCCTGAAACGGATAATAAAATTGAGGTCCTTTTGTAAAAAATAAAAGGAAAAAATATTGTTTTTGATCCTATGATTTATATACCATTTATATGTATACATAGTTATATATCATAAACCTTAAAGTCATCAATTTTAAAGCCAAAATCAATTACATATAATATGTTTTCTTAAGAATTTGTCCTAAAGAAGTGGAGGCCTAAAGCGTTTGCTTTATTGTGAGCCGGCCCAAGATTCAAGTGTGATAATAAAGTGTGAAAGTTGGACGTTTTTGTTCAAAAGTTTTTGTAACATATGAAATAAGTAAAACAATCATGACTATTTTTATAATCGATACTTTAATTTAGGTAAAAGAGAAAGTGTCTTGTGAGTTTATTTTAGTTCAACAAAGATTATACGTTGAGTTATTTTTTAAACTTTAATTCTATCTAATTAAATTAATTTATATATATTTTGTTATGTCGGTTTCGAGCATGTCAAAAGCTTAACATCTCTGGTGTAACATACAGTGAGAGCTCATGATAGAACCTAACATCTCTACGGGGAGGTTAATTAGGCTCTAATCATTGTTTAATCCACCAAAATGAAAACAAGTAGGGATCGAACTCGAATATCTGTCAGAGAACTCAATGATCTATGCTAGGCCATAACTGATGGGTTGTACTTGAATCTGTAATTAAGTTGGATAAAGCTTGATTTGACTATTCAAACCAGAAGGTTCGAACGAGTGAGAAAAATAATTAATGAAAGTTGTAGAACTCGAAAACGCAGATGTATAATTCGTCTAATTGTCGGTGGCCATCTTTGGTTATTGGTGTGAGGGTGATGGGCCTATTGGGCCCACTTGGAAAAGTCTGGTTGCATGTGAGACTACTACCAGGGTTCCTCTATCCCATCAGTACAGCTTCACAACACATGTTAAGCGTATTCGATTATTCGGTTCGATTAATTCGGTTTTGTATGATCACGACCCACCCTTAAAGCTAAGTTATAAAAGACAACGAAAACCAGACTATCGATTTCTCGACTGAGTTTGGTTTTCGTTATCTTTTGTCACGGTTCACTTTTTATGAACAAGTAAATGTTATATAAAAGTTTGTTACACAAGACAACCAAAACCAAACCATCTATTTTTATAAAAAAACTTGTTTAGTTATTTTGGTTTGGTTTTTATTATCTTTTGCCAGGGTTCACTTTATATGAATAAATAAATGTTATATAAAAGATACGTTACAAAAATAAACAAAACCAAGCTATCGATCAATTCTCGACTAGTTTAGTTAATCAGTTTAGTTTTCATTAACTTTTGTCACAATACACTTTATATGAGTAAATAAACGTTAAATAAAAGCTGCATTATAAAAGACAACGAAAACCAAATATCTTTTGTCACGTTTGACTTGTTATGAAGAAATAAACGTTACAAAAAAGCAACGTTATAAAAAGACAACCAAAGCCAAACCATCGATTTCTCAGTTGGTTTAGTTAATTCAGTTTTGTTTTCATTATCTTTTGTCACGCTTCAATTGTTATGAAAATATAAACGTTATACAAAATCTACTTTATAAAGGACAAATCAGTTTGGTTTTAATTATGTTTAGTCACGGTTCACTTTTTATGAATAAACAAACGTTAAATAAAGCTACGCTATAAAACACTACCAAAACCAAATCCTTGTTTTCTAAACTCATTTAGTTAATTCGATTTGGTTTTCATTATTGTGAACAAATAACCGTTACATAAAAGCTACGTTATAAAAGACAACCAAAAACCAAACCGTCGATTTTTCAACTGGTCTAACTAATCCGGTTTGTTTTTCATTATCTTTCGTCACACTTCACTTTTTATAAGTTATATATCAGTTTTTCATAATCTTAAACATACGTGTATGTATTGTGTCATATGTATATATTTCATGTATTTTAACTCAAATCTAAACCATTATTCCGTGAAGCTTGCCATACATCGCTCCACCAAAGCTGAATCTGCTATATTTAGTAATTTACATCACCTATAAGCCACGTAGCATCACGTGATCAGTAGTTACACTCTCGTAAATAACGTCAACGTGTCATGTCATTAATATCATTGTCCCCATTCCGTTTAGGTCGCATGGAACCGGAGCCAGTACTGTAACATAATGACATGGCCGGTTTAAAACAACCGGCATCTGTCGGTAAGAATGAAGATTCTAACCCTGTCGGTTGCTCTTTAAACCGGTAACCCCACTGTATACGGGCATTCCATAGATCTCAGCGGCTCAGATGCTATTTGTTAACATATTATTTTATTTATTTATTTTGTTACATATGGGCCCTTCTTTCGTGTTAACTAGTTCATACTAACTAGATGTAAGACCCCGTCGCGTTGTGGTCGTGGCTTACAAATTCAGCCGGTATAGGTTAGTTAACAATTAAGGAATTGTTTGTTTACCTCTTAATAATGTCTCTAAATGGTTCAGACTTCTTACTGGTTTAGCACTTAATGATTTAGACTGTTTGTTTCGCGAGTAAATGTCTGAATGGTTAAGCATTACACTGAGTCTCAAAGGTTAAGACCTCTAATTTGAATTAACATTTGCCTTTGAACGGTTAAGCATTACATTGCTCTCATCATTATGGTTCAGCACTTAATAGTTCAGACGTCTTACCTCTTACTGATTCAGCACTTAACCATTCAGAAGTTGCCAAACAGCCCCTAAACATTATACATGAGCTCCATGTTACGGTCAGATGTATTCGGTACCGGTACCAACTTTTATCGTTTTTCAGTACCGGTACTTTCTGTACTGATACCGAACGGGGTACCATGCTCATCCCTATCTAAGAATGTTTCCTATTAATAGTATATAAATAAATACTATAGTACATGTTTTTATTATAAACCAATGTCCAACTTTATAAGCTAAAAATACAAGTTTTAAATACAATAGGGGTAAACTAAAACAAAATATTAGTAAAAAGTTTAATAGGCTAACAACGTTCGTAAAACCGTGCTAAGTAGCACCAGTTCCATACCACTGGCAGCGGCCCTCAACATCGGAAAAACTCGTAAAATAAAAAAGATAAAATGGAAAAAAATTACACCGAACGAAAAGCAGACGTAAAATCATTGAACCACGCATACCCGTTACGGTGTGTTAATGCAAAAAAATTAGACAGAAATGTAAAACGTAGCAAAGAATAACTAAGTCGGGGCAGGATCCGCCCGTTGCGGTGAACTCGCCAAAAGGGGGGGGGGGGGTAAGCACGTTGCGACATACCTGTCAAATGTGAAAAAATAGACGAAAAACATTGAACCACACACGCATGTTACGACATATTATCTCGGAAAATTTAGAATGAAACATAAAACGAAAAACTCGAGAAAGAAAAAAAGTATGGGGGACCAAAGTTATGAGTAAAAAAGTTTTGGGTTAAATTATAAAAGATGAAAAGTTTTGGGTTAAAGTTAAAAAACAAATTATGTAGGGTTAAAATTGCAAAAGGTAAAAATATTTGGGTTAAAAATAAAAAATCAAGTTTTTTTTGAGAAAACCTCAAAGCACAAGTTACAAACCACTTATGCCTAAGAGTGTTGCTAATTGATATATTATAAATGACTTAATAGGCCCTAGTTAAATACAATGTTTTAAAAACCGGTTCAAACCGGTCTGTATAACCGATTAATCGTCCTGTAAAACTGGTTAAACTGTCCGACATTCCCATTTAAAAAAAAATTAGAGCCCAACCCGACACGGTATGAAAACCGGATTTTAAAACATTGGTTAAATATTCATAGGTTACATGGAAATAATATTGGAAAATAATATCATGTATTGCTGTCTAGTAATATGTAATTTTATTAAACTACTGATTTGCAAAAAAATCTTATTATATAAAATTTGTAGATGCCATATCCTATTCGTAATTACACTTTATTCTTAATCCCAACCTTAATCAATGCTTTGATACCACCGGTTAAAAGTTAGAGATTACATCTCATTTAACAAAGAAGAAATTTAACTGAATAACACAATTTGTAAACAAAGTAGAAGAATTCTTCCAATTGTTAGAAGGGAAAATATATTTGCAATATATTGTTTTATATACATTGTTGTAAACTGTTTGTATTTATCTTAATTTTGATATAAAACTTATTATGTTAATTTAAATACGACTCCGTTTAAATTTTTTTATTATCAAAATCGAAAAAAAATAAACATATACCAATAAGATATTTGAACTTTTGTAAAACATTATAACTTATATGTTGTCAAACAAAATCTAGATTATACTTAATATTTACGTAACAAAGATAGAAATAGTATGATTTTTTTCTTCTTCTAAAAGCCCTTATTGCAAAAGAAAAGAAAAGAAAAGGTTAAAACAAAGTAATCAATTTACCATACTCCTCCTATCACATTGAATATTACTACCATGCATATGCTTCATCATTAAATTAAAGTAAACAATCCAACAAAACATCTGAAATAGTGAAATCATTCTTCCAACCCCACTGTATATTCCACATGAAACCATCAAAATTCATCATGATTTCTCTTTCCAACACACCACATAAACCCCAAAACCAGACTCATTAGATCGCAAAAACTCTTTCATTTCACTCCCTCGTACATGGATTATCATCTGCGTATTCTTTCTCCAGATCTTCCTACTTTTACTCATTCGTAATCTTCACACGTCTCCCGTCATTTCCACCACCCGCCGTTCACAGCGGGGATAGCGACTGCCCGCATCGTAAAATATATGTATATGACCTTCCACCATATTTCAACACCGAGTTGTTGGAAAATTGTCACGAGTTAAACCCATGGGTTCTCGTTGCGACACGTATTCAAATGACGGGCTTGGAAGGTCGGCAAAACAGCTCGCCGGAGCGTGGTTTTGGACGGATCAATTCGCGTCGGAGATTATATATCATAATCGGATGTTAAACTACCGGTGTAGAACGATGGACGGTGAAGCGGCAACCGCGTATTACATTCCGTTATACGCGGGGCTTGCCGTCGGAAAATATTTATGGACGGATAATTACACGGCGGAGGACCGTGATCGGCACTGTGAGATGATGTTAAAGTGGGTTCGTGATCAACCGTACTGGAATAAATCCGACAGGTGGGATCATTTTCTTACCATGGGCCGCATAACATGGGCTTCCGCCGGACCAAGAAAGAAGATTGGGGTTCTGGATGTATCTATTTACCCGGTATGAGAAACATCACACGTCTTCTGATCGAACGGAACTCGTGGGACTATTTTGACGTCGGTGTTCCCTACCCCACAGGATTCCACCCCAATTCTCCTTCAGATGTCGCAACGTGGCAGGAGTTCGTTCGTACGTGTACACGCGCCACGCTATTTTGTTTTGCGGGCGCGACGCGTGGTCTCATCAAGAACGATTTTAGAGAGTTGTTGTTAAACCAGTGTTACAACGCGTCGGGTTCTTGTCGGGTAGTGGACTGTGGCGGGTCAAGATGCTCTAATGGGACGTCAATGATACTTGAGCCTTAAACCTCGAGGCGATAGCTTCACTCGGCGATCTATTTTTGATTGCATGATTGCCCGTTCGATTCCAGTTTTTTCCTGGGAACCGAAACGCTTACTCGCAGTATGAATGGTTCTTGCCGGGTCGACCCGAAAGTTATTCGGTTTTTATAGATAAAAAGGAGGTTTTAAATGGGGTATCTATAAAAGGAGTTCTTGAGAAATTTGGGAAAGATGAAGTGAGGAAAATGAGAGAAAAAGTGATAGAATATATTCCAAGAATTGTGTATGCAAAACCACATGAAGGACTTGAAGGTATGAAAGATGCATTTGATGTGGCTGTTGAGGGAGTTTTGAATAGAATCAAGGATCAAGAACAAGAGGGGTCCAAATGGTAATTATTTTTGGCATGGTTGCAAAAGTCTTTAGCGGTCCTAATTGGATTCGGGAGTACTCAGAAAGTACTTGGCCTAGGCTGAGGTTACTCGGGGAGTAATTGACTTAGGCGAACAATACTCACGTCTCAGCAATCTATCTTATAGCGAGTATTGGAGGAGTACTCGGAGTCTAGACGGGACTTTTACAACCATGATTTTTGGCAAAAAGTTTATATAAAATCCAAATTTTTTATTCATTTTCGTGAAAAGATCTCTAGGAATAGTGATATCAGTTTATAGATACACATACTTTGAGTGGTGGTGTTGCTGGTGCTAGAAATGTAAAATGTGTACAATTTATTTATGATTTAAGTTGTAACATTCTTTGCATCGTATATTATATGTACTTTTTTTAAAAAAATCTTTGTAGACCTTATTCGTGTGTGCAAATTGCAAGACAAATCTTGATTTTGTTCAACTCTGATTTTACATTTTTATATTTTATTTTGAATCTAATCTTAGCGGGTTTGGTAGTGTATGTTTACTATTATTGAAATGGAATATGGTAAAATATATATGTTATATAATATACCATATTTTAAATTATTATAAGCCTAAAGTTTTATATTTGAAATATTGAATAAGAAAGTACAAAGATATACTTTGATGTTTTGATGTGACTACGATCATGTTTAAGGTAATAGACATCGCAATAGTAGCTTCTAAGCGCGCAAACCATAAATATTTATACGTGATGCTCGTGAGTAGCGAATGTTCGATAAGTATGAGACCAAGTGTAAAACACTTTTATTAGTTGCGTCAAGCACATAAACCATAATGTGTATACTCGTAGGTTTATAGGTATACCTGATTATAAATGAGTAACGTTCATACCATAAATATAAGAACGAGTTTACTTATTGTATATGCTACTCAGGATACCAATACCAATAAGCAATACCAACGCATTTATGTACTTAATCGTATATTAATCGATATGAAGACTACAACTTTGAATCAAATGGGGGTCCATGGCTATAATAATCTCATCTTAATGTTCATCGTTATTTTTTTTCTGTAAAGTGAATAATTAATGATGAGTGGGCTACTGATGGTAATACAAAGCAGCATTAAATAATTTTTAATAATTACTGGGTCCCATATAAATTATCATTTCGAATTTCCTATATCTTCAATATTTGATGTAATATATAGTTGTACGTTGGTTTTAATTCTGAAAATTATATGCGAAAAATTGAAAAGAAACTATACAATATAATTACTTTCATGTAGTTTTCAAGAAATGTATTAGTAAGCTATATACTACTAAGTATTTTTTCGTATAAAATAATTTTGTTTTCTTTCGTAGAAAATTTTTGTGTTTTCTTTTTATTGCAAAACATTATATATGCTCACTACATATCCTTATGGGCTTATGGCATTTACCTACTGATAAATTTTTAAATTGTTTAATGGTACTTGTATTTTTAATATTAGCAATACTTTTTATGATTCGTGTTGTAAGTAATAAGATATTTTATAATGCTTCGGTGACTTTTAAGGAAGTCCAATTAAGAAAAGTGTTGCTTTTGTTTTTTGTTGACATTTGAATTGAATGAATGGAGCAATAAAAGTGCTCGAAGCTTCCACACTTGGAATTGACCTCGTTATTGTACTATAATTTGATAGATTAAGATTATTATTAGACATGTTTATATCTAATAGGTTTATAAGATTTAATTTAATTAGTGTTAATAGAACTTCTAGGTTATCTTTTTTGAACTATTAGATATGTTCATATCTAATAGGTTTATAAGATTTGATTTAATTAGTGTTAACAGAACTTCTAGGTTATCTTTTTTTATTTTTTTGGAACGGTTAACTCACACGCCCATCAGCCTTGCTCATAAATCTACACATTTGACCATCGTCTTAATTACATTGGGAGAAACACCATTATGTAATACCTTGATATTGTTAGGCTACAAGCCCATTTCAATTTCAATCCATCATACCAACTAATATTGTTCACTTTACACACAGATTGCTCAAGGATTTGGTTATGGGTGCGGCTCGTTGAGACATTTGAGGAGGTCACCAACCATGAGATTGCTCTCACCTATACAGATTTAACTTTGGAGCTATCTTCTTATCCACAACAAATACGCATAAAACGCGTTGATACTATTTGAGGTCGGGAAGTTTGATGTATGTGTTATGTATCTAGAAAGTAACTTCAACTAAAACAGAAAAAAAAAAAAAAATGCATCTATAAAGCAAACACATATTTTAAAAGATATCAAATCATCAATTAGTATAGTTTTTCAAAACATATTTTATTAAACATATTTTATTTAAGATTACTTTTTAGTTTTTGGTTTTGGTTTTGGTTGTTGTTGTTGTGTTATTGGTCCCGATAGAAGGGGGAGGCCCTGACCGTAAATATATTGAAAGGTTGGTGGTTACCAAGTAAAACCCATGTTTTGTTTTGACTACACTGCGCTAATCTCGGCTTTGTGACACGTGATGGACACATGCTCTTATTTCCATGGCCTAAACGATTAAAACAATATGAAAATACTCATGATGTGTATGTGTGTTTTAATTTATTCGTAACGTGATATATATTTTTTTAACTATTTTTCTGTATTTTGTTTTTTTTATAAGACATGTATTTGGACAAATGAATCACTTTTATATGAAAATAAAGTCTGTTTGGGTTTTGAAAGGTAAAAATTTATATAAATACTTTGTTTGTCACAAAATTTAATTGAATGTTTTGTATTGATTTTGACCCCTCTAGTTTTTTTCCACTGATAAGAATATATTAACCAAATAACTAATTATGCAATATTGTCGTTAAAAAATTAATTATGCAATATTAGCTGTAATTAATAACGATGATCACTTTGGACAATATTAATTAAGTTTTCTTTTTTTTAATAGTGACTTTCTTTTGAGTGACCCAATGTCACATCGCCTAAACGGATGCCCTAGTCAAAATCTGTCCAGACTTTGTTGTCTTAACCGGGCTTGCGCTGGGTTGGTTAGACTTGGTTATTAAGCACTCAACTTTTATATAGTGTTCCATTTCTATTTCTGCGTAGACTTTTTTATATAATGTCAAAAAAGGTTATTCACATAAATAAACCCTACCATCAATTTGATTTAGATACCATCAAAAGTCAATACCAGACCACAAAGGCATACATGATACATGTTGGAATTTGGATAGCACATAATGAAAAAAAATATTGCTTCTTCACAATATCGATTTGGGCCATCTTTTTTCTTCTCCAAAGCCCAAGGCCCAAGTACAACATTCTCATAACTGTTGGGGCCCATAATACTGTGTTAAAATATTTGTAATTTATCACAATGGTCATAACTCATAATTATATAATCAAAAACTGAATATCATAAAATCTAAATAGATATTGCTTGCTGTTAAACATTGTTTATGCATTAAGTAATTTTGTTTATGGTTTTGAGACTTGTGTTGCGTTACTGAGTTTCTTTTAACGAAGGAAAAAGAAAGGATTTGGAAGAATATAAAAAAAAGGCCGTGTTCCAGTTGTTTGACAAAATGCTTGACGAAAACTTGCTTGACATGTTTTCTTGATTTCATTTTGGTATGACCATGATCACGATTTTGGTACTTCGACGTTTTAACTCGTTAGTTAATACATGTAGAACTAGTTTAGAGAATAGGATGATACTATGTTCTACATTCGATCAGTTTGACCCTTTTCAGTATTCTACATCCCGAACTGACTGAATTGTTGATTGTTCTCATTATCTTTTCACATTGGCTGCATTGTGAAAAGTGCATTACTGTCCCATAGATGTGTGTCTCACTTCCCTTTCCAGACCAATCCCAACGTGTTTCTTCGTCAAATGTAACGCCTCTTCTGGTCTCGATCTTTCTAGTTACATGACTGAACAATCTATATCCTTTTGTTTGGTTTGAGTAGCCAATAAAAATACATTTTTCCGACTTCTGATCTAGTCTACGGCTATTTTGAGAGGGAATTAAACCATAAGCGATGCATCCAATGTGAAATTTCTTCATTTGACTTCATTATTAAGATTTCCATGCTTTAGTTGTCTCATTTCCATCAATGTTGATAAAAGATACTTTCTTATTATCTGTATGGTATGTGTCATTAATCACACCATAATTGTGCATAACATATCCATCACAATTTTGAACCTTGGATTATTGTTTTTTTCTATCTAGAACGGGTCAAAAGGGTAAAATAGAGAAAATAGCTAAAAAGGAGGCATGGTATATGGGTCGTACGCTACCCAAAGTGTATTTTCAATGCATACAACCTCCTAAATCGTTTTATTACAAAAGAAATAGATTATTATTGATTTATTGTAATAATGTGGTTTTTGGACAAAAGTGTTTTAGGTCAACCCGATCCAACCCGTTATGAACATATTTTCATTTTTCCACCTCTAGTGCTACAGAACAAACATAGGTAGGAGTATGTTTACTGTTTCTTCTGTCCCAACTTCTTGCATTCAGTTGAATTATATGCATAGATCCTTAGAAAGAACATTTTGACTTTTGAGGTAAAATTTTTAAAAGAACATTCTTGCATTCATTTTAATCCTGTCACTTGTGGGACTTCAACCCGTGACCTTCAAACCTTAGGTGCTCCTAGAGGCTTTGCCTCTAACATTGAGCCACTAACCCCAATGGTTCAAATTTTACTTATTACAATGCATAATATCGAATGTTAAGTATCAATGAAAAATAACTTGTTACATTGTTCTAAATCCTTCTTTATGTCACTGGTGTAAGATTCTTGCCTCATAATCTCTGAAACTATTAACATTTTTTTTAAACATCAAAAATTCATATATTAATATAAAAACTGGCCGAGTTACATCAAAATTGCAGGTAAGCGAGCAACAAGCTGCGCCGCTACCCCTTTTTGAATAGCAAACCCTAGCCTATTAAAGACAAACCCCTGCCCCCCCCACCCCCGTTGAGGAGCTACTGCTGTGGACAACCTTTTGCACCCTAGTCAACAAACAAATAGCTTCTGGAGCTAGGGAGCCAAAGGTGTCGAAGGCGAAGGGGACAAATGCATGTTGATTATCACACAGGCTTTAGCATGTTTATCCACCTTTTTTGAGGTTTAGGAAGCCTTTTCTTTCGTTTTCAAGTTATTATACATGTGTAAACACTTTTAACAAATAGCAAGCGTCTATGAGACGGGAATGCACACATTTGCAATCAACAAGTAGCAGGTTTCTTTTTTTTTTTAATCTTTAAAAAGTTTATTGAGGTTCATAAACCACATCTATTAAGGGTTTCTATCAATCTATCATGATACCAGGGGTTTTCTTTCTTTTGCACACACTCATTGAAGTAACCTTGTTTTGAACATACTCATCTTTTTTTTATGGAAGCCTGAATTGTTTGTTTAGGTTATTGAATAAACGATTTCGATAAATGTAGCATCTGGCGTATGTTTTATCTCACCCAAGAGTGTTAGATACACTTTTCTCGTTTGGGATTGATGGTCTTGAAACCATGTGTGAGTTGGTGTTTTCTGTCTTCAACAAGCGTGCAATGTTAGCCGGTTTGTTTGATTTTGATCACGATTCTAATATGGTTACCATTGCTTGCTCTAAGTCGGTTTAGTTTGCTAGAACTACCAAAATTAATACGTAATTGAAAACGCACCATTTCCTGCAGAGAACTTTCTCCTAAACATAATAAACCTTGTTTCAAATCTAATGTCAGAACAAAAGACAAAACACGTTAAAACATATTAACATTATCAACTTTTCATGTAACAATGTAACATTTGAAGTTTAAAGATTATTAATGGATTACTAATGCAAATTGACATAAATACATAGAATGTATTAACTCATAACAATGATAGGAATGATGACTTTTTTGTCTTTACTATGTTTTTTTTTTGTGTGTGGCATAGTCGACTTAAGGATTTAATTTTTGTAATAAAAACTTTAGTTTTTTATAATTTTGCCAGAGTTTATTATTTTGTTTGTTTTACGTTTTTTATGGTTTTGATCGTCGTTCAATTGCTATTTCACACGGTGTTTGGTGGTCACATTTGGTATCTCAGGTTTTTTACCCCCTCGACTTTCTAATACGCGTCGGTATAAACTCAGCTTCGTCTATGTTTTACGTCATAGAGTCGTTTTGTGTTAGAAATTCATGTTTTTATATACATTTTCCCGGTTTTTAGTCATCGTTCGTTTGATACTTAACATGATTTTACACCCACCTACAACCTTGATAGCACGGTTTTACACCCCCTCACCGCAACAAAGGGACTTAAGAATAGTTAAACCAAATGAACAGAGGGGCCTAAGACTAGTTAAACCAAATGAACATTTTGTATTGATATATTTTGTGCTTTGCCGTACGGGAAAAAAGAAAAAATATATATATTTTGTTTTGATAGTGTCATCAACTGTCATGTTTATTTTTCCAGGCAAACTTTAAGATCCAACGTCTCACAATGCCCTAACGTAACATCCCCAAAATCCAACGGCTCAAAAACCAACCCCCAAAACCGTTATAAACACCACCAAACCCTAAACCAAAACTCTTCATTCTCCTACTTGCTTCTGCAAAACGCAACCGTTTTCACCCACATTTACCATCAAGTAACGAGAACACCGCCACAACACCAGCGTAAACAGTCATGCCATCCGTTAAATCTGAAACCGTAACTCCGTCGTCCGAAACGAAGGTGAAGAAGACGAAGAGCAGCATCACCTCCGAAACCGCCGGACTCGAATCTTCAAATAAAAAGGAGAAAAAAGTGAAGAAAAATAAAACTACGGAGAATTCGTCTGATTCTGAACGATCTGAGAAGAAAGGCAAGAGGAAACGTAAGGCTTCTTCGGATACGGACAATGACGAAGGTTTGGAGATCGTTGAGCCTGTTAATCTCGAGGTATTAATGTGTCTTGCACTTTTGGATAACCTAATTTAACCTAATTTGATGTGTTTATAGTTTGGAGGTTAATTTGTATACATTTGTGTGTGCTGTATGTATTCAATTTGTTGAATAATTTGATTGATTATGTTCTGAAGGTAGTTTGATTCGAATAACTTGATTGATTAGGATTTTAAACTAATTTGATGTTTCGGAAGTTTGAAGCTTAATTCATATACATTTGTGTATGCAGTATGTATTCGATTTATCAAATATAACTTGATTGATTAAGGTTTTTAAACTAATTTGATTCAGTTTATCGAATAACTCGAATGATTACGATGCTAAACTAATTTGATGTTTTACAATTTGAAGCTTAATTCATATGCATTTGTCTGTGCTGTATGTATTGAATATGTTGAATAACAGTTTCAAGCTTAATTCATACACATTAGTATGCGCGATTATCGATTGATTTTGTTTTTAAACTAATTTGACGTTTTGATAGTTTCAAGCTTAATTGATATACATTTGTGTGCCTTATGTATTGAATTTATCGTATAACTTGATTGATTACATTTTTGAACTAGTTTGATGTTTCAATAGTTTCGTAGCTTAACTCATATACGATTGTGTGTGCCGTATGTATTCATTTTATCAAATAACTTGATTGATTACATTGCTAAACTAAGTTGATGCTTCAATAGCTTCAAGCTTAATTCATATATGTTTGTATGTGCTGTATGTATTCAATTTATGGAATACCTTGATTGATTAGGTTTTTGAACTAATTTGATGTTTCTATAGTTTGAAGCTAAATTAATTTACTATTGTGTACGACACATGTATTGAGTTTATCAAATTGCTTGATTGATTATGGTTTAAAAATACGTGTGGAATTAATGTAGATTGAGGAGTCTGTGAAGAAAAGTAAGAAGAAAAAAATGAAGAAGGTTGAGGTAGATGCGAAGGAGGCTGGAAGTAAGGAAGAAGATCCTAATTCGGTTTCAAATTTTAGGATTTCTGAACCTTTGAAGAATGCCTTGAAGGCTAAGGGGATAGAGGCTTTATTTCCTATTCAAGCTCGGACTTTTGATTCAATCTTTGATGGCCTGGATTTGATTGGGAAAGCTAAAACCGGTCAGGTACTTGAAATTACGATAAAAAATAATAACTTGATTGTTATGTTTTAAAGTTTATTCTGGATGTGATATTTATCGAAAGTTGTTATTCAGAGCTTTTTTTTAATAATGGTACAGGGTAAAACATTGGCTTTTATTTTACCTATATTAGAATCACTAATAAATGGGCCTGAGAAAGCAACAAGACGAACCGGATATGGCAGGGCGCCTACGATTCTCGTGCTTTTGCCAACCAGAGAATTAGCAAAACAGGTACTTATTTAAGTTGATATGCTTTTGTCCTGTATTTTCGGTTTCTTTGCAACGTTATTTATGCAGTTTACATTGTTCTTGTTGTAGGTATATACCGATTTTAAATACTATGGTGAGGCTGTGGGGCTGACTTCATGTTGTTTGTATGGTGGAGGTGGAGCATCCATTTCTCCTCAAACCGTACAATTGAAAAGAGGGGTGGATATTGTTGTAGGAGCCGTCGGCCGTGTTAAGGTAACTCAATGGCTAGCTAGCTGAATCTTCTTAAGTGTGACATGTATTTCTGTAAGAGATTCAATGAGTTATTTGATAATGATGTGTAGGATCACATTGAGAGAGGGAATCTTGACCTATGCTCTTTGAAATTCCGTATCCTTGATGAAGCTGATGAAATGTTGAGGCAAGGTTTTGTTGAAGATGTTGAATATATCTTAGGTGAATATTTCTAACTTTATTCGTCTGTATTTTCTGTTGTTATTGCATCTAGCTTGACTCCTTTCTTTTTTTTGCTTGCTATGAATATAGGCAAGGTGAATGATGCTACCAAAGTTCAGACAGTTCTATTTAGTGCAACGTTACCAGCATGGGTGAATCATGTATCCCTCTTGACCGATTCTTCAACATTTGGCTTATATGATTCATTTATGAAATGATGCAGTTTTGGTATACAAATGTGGCTGACATTTTACTGTTTTCTCAGATTGCATCGAAGTTTCTGAAACCAAACAAGAAGATTGTGGATCTTGTAGGTGTTCAAGTAATGAAGGCTAGTGAAAGTGTGAGGCACATCATCATGCCTTGTTCTTGGTCAGCCAGATCCCAGGTCATTCCCGATATTATCCGTCATCATAGCGGGTAAGTCAAGTCTTCGCAGTCCAATAATATTCCTGACAAACTGTACAATTTTCTTATGTCATATTGGATTTAATTTCAGTGGAGGCCGCACAATTGTTTTCACCGAGACAAAAGATTATTGTTCCGAACTATCTGGACTCCTGCCCGGAGCACGTCCTCTGCATGGGGACATTCAGCAGTCTGTGCGTGAGGTATATGTATTGCTATGATTACGGGTGCAAAAGAGCCGAGCAGCTCAAGCTGCTCAAGATCGGCTCGAGAAAAAGTCCGAAATGAGCCGAGCTTTATCGAGCCTGAGTTGAGCTCGAGGAAGCTCGCTAGGCTCGTCGAGCCTTAGTGTAATATTAGTTTTTATTTTAACAATTACCCCTATTTAAAAGTTGTCTAGTAAACGAGCCGAGCCGAGCTTATTTAAACTTGTTTACGAGCCGAGTCCAAACCTAAAAGTAAGCTTATTTAGTAAACGAGCCTGAGCCGGGGCTTCACTTATTGAGCTCATGAGTCTATTATCAATATTTAAACTTTCGGTAATATCTTTTTATGACTGAGTGATCATCTTTTAACAAGTTTATGATCTTTTTAATAGGCGACACTAGCGGGATTCCGAACAGGCAAGTTCATGACGCTAGTTGCCACAAACGTGGCAGCACGAGGGCTGGACATTAATGACGTTCAGTTGATCATCCAGGTATTGTGTTAATTTAATAATTAATATCTAGTGTTGTAAACAAAATTTTTTTTTTTTTTTTTTTTTAATTCAAGTTGCTTTTCAATCCTTTAGTGTGAACCACCACGTGACGTTGAAGACTATATTCATCGATCTGGCAGAACAGGAAGAGCAGGTAATTCCATATTTCATATATTTTTTTATGATAAACATCCAACTGTCGTTGACGGTTTTAATTTGTTGGCTCGATATTCTAGGAAAATCTGGTGTTGCCATTACGCTTTACGAGCCGAGGAAGGCGAATATTTCCAAATTAGAGAGAGAAGCAGGTGTGAAATTTGAACATATATCGGCTCCTCAACCAGCTGATATTGCTAAAGCTGCTGGTGGAGATGCTGCAGAAGCTATAATTCAAGTTGCTGATAGGTATTAATATAGCTTATATCATGTCACTTTTAGTTCACATGGTTTAAAGATCAAAAGTCATCGCATGTGATATGTTTTCTCAACTGTACAGTGTGATCCCTGTCTTCAAGTCAGCTGCCGAGGAGTTGTTAAATACGTCTGGCTTAACACCAGTAGAACTGCTTGCTAAGGCGCTTGCCAAGAGTATTGTAAGCTTCTAAAGTTATAGTGTTACATTATTCGGCATGTTGGTTTATCCTTTCTGTTAAATCACATGCTTTTTCTTTCTTTTCTGTAGGGGTATACTGAGATTAAAAAGAGGTCACTTCTAACTTCTATGGAGAACTATGTGACACTACTTCTTGAGGTTGGACGACCCGTTTACACACCTTCGTAAGCTTTTCAAATTTTTAATGCTTGGGTGTTTTTTACTACCATAAGATATAGTTTGTGAGTTTTTTTTTATTGCTCACCATAGATTGATGATCGTAATTCATCTTCAGATTTGCGTATGGTGTTTTGAGGAGGTTTCTGCCCGAAGAAAAAGTCGAGTCGATTCAAGGTCTTGCATTGACGGCTGATCAAAGAGGTGCCGTATTTGATGTTGCCGAGGAAGACTTGAACACTTTCCTTGCTGGTACGACAATCAATTCATAAGAACAAAAGTTTTTTTTTTATGTTTATCACTATTAATTTTTATATTTTTTTATTAACTGGTGAATGGTGTGCAGGCCAGGAGAATGCGTCGGGTGTAAGTTTAGTGGTGGTAAAAGAACTACCACAATTGCAAGAGAAAGAGCAGTCAAGGGGAAGATTTGGAGGTGGCGGTGGTGGATTCTCACGAGGTCGTGGTGGTGGTGGTGGGTTCTCACGCGGAGGACGTGGTGGCGGTGGTGGGTTCTCACGCGGAGGATGTGGTGGTGATCGGGATCGTCGGAACGATAGATTTTCTAGAGGTGGAGGCGGTGGTCGTGGCGGATATAGGAAATGGTAAAGAATTTCATGCTAATTGAGCCTCTTGAGCAGTTTTGGTATAGTGAAGAATATAGCGCCGTTGTCGCTCTTTAGTCATATAGTGTCCTTGTATTTGTTATTCATTTTTATTTATCTCACTTTATAGTTATAAATCTAACGGAGATGTTAACACTTGGACGGTTGACGTGTTATTTGTTATCGAGTTGACGTAGGAGATTGTTTGAGTAAGTCGCTTGATCAAGTTGGTTCGATGTTTTCTTTAACCGAAACTTATATGGGCTCTTATTAATCTCGGCTGGCTAGACATTTTGGTTTTATATCTCGGTGGCTAGACAAATTAAGTGATGCGATTATTCAACCAAACTGTCTCTCGGTCTCTTTCAAACGTGTCATTTACTATATGAACAATCAGTGTGTCGACCCGTTTAACTTTATGTTAAGTCATTTTACGAGTCATGTCATGAAGTCCTAAGTCTATAAAATATCTATGGTATTTTGTTCTTATATGCGAAACCAAACAAAAATAAAAGGTAACTGACCCCATACTCAACTCTTTCCTTAAAGTCCCATCATTAATTCATTATTAACATTCACTGTTTATAAGAACAAAAGCTGCTCATTCTCAAATAGAGTCTCCAGTCTCCACCATGAAGGTTTCGTTCTTGTTACCGCCATCGTCTTTCTCACTGGATATTACGTTTCGCCATCTTTCATGCTCGCACTGATCGGGCTTCTTACTTCACTTGTGCTTGCACTCGTGGCTCTCGTGCTTCTACCTTACTTCACAGAATTGCTGTATATCGATCATCGCCCACCAGTCATCGGACCAATATCCAATCAACTCATACACTTCCAAACGCTTTACGATTACATGACATCACTCGCTAGAAAACATCCCACTTTTCGTTTCATCACACCTTCACATAGTGAAGTCTATACTGTTGCTCCGTTAAACTTCGAGTACATCCTCAAAACCAATTTTGCAAATTACACCAAGGTATTAATAACATAACATAACATAACAAATTAACCTCTAATGTATATGTTGTTTAATTTACTTTTTGTTTACAGTATTAAAGAGAATATATTAGTTAGTGTTTATTGTTATATTATTACCAAAGACATGCTTATTGTATTATACATAAATTGTAACTAATATATTCTCTCTAATATACAGGGCGACTACAATATTGGTACAATGAAAGACCTTTTCGGAAACGGGATTTTCACAGCAGATGGAGCTAAATGGCGCCATCAACGGAAGCTTGCAAGTTTCGAGTTCTCAACCAAAGTTTTACGCGAGTTCAGTACTGTTACCTTCAAGTCAAACACAGTCAAACTAGTGAAAAAGATTTCGTTACTAGCGGCTGCTGAGGAAACCATGAATATGCAGGATTTGTTAATGAAATCGACTCTAGATTCGATATTTAAGGTGGGATTCGGGTTTGATCTTTTTTGCTGGTCCTAACAGAGGGATAAAGAAGATATTTTGTCTAGATTTTTAAAGGAAAGTGAAAATGATCCAGAAAATATGAATGATGAGTATCTTAGAGACATATCACTAAGTTTTGTGATTGCTGGAAAGGATACATCTGCAAACACTCTCACATGGTTCTTTTACATGCTTTAAGCATCCATTTATTCAAGAAAAGATTGCAAAAGAAGTTGTATCAGCCACTCAAGCCAATGATCATACGTCTATCGATGATTTCACGCTCAAGTTGACAGAAGTCGCGCTTGAGAAAATGCATTATCTTCACGCGTCGTTGACCGAAACTCTCAGGCTCTATCCTGCAGTTCCTTTGGTAAATTGCCATACTGCTAATCTGCTATCCAACATGGTCTTTTAAATTTTCAATTAGTAAATAGAGTTAATTACACAGATAGTCACTTTGGTTTATTGAAAGTAACACCTTTAAGTACTAATTTTTTTTTGTAACAGGTTCAGGTTCTATGGTTTCGATTTTGTAACACCTTTGAGTATATCAGGCTAACTGCCATTAATCAAATCAGTGTAAAATGAATAAAATAACGTTATATAATTTTCTGTTAGTAGTCAAAGGTGTTACTTTCAATAAACCACAAGGACTATCAGTGTAATTAACTCTAAAAAATATAAAAATTCATTATATTTCTAAAAAAAATATTATAAATATGGTGCATAAAAATATTTAATAGTTATTATATCAGGATGGTAAGAGCGCAGAAAAAGATGATGTTCTTCCGGATGGATACAAGATCAAGAAAGGGGATGGTGTAGGTTATATGGCGTATCCAATGGGACGGATGACATTCATCTGGGGAGAAGATGCAGAGGATTTCAGACCCGAAAGATGGCTGAACAATGGCGTTTTTCAACCCGAAAGTCCTTTCAAGTTCACCGATTTTCAGGTATATCTATCCATCTTTGATCTCCACCCATGACCCGTGTCAACGCGACCTAGTCATGTATACGGTCGGGTTGGGTTTAGCTGGTTTAAGCCGCAAAATATCAAATCAGAACGTTAGTCGTTAGGGGCTTATGGTGGCTCAAGGAGAGTGAATAAAGCAAGGATGTTGGGCCCTTACTTCTATAGGGCTTTGGGCCCCCCAAATTCTAAAAAAAATATTTATATGTAACTTTAGGATTGTTGGTGGTGTGGGGTTTGTGGTCTATAATCTATATGCATACACATAGATGATATACAAATCATATGATCATAAGCAAAATAATATTTTATTGGCGAAATAGGCCCCGATATTATTATTAGCTTTGGGCACCCAAAGGATTTGAGCCGTTAAAACCGTTAACCCAAGTAACTTCCTCATTTTCAAATGAGTCAAATCAATGGGCCTATTGAGAAAATGTTTGTTTGTTTGTTTTTAGGGTGGTCCAAGGATATGCTTAGGTAAGGAATTTGCTTACAGACAAATGAAGATAATAGCTGCATTTCTTGTTAGTTCTTCAAGCTCAAACTTGTGGATGAAAGTAAACAAGCCACGTATCGAACCATGTTCACTCTTCACATAGACGGCGGGCTCCATTTGTATGCTTTACCTCGTTTCTAACAAGAATAATCTTGACGGTTATCATTTCAGTTTTAGCTTATAACCGTTAAGACGTTGTATTCCCTATATCGTCTGTAGTAATATACAAGTAATCAAAGTACAAACGTACATGTAAGAGTGATTCGGTTTAGCGTGCTGCAACGCATGTGGGATATAAAACTACTTGAATTCACTGAGATATGATAGTGATTGCTAATAATTCAAGATTAAGAAAACTTTTTTTTATAGATTGAGCAAATATGATTGATATATTGACAAAATAAATAATCAAAACTTGTTTTTGTCTCCAACCGGGTGCCAAAACGGGTCAAAGTGAAGTCCAACAGAAGATATCAAAGGAACACCCGACGACCCAAGAATCCGAATCCTCACACGATGCCCGCTCACAACTCCATTTTCAAGCCTATGAAGCTTCTTATACCCGACCGTAGTCCCTTTCGCAACTCGGTTCCCATCAACATACACTTCATGCTTTCTAACCCTGGCCCAGCCCAATAGCCTCTTGGATCCTCACAACATTAAATTTCAGCAATTTATTTGTGGCCATAATTTCAATCCAATGCTCCTTTTGACCATTATCATTTGGAGCCCAATAGGTCCACAAATGGTCATTGTCTAAAACCAACTCTGGCCCATATCCACTATCTTTCCCACCCCTTATACTACTTGCTTTCACATTGCATGATTGGGCGAGATTTTTTGAAAAAATGGTTTCGAGTGCGGATTTAAATTCTTTTAAACGTTGAATGTCGTTCGTGGAGATTAAACCCGTGGTGTTTGGTGGAACGTTGAGTAATAACAGCAGTTTCGGCCTACTGAGTTGTAGTAGATTTGAAGAAGTTCGCCAAGTTTTTTTGGTGATTCGGATTTGTGCCAAAACCATCCGGGTCGTATTGAGACGTCGCATTCGGCTGGTAGCCAATCGGTTCCTTTTGGATCGCCGGTTGCGAGATAGCTGTGCATCATGAATTGTACTTTATTGGTTAGATTCCATTAGAAAAAAAATGAAAAGCTAGCTGCTTTTCTTCACATAAAGTGTAAGCATTATTAATCTATGATCACTTACATGTTTTTTTATTCACATATAGTGTAAGCATTATGATCACTTACATGCAGGGCCTAAAAAGATACTAAAATGTCCCCAAAATAAATTGAGGGGAATTTGTAACATTTTGGACTTTAGAAAAGAATTATATTTTGGATTGGTCGGATATCAACTACGGGTATTTGAAATTTAATTCTCGTATCTGATTATAAAATTGTGTCTTATAATAGTCGCATACTTGTAGGTATGTTGGTTGGTGTCTGCCTAGTAGATATACTCGTTAGCTTATTAAAAATTACCAAGTTAGAATTTTAAATATATTTCTTAACATTATGTTATTACCTAATTCTTTATAAAATTAAAAATAAAAAGGTTATTGAATTAGTAGGTTACTCTATTATCCATTCACAAAGGAAAACAAAATTAAACATAAGATGTTTACGGGTATAGTTTGGGTAAATGATTATATAGTTCTGTAAAATTAAGTCTAGTGTAACCTAAAAGCATACCCAGTCTCATACCCACATAACCGTCCCAAATATTGGTGGTTCCGGGTTTTCCATCGATTGACGTGCATCCCAAACGTTAAAAACTATATTACACATACATATTTGAACACGATTGGTGTATTTGTGACTCAACATATTTTATCAGTTTAAATATTTATAAATATTACTATAAATAATGATCTGAAATAGAAATTGAAGGGTATGTCCCAAAAACCTTGCGCCAATCAAGGAAACCATACCCATTAATAACTTCTAAGAAAACTGCGCGCATACTTCTTTGCCAAAATAAGATTTATTAGAACTCTGCGCCAAATATCAAAAAGGAAACGTCATTTAACTACCTTGCGCGGGCTCGCGCAAGGTTCAAAGTTAACCTTGAACACTCTCTTTGGATAAAAGCTTCATTTAACTACCTTGCGCGGGCTCGCACAAGGTTCAAAGTTAACCTTTAACATTCTCGTTTGATAATGCTTCATTTAACTACCGCGTTGCCCGTGGAGTATTTAAACCTTGAAACATTCTCGTTGGATAATGCTTCATGCACAAACCTTGCGCAGATATTTATATCAAAGCAAGCATCCACCAAACGTTGCGCTAAGCAACAAGGAAAGAAGGAAGATCAGTTAACTAACTTTGCTTCTCGCGCAAGGAAACAGTAAATCCTGAGAAACTTTCACTTAGCAAAATCCTTGACTTGGTGCAGAAGCAAAGGGAATCTTTTCTGTTGTAACAGAATGTACACGTGGCGAATAGTAGATGGGTAACAGCTGTGAAACCTTCTAGAAGCCATTAACACCCAATCATGCAAGCATCTTTTCGGTTATAACCAATTGCCACATGGCAGCATCTGGACGGCTGAGGAAGATCACAGTGATGACATGCTCACATTTATAAGATGTAGTGATCTCATGTTGACATGTGGCACCTCCCTAACCGCTAATGAGCTCACGATCCGTGTGCACTAATGGATTGCCAACAAACGTTAACGGAATAGCAAAAGATTCCGTTAAAGTTAACAATCTCTCTTTTTGGCGCCAAACACCGGCTATAAATAAGTAACTTGGAGTTCAAGGAAATGTATTCACTCTCAAATGCTCTCTCTCTTACAATACTTACTTCCGACTACCTGTACTTATTCTCACGCTGGAGGGTGGTCACGGAGAGAACCCCCTTCTCCCCGTGGCGAGCTAATGGTGTTCTGTTTTGCAGGTTCAGCAGAAGTACTGTATTATTCACCATCCATCGTGAAACCAAACGGAGGGTTAACCCTTTTATGCAGAGCCCATTCCATAGATCTACTTAGATTCTGGTCTAGTTGATCTAGGGTTTCTTCAGAAATTTAAAAAAGAAAAAATAACACATATATTTATAAAAAAATTACCTTTAAAATACATATTCCAACACTTTTTCTTTCTCTTTTACGTTTAAATTATAGTGCATACAGTTTAACTTTTGAATAAAACACCTCTAAAAATATTTCTATAAATACAAAAGTCAACTTATGAACTTGTGAGGTTGAACTGAGCCAAAAATTAACACAAACCATACATCTTAACACATTGACTTTATTGTTATATTTATGTGGTGTTATGCATAAAACGGTGTAAATGTGTAATCAACTTATAAAGATAACATATTCCACATAAAGATGTTTTCAAATCTTCAAAGTTAATTTTTTTAAACATGTACTATTTCTACAACATTAATTTAATTACTTTCGTTATAATCGAACTATAGTTTTTTTATCAACATTTTACAGCCGGTTTAAATAATTGCTCAAATTAATCAAACGATATGTAAAAAAGATCTATTAACTCTTGTATTTACAAATATTAGAGTCGTGCTATTTAGATTTTTAGTTGTTGGCTATGTCAATTTTTTATACATTATTTCGTACCATTGCATCAGAGCCCCAATCGTAAAATAATACCATTTAGTATGAGGAAAAGCAAATGCCAAGATATTAAAATAATTAAACATTCTTTAAACGAATATTATTAAAATAATGAAACATTCTCTAAACGAATTTTTATGATTGATGAGAGTGCAGTGGCGGGAAAGATCTTTGGTTATTTTGCGTCATATAACGGTCTAGTGAGCATGTGGGCACTGTAGATATTATGTTAAAAGTGGTGTAGTGGGAATGTGAACATTTTGGGGCATTATGTTAAAAAGGGTGTAAATAGAATTAAATAAAAAAAACCACAAAAAAATGTTATTGGCCAACCAAAAAGAAAAAGGCGTTTTAAAAAGCACGCTCAGGCGTCGTTTTAGGCGGTTTTTTTTTTTGGGAAAACGCCAAAAAACCCCAGTACGGATAGTCTAATAATTAACTCCTTACTCATGCCCAAAATTTTATATATTCTAAATAATGGGAAATATTTTGCAAATTGTATTCCTTACTTTTATATATTCTAAATATTGGGAAATATTTTGCAAATTGTATTCCTTACATTTATGGTCTATATTATATGAAATTTCTTAAAATAATATTTTTGTTATCCTGCAATAACCAATGTTTTTAGAATTGAACATTATTCTAGTCTGATAAGAAACCATATGCAAATCAAATATGTGGTAGGGACCAGATTTTTATTTTTCTTTATCATCCGAAATTTGATTTACTAATTTATTTACTAATTTTGTAATGCACAAAGATAAAGTAGTTTCAATATTTGTTTTGAACTTGTTTATACATATATATATTTAAAATTCTTCATAATACTATCCGGTTTTTAAAAATGATCTTATTGATACCAATAGATACACCGACCCATAAAAAATCCGGTTATGAAATAGTTGATAATTATACACTCACAAAAATGTAAGTAACAACATTAATTTATTGTCTCTGTTATGTTAAATAGCCTTGTTTTGTAGTTGATAATTATACACTCACAAAAATGTAAGTAACAACATTAATTTATTGTCTCTGTTATGTTAAATAGCCTTGTTTTTGTAGTTGATAATTATACACTCACAAAAATGTAAGTAACAACATTAATTTATTGTCTCTGTTATGTTAAATAGCCTTGTTTTTGTAAATCAAAATATTAATAATGTACTTAAATGTAGTAAATAAATATATATGGCTAGAAAGACGATCTTCAGAATACAATGGAACTTAGGGTCTTGAGTGAAACTGAAAGACTATTATGGCTAGAAAGCAAAAAACAATTACATGACATATCGGTGGCTAGGGCAAGTGATTTAAAACAAAAATCGAGAATAAAATGGGAGGTTGAGGGGATGAAAATTCTGCGTTTTTCTATGGTCTTATTAATAAAAATAATATGGATAAACGTATAAATGGGGTGGATATTAAGGGGGTTCGGGTAACTGATCCGGGGAAAATAAAAATGGAAGCTCGGAAGTTTTTTGCTTTCAAGTTTCGGGAATCAATGAAACAAAGACCGAATTTTCTCGCGGCAAACTTAAAACAAATATCGAATGAGGAGACGAGTGTCTTAATCGAACCATTCACCCTTAACGAAATAAAAAAGGCAATCTGGGAATGTGATAGTGATCGAGCCCCGGGGCCAGATGGCTTCAATTTTGGATTTATAAAACACTTTTGGGAGACCTTCAAAGAAGATTTGGTGAAAATAATGGAGACGTTCTATGAAGATGGAGTAATCAATCGAGGCTGCGGATCGTCGTTCTTGGCATTAATTCCAAAAGGTACGGACCCTTTATCCTTTAATGATTATAGACCAATTAGTCTTATTAGTAGTATTTCGAAGATTATTTCCAAGATTCTTGCCAATAGGATTAAAGGGGTGGTGGGGTCGGTGGTGTCGGAAGTTCAATCTGGGTTTATGGCAAAACGAAACATTTTAGATGGCCCTCTTATTTTAAATGAGATTATAACATTTTAGAAATTGGTTTATATTATACTCTGAATATTGGTAAATTAATTAAAGGTGTGGTAGGGAATGGGAAAAATATAAGGTTCTGGTTGGACTGGTGGGTGGGGGAAGGGCCACTAAAGGATAGATTTCCGGATCTATACGGTATAGAGAAATATAAACGGGCGACATTGGAAGCTAGATTAATGGAATGGGAATGGCGACAAACCCCAAATTCTGCAACGGAGTTGGACGAACTACAACAACTATCGGACATGTTAAGCACAGTTAGATTAACCTCAGATCTTGATAAGTGGGAGTGGACACCGACAAAAGACGGAATTTTCTCAGTTTCATCTCTTCGATCGGATTTAAACAAATATGCTGTTCCTTTTTATCCTTATGACTGGGATAAATGGGTACCAAAGAAGGTCAACATCTTTGGGTGGCGAGGGATCCAAAATCGATTGGCAACTTTGGGCGGTCTACAGAGGCGGGGTATGTTACAAGGCTCAGCGACATGCAAACTTTGTGGGGAACAAGAAGAAGATGCGGATCATTTATTTACGGCTTGCTATGTGGCGTCTGTTCTATGGTACAAAGTAAGTGCGTGGTGCAAAATACAACAAATTTTCGCTTTCAGCACGAAGGAACTACTGGAATTCTACAAACAAAGCAAAATTGAGGGATGGAAAAGAAGTTTAATAAAAACAATAATTTTGACAACGTGTTGGACCATTTGGAAGGCGAGAAATGAGCACATTTTTAACGGGAAAAGGGTGAATATAGAGGCAATTTTCGGTGAGATGCTGGCAACAACTTTTTCATGGATCAAATGCAGGGGGGAAAAATCAAATCTGGAATGGAGTAAATGGTTAAATTTTGAACTCGGTTAGGAAGAGTTGTGTTAAGTTTTTATAATTAATTTTGGTGAGTATTTTTCAGGTGGTTGGCTAGTTTCTTACGTTGAATACAATTGTATCTGATTCGATGTAAAATTTGGTGTTGAATGAAAGTATTGTTTGCCGTTCAAAAAAAAGTAAATAAATATATACAATTAAATGTAGTAAATAAATATATATAATGTATAATAGCCTTGTTTTTGTAAATAAAAATATTAATAAAGTACCCAAATGTAGCAAATAAATATATATAATGTATAATATTATAAGTATATAATATAATGTACAACTTACTCGACGATGCTTTCATTGCCGATTGATAAAGATGTCTTATTGATAGTGGACCAACATGTAGTTCCGGCAAACCCCTTTTCATTTCCGACCCACCGGACTCCGGGACCGGCGTCGGAAAATATGTTGATGGTGCTTTGTAACTCCCCCACCATTGCAAACCAATCACTAAAAAAGTATGTCATATTTGGTGCATTTGGTCCTTTTGCTCCATCAAACCATATCTCACTCACACTTCCATATCTATACACCAAACACATTATTATATAATTTAATAATGATAGTGCATGTTACATGTTATAAACTAATAATTACTTTAAATAGTGACAAAAGTATAACTTCCTTTATTCTTTACAGGTAATAACTAGAGGTTCAAAATCATATTTTTTTACGAAAATATCAAACTTTATATATAATAATCCAACAGATTCCTAGGACTGAGAGTCAACGGACCCTCTTGACCCTGTCTGGTTCCACCACTAACTTTTACTTATAACTTTAAAGACTTACTTGTTGAGTAGTTCTTGTAGTTGTCCCATATAATATTCATTGTAAGCTATAGTTTTCCCATATCTATAATCATGGCGATCCCATGGAGAAAGGTAGAGTCCTATATCCACTCCTCCGGCCCTCGCGGCATCCACGAAATCTTTCACAACATCACCATGCCCGTCTTGCAATGGGCTTCCAATGACCGAGTGGTCCGTATACTTGGAAGGCCAAAGGCAAAACCCATCATGGTGTTTTGCGGTCAAAATGGACAGCGAAACGCCCATTTGGACCGCCACATCGACCCATTGGGTCGTGTTGAGCCCTTTTGGGTTAAAGATTTTCGGGCTTTCCTTTCCGGTGCCCCATTCGGAATCCGTAAATGTGTTGACACCAAAATGATGGAAGAATATGATCTCTCTTTGTTGCCATTTGAGTTGAGAGTATGAGGGGAGGGGTAAGATTGGCAATGGTGGTGTGGTGGCAAAGTGGTCTTGATGTGATGGTAAGATAGTGGATAGTATAATGATTGTAGATATTATAAGGTGGTAATGAGTGGCCATTGGTGGTTGTTTGTGGTGGTACTGTGGTGGTGGTGGTGGCTATAAATAATAATTGTGGGGGACAAATCAAGGATGCTAAAAAGAAAGGGAGATGAAAGGGAGAAAACTTGTGAATGGAAATTTGTTTTGTAAAGTGTTATGAGTGTTGTCGTTTACGTTATTTGTTAAGCATGCATTCACGGGATATCATATTTAAATCATTTATATATTTCTTGTTAGTACCAAATATTATTATCTTGCTGTTTTTATATTAATTAATATTTTTTAGACACACTTTATTAGTTTTTTTTTTTGGTTTGAATTGTAAATAACGATGATAGAAACTAATTCATGATTTATAATTAAATGCAAATTTCTTTTGTTTTTATCCAACTATTATTTGATTTTCTTTATGGTCAAAACTATTAAATTTTATACTTTAATATGAAGTGTTTTAATTTTTTAATTAATTTATAAAATAGTGAAATAAACACACGCTTAATGTATTTAACTTTAGTTGTTCTTTGATACGATATTTGAACTCCATATCAAAATAAGGTGCACTACTCTAAGATACCTTTTTTATGACTATATAAAAGAACAAAACAATAGTATACTATACACATTGACTAGAGAATAGAGATCCATAATCTTGTTAATATGTACATTTATATATGTGAAAGTCCAAAGTAGAGATCTACAAATGAAAAGGGGGTTATAACTTATAAATGTGGCCTATATATATAATTTCTAGCAAACATTATTTGCACTTAATCCTAGCTAACTACTTATGGGTCAATATTATTTTGTTTTTGGAAAAATGGACCCAACAATGTTCGTTATAATAGTAGGTTGGATAACGATGGATCTTGCATAATGTAACTAAACTTTTATAGCACTTTGCCTCTTATCACTAATAACTGATGCACGCACCATATCGCTAAGACTTTAAGGAGCTATCATCAATAATCGGTACATGTACCATATCACTAAGCCTTTAAGGCTCTATCACTAATAGCTGGTCCATGTACCGTATCGCTAAGCCTTTAAGGCTCTATTACTGATATCCGGTCCATGTACCGTATCAGTAAGTCTTTAAGGCTCTATCACTGATAAGGTCCATGTACCGTATCACTGAGCATTTATGGCTCTGTCATTAATAACCAGTCCATGTACTTTATCGCTAAGCCTTTATGGCTTTATCACTAATAATTGGTTCATGTACCGTATCGCTAAGTCTTTGTGGCTTTATCATTAGTGATAGGTCCATGTACCATATCAGTAAAGCCTTTATGGCTCTATCACTAATTACATTTCCATGTACCATATCACTAACCTTTTTTTTTTTTGCTCTGTCAATAATAACCGATCCATAATGGCACCACACAACCTTTATGGCATGTATTATGACATTCATTTTCACATTACATAGTATGAGAGACCAAGATAGTCAAGACTCCAGATCTTACATGTAGGACCAACATGAACCGAACCATAGAAGTAATCTATCGTTTTAGATCAACAATGCCTCCGAGACTAGACTCTCTCGCTAATTGTTTCTAGGTCGGATCTCGTCGTCCAGAGCTACCACTCGAAGTGATGAAGCTCAACTTTCCTATTCCGGATCCGAACGATAAACATCAAGATCCTAACAAGTTGAGTTAATGTATTAACATTTTATGCAGGGTCACTCACAAATGACGTCCAAACATGTTGAGTTAATGTACTAACATTCTATGCAGGGTCACTCACAAATAACGAAATGAAGATTACCAGAAGAAATGCACAAGTATAGTATGATGTACTTACAACTTAACCGTAAAGGAGGGTGTTATCCCTCTAAATGTATAAAATTCTACTTGTTTGATTTAGTGTCGTTTGAAAAAGTCCATTTATTACACTTGAACTAAACAATAATGGATGCATGAAATCCAAAACCTTTAAATTACAAAGAATGTAAACAACTGAAGCTATGATAAAGGTGACACGATTTTATGATATAACCAACCATTTGACCATTATATCTAAACAACGAGTGGTGTATAGAACCCAAGACCTTTGAAAAAGAGGAAAAGACAAGTATATTAGTGAAGACACCACAACTAAGCAGAAATAAGTTGAAAAATGCAAAAATTATTAATAATCTTGCAAGGGTGGCATAACAGGATATAATACAAATATCAAAAGTCGAAAGTGATCACTAACATCAAATTTCATAAAATCAAAAGAGTTTATTAAATTGAAACTTCTATAAAGCATATCCACCTTGTTGAAATTATTTATAAAATTTATTTAAGTTTATATAATATAACTATTTAAGCAAGTCTTGTTACAACAATTGAAATTCATTGTTGCACACTTTAACCTGGGATCTAAAGTCATATTATAGGTGATATCCCATTCATTAAACTCATTTCTTATTAATAGATAGATCACTGATTAGCAAGAGCAATGGCAAAGCTTGAGATTTCCGGAGGGCGAAAGTCACCGGGCCTAAAAATTTATATAAAATCAGGGGTCGAAAACGTATACACCCAAAAATTTCTATATGAAAACTACATACTCTCAATCACTGAGCAAAAAGTTCGAGGGGTCGGCCGCCCCCTCCCGCCCTAGTTAAGCTGGGCCCATGAGCAAGAGAGGAGTGTTTATGAGGTTTGTTGCTATGTGTTTATTTTGTTAGTGAAAAGATTGAGTAGTGATCACTACTATATTAGTTGAGATATGAACCGATGATCACTATCTTGTTAGTGAGAAAATTGTAATTGTGATCACTAACTTCGATGGCAATAAGTTTTCTATGAGATAAACTATTGATGGATACCCAAGAAGTGGATGTAAGGTGGATTAGTTAACAGCCACCCAAACTACTATAAATCTGTGTTTTTGTTAAAAAAATCACCTTAAAAAGTAATGTTTTCAACTTACAATTTCTTCACATATAATATTATCTAACCAAACAAAAATTTATAAAAGTGGTCATTGAATTTAAAAATAACATATTTACTCTCATTGTATATTCTTACACTAGACTATCACAAAATTTGCAAAGCCACCAATATGTAGGTAAAGTTCAGACATCATAATAAGTAAATCATTTAAAAGTCATCTATCAAATTAATCAAGTTCATAAGTGAAACTCTTAAAATTTTCCATCATAATGGATTTCCTAATTTTCTTCTCACTATATTATTCTAAGAGTTACTTATAACGAGTATTCTTAGTGGTGGATTTAGAAAATCTTCGTAGGTTAACATTTTATAAAAAAAAGTGTAACGAAATCAGAAAACGTTAAAAAAATCAATTTTTTGCCAAATTTACACTACTGTGGGGGGCCAAGGGTAGCGGAGGCTACCCCTTCCCTAAGGTAGGTTCACCCCTGGTATTCTGGTACTAATTCTTTTCGCTATATTGTTCTAAGAGTTACTTATAACGAGTATTCTGGTATCAACACAAAAAGTACCTGAGTATGTAGAAATTCAGGCCAAGAACATAAGTGGATCTATGTAAGACTATGTGTTGTGGACTTGTGGGTTAACTTACTTTTTCATTAGCTAAGAAAAAGTGTTGTCAATCAGCGCCAACTCAGCATAGTGCCATTAACTAAATTGTCCATTAACTAGTTGTTGTGGGTTAACCCACTTTTCCATTAACAATTTTTTTTAATTTGAAAACCAACCCAAGTTCCCACCCAACTTAACACTGGCCCCGCTCTCCAACGTCTCTCTCTCGCTCCTTAACATTGCCAACAGGTTAACAATGTCACCCATTATCGACCATCGTTAGCAACGTGGCGTGGTGTTCTGGTCGTTAACAGGTGATGTGGCCACGTTAACGATGTCTTCGTGAACCCACAAAAGAGAGTTAAACATGGTGAACCACTTCCAATCAAACCTAGCTACATTGACTCAAAAATACTACCACATGGATTAACTGATTATCTATATGGTTGAAGAACTTATAATCATACTGAGTTTTTTTAGAGTTTGATGGAATTTTTTTTTGGTTCGGATAAAACTTCTAATAAGATTTTTCACCGTTTTGTCACTATTTTTATGTTTGTGTGTTTCATTCTATTTGTATATGTTCTCACGGTTGTATCCGTGGTTTTGATATGGCCGAATGTTTATTTTTTAGAATTTTCTCGTATACCTTTTTCTAACTAAATATATGATAGAATTAATTATACGGATTGCCTAATGTCATATTGCAAGAGGTTGGCTAAATGCATTCCATTTTTTCTAACCATACCCTCTTTCTAAAAATATAGTTTAAAAGTTAACCCTTTTATACAATTCAAATATTGTTTTTGAAGACATTTTCTCTAACTAGTATTTTATTATATTTCTATAAAACGTCATCAAAAAAAGATATTTTTCAAACAATAAAAAAGTTTCAGATTAGTTTGACTGTTAGATTGCAAGGGTGTTGCTAAACGTACCCCCTTTTCTACTGAACGCACCCCCTCCCTCAACTTTGAGATTATTCCAATTCAAACCCTTTGTTTTTTTTTTAATCATTTGTATCTTTAATTATTATAATTATTACTAGAATTTTTTAAAACATTATTTTATTTAAAAAGATTTTTTTTGCTTATCTGGAAAAAAATCATTTTCTTACGTTTTAAACTAAAAAAGTCATTTTAGTTTTGAAGTGGGATTTTTTTTCATACCACTTGAAGTAGGTATTGAAATTCAATTTGTATAAACAATAACAAAAAAAAATAAAAATTAAATGGAGCTTTGAAGCCAACCAACTTAATATAGTTTTTGAAGTTAAAAGAAGAGAAATATATTTGAGAACCCCACGTCAATTTGTAGATAAACGATTTTTTTGGCCAGTAACATACCCTCACAATAATTAAATTGCAACTTATATCGATTATTAATTGATATTATATTGATCAAATCATTTTACCACCTTTGTGCTAGTTAATGTTTTTTGTTATTTTTATTTTTTTTCGTCTTATTACTTTTAATAAATAAAAGTTGTTAATTGTATTATAAAAACATTTTAATAAAATAATAACACTAATAAAAATAGAAATAGAAAGATGAGAGAACTAAAATAAGAAATAAATAAAAATAATATAAAAGCAACTGTTTTTTTTTCACTAAAAAATCTGAAACATTTAAGTCATCTCAATGATAGTTAATAATTATATATTTAAATTTGCAATTATATCATAATTATTTAATTAATTTACAATTACACATTTTGCACTAAATAAATTTTAATCTATTCCTTGTTTGAGATTGAATCCAGTACCTCCTACTAAGGGTGTGTTTGGGATTGCTTTTTCAACCTATTTTTTGATTATTGTGTTTTGAAATCGCAAAAAAATATATTTTAAGTGTTTAGTAAAAAATTAATAAAAATTGATTTTTTTTACGTTTTGTAGAGATCAAAACGTGATAATCCAAAAGTAGGTCACCCCAACGGGATTCTACAAAAACTGATTTTCTATGTTTTGTAGAGATCAAAGCTTATTTATTTTTAAAATATATATATTTGCAAAACACTTAAATAGTTGATTATTGATTATTGTGAACAACATAATCAAATCCAAACACTATCTTTCTACAACATTTTTTGTTACAGCTAATTATCTGATTCTGATTATTCAAAACGCATAATCTATTTTCAAAACTCAACCCCAAACACCCTCTAAGAGGCAAGAACCTCTACCAAATAAACTACCTCGCATTGACATCTGGTTTATAATTAAGAAGTAATTTGATAAATAATTAAACTTATGGTTTATAGTTATCAACAACTTCGATATAATTAAGAAGTAATTTGATAAATAATTAACTTATGGTTTATAGTTATCAACAACTTTGATAATTAATTAACTTGTGATAAAATTACAATTAATGAATAGATCTTTCAATCATTTAACTTATTCTAAATTCTAAATACATAAATAAATAATAACTTGTACACATTAATTCACAAATAATTTAAACTCAAGCCATTTCGTGTTAAGATTATTTAACTTTTCAAATATTATGTGATCGTTGCGTATGGTATAACTATTTCAATCATACCTTACTAGCAATGGTTGGTGTATACTTAAGATGTTTTTTTTGTTTGGTAGCTTGTTTAGGTGTCATAAGAGTATATTCGATATTCGGGTGTATTTTGTAGGCCAAGAAGTGAGTGTTGATTAATGATTAATAGTAAAATTTGATGTTATATCAACAACAAATTATTTTTAGATCAAGATTTATATCCAAACTCCAAAAATATACTTAATTAAAAGGGTGGAGAAACTGCACTCTCCGACTCTACTAGATGTCTAGATGTTATAAATTTATAATAAGATGTTATTACTAATAATTTTAAACATAAAGTGTTAAATTAACTTAAATTAGGAAATATAAAAAGCCCAAAATCCATAAGGTGATTTCAAGGTGAAGGTCGCATGGAAATCTTCAAAATCCCCAACAAATCAATTAACACCTTTCTTTTCTTATCAACTAATCATCACCATCCACCTCACCCAAACCCAACGCTCTCTCCACACCGATAGGTTGGTGTTAGCGACGTGGAAGGGCTTCACCCCCTCTACACGACACCAACCCGGGTGATCTTAACATTCAACATTGGAAGGATCTCACTTAAATAAATACACGAAAAGGTGGTACTAGCTTTTTTTTTGTTTATTTGGTATATCTTCACAAGCACAATGCACAAGCTTTTATTACATGTGATATATATTACTTTTCTTCTTTTAGATAATTAGTAAAAATACAAAACAATCCTTAAGGTTTACTTTGGATTTTAATAAACCCAATACTTTATTAATTTATTTAACTATTTTTTTATTATTATTACTTATTTTTTCTATGATAATGTTTTACGTTTCAGTCTAAATTTGACGAGTTAACACTCCGCAACGCACATACATGGTTCAACGTTTTTACATCTAATTTTTGTTTAGTTTAAGGTCTAGCCGCAACGCAGGTGCTCTAAATCCTACTTTTAATTTTAAAGAAACAAAATACATCATGGATAAATTAATGTCAATATATCATTAGGTGTTTTATATAAGACGTTGGGGGTGTGGATCGTTAAAGTCATTCGGGAGAATGACGTGGCGTATAATCCCCGACGGGAACACCCCCCCTCGATCGGGGATCGGTGCTTTCGGTGGCCGCTTACTGATCTCCCCGAACCATTTTGAATGTTGAATATTACCGTTGTTTCAACGGTCAAATTTATAAAAAAAAAAACTTAATTATTATTTCCTATTTAAACCATAACCATTTAACCATTTTTACAACCATTTAACCATTTCTTACCACTTTTACACTCAAATAACCACAAAAAACTCATGGATCCGAGCCGATCAAACCCGCGTCCTTTCTTTCCGAACACACCCGCTACTCCTTCAACTCAACCTCCACTTGTGTACCCCACGACACCGATGGATCCATTTTCGTTTGGTGGTTTTAGCCAAAATCAAAATGCTTGGCAACTTCAATACCAACAACATCAACAAATGCAAATGCCGCCGTCCAAACCGTTGAGTCAACCCGCAACCGAGCATGACTATGTTTCTTTAGCCGTAAATGACGATGTTATACCTGAAACGCAACCACCACTGACAAAGGCCAAAAAAGGGAAAAACGAGCTCAAGAAACTCAAGAAAAGGCAACCGGGAAGGCGGATAGCATTCTTGGACACCGGATGAGTTAGAAGCACTTGCACGAGTGTGGGTTAAAGCTTTGACCGACCCGATATTAGGTATACTTTATTTTCATTTTCTTAAAAATTATAAAAGTTGATATTTTATATTTCATTAATAAACATTGATTATATTTTTAAATTTTAATGTGTAGCAAATAATCGGTAACGTGATGGCTTTTACAACCAAGTTTGTAAAGAATTCTTTAAATTGACGCAACGCGAACCGTACCGATTAGTCCATTCCGTTAGTTCAAAATTTAGGGAAATGAATGCAAAAATTGGTATCTTTGCTCTTTGCGGGCATATTTCAACACGAATGGAACAATCGTCCAAGTGGGGAAAATGATGCATATTGTTTAGAGGCGACTCTTAAAAAATACGCCAAGGGTAAACATGGCCGTGGCATTACCAAAGGGCGTATGAAATCTTGAGAAATTGTGAGAAATGGAAGGTGGTGCCTAATGAGGTAGGGAAGCGAAAAGATCTAAAACAAGTGCTTCCGGGAGTTATAGTGCGGGTGGTTCCGATGTACGTTGTGCTATCGATATAAACGATGAACCGGAGTTTGAAGATGAAGCTCCTACTCCCGAATCGATACGGCCACCAGGAAGGGATCGTGCTAAAAAGGATCGTGCGAAGGCTTCGGGTTCGAAAACAACGAGCTCGGGTGATGTATCTAAACTTGATACAATTCTACAAAACTTTGATCATTTTATGGGGTGCAAGAGGAAAGGTACAAGAAGAAAGAACAAGAAAAGAAGTAAACGTGGAGCTTTCAAGGGAGAGACTAGAGTTTGACAAGAGGCGACTTGAATTTGATCTTCAAAATCAAGAAACCGAAGAGTTTCGAATAATGACAACCAACATCGAATCCTTACCTGAAAGAGACCGCGCGGTGCTATCGAAAATGAAAGACAAGATTGCGAAGAAATGGCTCGGAGAAAGTGGAAGCGGGCTTTAGTTATTTTTTAAGTTTTCGTTATTTAAATTATGTTTTTTATAGGTTTATGTAATTTTTAATTTTAATTAATGAAAACTTTATTTTAACTTATGTATTAAAAAAATAGAAGGGGAAAGGGGAATGAAGGGAACCACACCTCACATATGGGGGAATGGTGATGATGTGGAGATAAGGGTGATGTGGAGCCTAGGTGGCCATGGGGAAGAGGAAACCATACCCCATGTCTAAGTTGTTTGATTTAATTTAAATATAAAATTAACTTCGACTTCTTAATATGTAATAATTTAAACTTTATATATGTAATAATTAAACTTTATATTTATTCATATTTTTACCAATATATACTAATTTATATTTATTTTCTTCAAACTGGACTTTGGTGAAACAAGTTTCAAACACTTGGGCCGGAGACCATTCTGACCGGATCTACCGGGCACAAACCATTATTGTCTTCTAGCTGGATCCTAGCCCATTTCATCAAGCAGTCGAGGAGTATAGAATATTAGAATCCGACAACCCATGATCAATTTTTAGTAGAGATGGCATAAAAACCGGTTCCGAACCCGATCCGGTAGAACGAACTGGACCCCGTTCCAGTTCCTACCCGACATTAACTAGAACCGGTTCCGGGTTTAAAATACCCGTTGGTTCCAACCCGGTTCCACAATTTTACCATTTGAATCAGGTCGTACCCAGTTCCTACCCGTACCCGGTTACTACCCATACCCGGTTTCACTAGTACCCGGTTCCACCAGTACCCGGAAATGCAGTTCCAGTAGGAACCGGTTATAGCGTTATAATGTTACCAGTTATAGCCGTTATAATGTTACCGCTGGAACCGGTTTCTGACCGTTGGAACCGATTCTATATATATTGTTTAGAAATCTATTGTTTAGCACACAATTTCTCATATCTATTCTTCTTATTACATTTCTTTCTTGTTCTTTTTCACATACTAATCAACAAATGCCTCAAAGAGTTCAAAAAAACGCAAATTCACAATCCGTTAACAATGTTTCTCAAGATCAATCGGTTCCATATGTGGTTGGAACATTGTCTCATAATCGCAATAAGGAAGTTTGGAGCAATTGAGAGTTGGTCGAGATGAGTGACGGCTCGCAAAAAGCTCAATGTAAAAATTGTGGATCGTTATTAGCCAAGGAATCAAACTCAACGTTAACGAAGCATATTAATAAGTATTGCAAAGCTTTAAAGGAAATGACATCCGGTCAAGTTCCACTATCCAAAGATGGTACCATTTTTCGTTATGAGCAAAAATTAGCTCGCGATCGGATGGCGAAGATGGTGATACAAAAAGCGTTGCCGTTTGGACACAAATTCGACGACCCCGATTTTACTAATCTTATTCGGGAGACACTACAACCTCGCTATAAACATGTAAGTCGTCACACTTTAAAACGTCATTGTTTAAGTTTATGAGAAAATGCAAAAAAAGATTTAATTGTTATTTTCAAGAATTTAAAAACTAGTGTAAACCTAATTAGTGATGTGTGGTCGGCTCCACATGGTTTACCGGAATCGTACATATGTGTCACCGCTCATTGGGTTGATCCCGATACATGGCAAATGATGAAGCGTACGATTGCGTTTGACAAGTTTCCTTCTCCTCATACGGGAGAAAATATTTATAAAATTATAAATGACACAATCATTAAATATGGTTTAGAAGATAAAATTTTTTAATATCCTTTGATAACGCTTCAAACAACACAACGGCGATTGAAAAATTAAAGTTGAAGTACAACCCCAATAGTTGATGGTGTTTTTTTCCACACACGATGTATTGCACATATTATTAACTTAGTAGTGCAAAACCGGTTTAAAAGATCAATTTGTATCGGATTTTATTATAGCATTTAGAGCTATGCTCCAAGATGTTTTCAAAAGTGGAAAAGAAAGATATCAAGAATATAAAAAACTTTGTAAAGATGTCAACCAAAAAATTATTGGACCGAATGGGATATACCAATCGTTGGAATTCAACTTGTCATATGTTTTAAATGGCTATAAAGCAAATGGCACTTTAAAATCTTTTCATACAACTTTAAGTGATGAGTACCTAGTCGTCTCCTTTCCCGACACGGCTTGGGAAAATATTAATAACCTAAGTCCTTTTTTACAAGTTTTTAAAACTACAACGACTTTGATTTCCGGTGTTTATTATCCTACTAGTTCTAAAGTTGTGGACCAATTGTATTTGATAACAACTAATTTTAAAAAGTTTGAAAATTCTAGTGACATGTTAAGAAATATGACGAGACCAATGATTCAAAAATTTTAAAAATATTTTTAGAATTACCACCCGTTTTTCTATGTGCGCCGCTTTAAATCCAGCTTTAACCGTACCGGGTGTTGAAGCTTTAATTGATGAAATTTATGACAAGTTGGATATGCATGAGGAGGATCCAACTTTAAAAGCAAAAACAAAAAAATATCAATGAGTGTATAGCCAAACTTTATGATCATTATTAAAAAATATGGTGAAAAAAATCATACAAATTTGTTTGAGTCTCGGTCCACGGCCTCTAACGATGAAACAAGAGGGATCCACTTATAACCATTTTGAATGTCGTTAGAGACGAGACGCTAGACAACAAAGGGGTAGTGAACCAACAAGTGAACTTGGGAGATATAAAAAAAATCAGTATTCGCTTACTATGACCACTGATGAGTATAGGAAATTTGATGTTTTGGCATGGTGGAAATTGAAAGAATCCGAATACCCGATTCTAGCCACCATGGCTCGTGATATACTAACGGTCCAAGCTTCCACGGTAGCTTCGGAAAGTGTGTTTTCTCTTAGTGGCAGGTTTTGTCAATTAGAAGAACAAGACTAACTCCGGAATCGCTAGAGATGGCAATATGCTTAAAGGACCATTTGGATGCCGTTGATCGTGTTCAATATAAAACTAGTCTAGAAGATGAAGTTGAGTTAGAGCATAAAATTGTTGACGAAGAGGAGGACGAAGAAGTGGAGACTAACGATTCGGACGACGATTGTACCGAGGTACCCGCACCTAAGAGAAACTCATCAGAAAGTGTTGCACCTGCCGTTAGTAAACGATCAAAGAAATAAAATCTTACTGGAACCGGTACAGAGTAATTTTTTGTTTTTTTGTAACTGGTTAATTTTTTTTTATATATTGTAACCGATTAATTTTTTTTTAATTTTAACCGATTATTGTTACTATTTTTATTTATCAATGTAACTAATAATAAAAATCAAACATAATAAACACAATAGAAAGAAACATTACACAAACTTATTAAAAACACCAAACCAAACGGGTTACATCAAACATTTGAAAAACCGTGCCGGAACCTTGTCGTGTCTCATTTTTCTTTGCCTTCGTCACTGGCAATGCCGATCAGTGTGTTTCTTAAGGGTTGAGTTGGCTGCGGCTTTCATAAATTTTCCACAATCTTTGCATCTAGCCATCTCGTGGCTGTCGGACATTAAACAGAGATCAAAATTCTTCCATATAGCTGGGTTTCTTTTCGTCTCTAAGACCGTAACAACTTCATTGTTGCATGCCATAGGTATTTGCAAGAACTTAGAAGTTGATTGATTTTGTAAGTTGATGATGGTGAGTGTTAAGTTTAGAAATGGTAAGTAGGAAGGAGTTTATATACAAAAAAAACCGATTTTTTTAATAAGGAACCGGTTTCCAACGGTAACATTTATCAGGAACTGGTTCTGAACAGTAAATGGCAGGTTTGACTGTCAGGAACCGGTTCCCAATAGTAAAATGGCAGTTTGACTGTCAGGGACCGGTTCTGAACAGTAAAATGGCAGGTTTGATTTCAGAACTGGTTCCCAATACTATCAGAACCGGTTCCGCACCATACCCGGTTCCATAATACCCATACCCGGTTCTACACGTTTCCATATTCTTGGGTGTGATCCCGGGTAGGAACTGGACCCGGTTCCACACCATACCGGTTCCAATGACATCCAAGCAGAACCGGGTCCGGGTTGGACCGGTTCCGGGTAATAATAAAACCCGATTATGCCCATCTCTAATTTTTAGTAGGTTTGTGACTTGTGAATGACTTTAGTGCTTTTATATATATATATATATATAGTGCATAAAAAGGATGTATGTAATCACATAGTAAACTTGGTAACTAGATTAATAAATGGATCTCGTTAGGGTTGTCGAAATCATTTGTGTGTGGTGAGGTGTGTCGCATGCAGTGGTCTAGAGGTGGAGATGGTATACATGGGTGTCGTTTTCGTGTTTTGAGGATGGCTGGGGCAGCTCGTTTGTCTAAATTCATGAATAAAGTTCCAAATTCGAACGCCAGCCTTTAGAGACCACGGGTGACTTTCGCAATTAGCCAAGAGATCCAATTCCTGGCATGCGTATATAGAGATCAAACTGATATACATGTAAAAGTCAGGGTTGCTGAGTGGGTTCTATTTTTATGAAAATCTTAAAAAAGACATTAACCTTTTTTGGAAAATAACTTCACATAACATATCAGCCAAGAGGTCCAAGTCCTGGCATGTGTATATAGAGATCAAACTGATATACATGTAAAAGTCAACGTTGCTGAGTGAGTTCTAGTTTTATGAAAATCTTAAAAAAGACATTAACCTTTTTTGGAAAATAACATCACATAACATACGTAATGTAGCGTATAAGTTGGTCAATGCACGAGGTTGATTCATGGTCCATAATTGCCCCCCAAGACCGCGGGGTGAGGGCGGGGCTTGCGGGCGTGGCTAGCCAAGCAACACCGCTGCAACCACACCCCGCTAGCGTTGGTATGAGGCCTGCCGTGGGCGGTCTTGGCTGAGGATGCGGCTGGCTAGCATTGGCTGGCTCGACAGATACGTTGGGGTTATAAAAATAAAAATAATACATATGGCTGGCCACGCCCGCCCAAGCCACGCCTCCCCACACCCCAAATAACCCACGCTAGCCAATCTCCCCCGGGTGGAGCCCACTTAAGCCACATGTCAACCCAAGCTCCCAACCCAAGCCCCACCACACCCCATAGCCTAACTTAGTATAAATAGGTTTTTGATCACAACACTTGAAAATGCAAAAATGCACCGATTCGTATAAACAATAGTTCAGCGAAGAATAAACGCTAAAATAAAATTAACAAATACATGATTAATGTTTGTAATTTTTACAATGTTTTTTTGTATTTGATTTTTCTGTTTATTTATTATTCGAAAACTGAAGATATTAATAAAAGTTGAATTTTATGTAAAAAAAATGCGTCTTAAAAAAGATTAAAATATGGGAGCATAAACTGGTTTACAAATCGAAACCGAACAGATATCGGTCTTTCAAACCAATCAAACCGGTGCGGAACTGAACTGGCTTCGACCCGAACCGGTTTCACCAACCAGGGGACTCATAGCAGTTTGAAACCTGTTCGGGTTATTTATATAAACCTATTTGTGCACCTGGGCTCTTTCTTTTTTCTCATGGGCTGAAACCCATTAAGTTAATGGATCAAAAGTTAACTGAGCCTTTATTACTTCATTCAACTAAAAACTGTTTAGTTATTGTTGCTTCATTTTTCTTTCTTTTTTTTAACGATTATTGTTACTTAATTTAATCGTTCTTCCCCAGTTTAAGCTCAAAATATGTGATTTAGTTAAATTAAAAACTAAAAGATATTAAAAATGATATAACATAATTGTTCGATGTCAGAAGGCTGACCACTTGTTTGTGTCGTGTCGTGTTCTAGTCATATTTCATGTCGATCCGTTTTATGTCCATTTATAAATACGAATGATAGTTATTGACTTATTAACCATTTAAATGATTAGTTACTTTAACTCAAATGAAACCTTTTTTTGTAATTGATGTACTTCTAATTGTTCTTGTTTCTCTATCTCTTACTCCCGATTAACAAACTTGGGTTTATATATTCATCTACAATTGAAGGGTTACAAGTTTAAAAGGAAAATTAATTTCACATTTAGAAATGAGGCTAGGAGTTGGCTACAAAGTTCAAAATTCATAAAAAAATGTAAAAAGTCATCATATTGTGTTTTATATTTATAGTTCTACCATGGTGTGTTTAGAATTTTTTATGGAATTTAGAGTTTGAATAGTGTTTTAGTAATGTTCACTCTGTTATTTGTAAGTTTTGATGTGTTTTATGGCTGAAATTACGATGTTTTATGACTTTATACAATTTTTAGAGTTTGACAATAGTGTTTTAGTTAAAATACTGAACTTTAATTTCTTAACACTTTTCTTCTTTTAAATCTAAATATTAACCTTTAAAAAAAACTAAATGAGATAACATTTCAACTCAGTTATAAAATGAGTCATATTCTGGTGACCCACTTTGTAAAAGGTTGCCTTCACATACCCAAACCTGTTTTTTTATGTTGTGTTTCAGGTCGTGTCAGGAATTGTTCTTCATGTTAAAACTATGTGTTGTGGTGAATGTGAAATGAAAAAAAAAAATAAATAAAAAACACAATGTAGACAATGAGGGGTTACCTTTCACGTTTCATTAAGATGTGTTATGGGAATATGAACCATGGTGGAGTGAGAAATAAAAGAAAAAGAAAAAAAATGGTGAGAAAACTAAGCAGCTTATTTATTTTATACAGGCTATACATACCTCTATCACCATTCACATCTTAACAGTTTAAAACATTAGTTAGAGACAAATACGGTAACAAAATTAAAAAAACGTCAAATTTTTCCAAAATTTACTCTAATTTTACACTATCGCCGGAGCGCCAAGCCATAGCGGGGGTTGCCCCTTGTTATACGCTAGGTCCGCCCCTAATACAAATGTATAGGTAAATATGTAAAACAATAAAGCAGAACGTGTTTGTATATGATCCGGATCCCTACTTTATATATTAATTAATAATTAAAAAAATACCCACACAACGCCCATAACGCCCCTTTTGCTTTGGTGTTCCACATCCTTTAGGTAAACGTAGTAAGACTTGCTGTCCTCGCAACACATAGTCTAAACCCTAAACCCCATGACATGGGTAATTGAGAAATGTACAAGCCCTTTGATGATAAGCCATTTCTTCTAGAAAACATGAAGCAATATTCGTATGGGGAATATAGATTACCAATTACCCAAATGGTTTAAATCTTTCTGAATGCTTCTACACCGTTTGACTTAACCCTAGCCATAATTGTGGGAAGCTACCAACTGCTTTCATTTACACTCAGTCAATTTAATGCATGCATGATATATCTTTTTTTTAATGCATGCATGTTATCTATTCTAATTTTCACATTATCTTTTGGCCATAATCTACTCACGAGAATCATCTTTACATTATTTCATATTAAAATCAATGACAATATTTTTATATATTTTTAATGCCGGAAAGTTAAAATCATAAATATAAATCTGTCTTGCATAAACTAAACATAAGTACAACCCCAAATACATTACATAATATTACACATTAAATGAACACCAGTTGGAAAGTTTTTTGTTTTTTTCGAAAGGTAACTTCATTAAAAACCACCAACCTGTAACTCGGGCGGCAAAAAGAAAACAATTACAACCAGTTGGAAAGTTACTTGTATGATTTAACTCCATATTTCATTCATAGAAAACCTACTACTTACCATTAATTACTTTCTGATTACTATTTTTTAAATATTTTATCGTGTCCCAAACTCTTCAGATTTACTTGTATGTCCCCGAAATTCCCTAAAACAAAAATATTTTAATATAAGTTAAAGTTTAAAAAGTTAATGTATTTAATAAGTTTTAATATATTTAAAAAGCTTTAATAAATTATAAATATATTTAAACCTTAATTATATTAATTTGAAGGGGTTTACAATCTTCCCTAAGAATCGGTGAGAGCCCCTTAATTTCCGAAGTATTTTTTCTCCAGATTTGGGAGTGGTGGTGTTCTCACCTGGGGCGGGAGCTTACCGGCTCTCCCGGACTCCACTTCTTCCTCCCCTTTAGACTACCTGCTGTGAAAGTCGCTAGCGGGTGGCGCTAGCCACGCGGCTCGTGAAACCACAACATGGTCAAGCTAACGCTGGCGTGAGCGAGCCAAGTGAGTGTGGTAGCATGGGCGAGTGGGCTTGTTTAGGGGTGTTTTGGGGCCCCTTCCATAATGTTTTATTATTATTTTTTTGTAACAAAAATCAAATTAGTATTGGTTCAATAAACCTAATGCCAAGTGGGCTAAATTCTAAACCATAAAAAATGATTTGTAAATAGGTCTATATTGAATTTGGTAAGTGTTACTATTTAAAAATAATATATATATAAGATTTTTTCAAAAAAATCACGTGTCCCTGAAGATCATGGGCCTTGTGCGAAGGTCCTCCCCACACACCATCAAAGCTGCCACTGGTCACAATATTAAAGGATAAATTCAGGTGCTCAACTGAATCACAACGGGTAGTCTTAACGCCAAATGCACCACATTTTATGGAGATAGACATGGAAAACCCACATTGTTGTTATGTTTATTTACCAGTGAATTCAATTTTGGGATAACCGATGATGATATCCGTATCTATCTATTCAAATAAATAACGACATAACTAGCATTAATACCATTCACCTTCCTCACCCAATCCCATGCATAACTCTATATATTTTAACATCAACCTATCTTTATCATATCTCTATTAACTATTTCTTGCTCCATCTTTTTCTCTCAACACAAATGGAACATTATTTTAACTTCACTCCCACTTTTCATAACACCATCTTTCTTTCTTTACTTGCATGTATTTTTCTCAATCATTTTCAAGAACACATCTTTTTAGCACTACTATTTGTTATTATCTTCTTTGTTTTGTTTAAAACATACTTCATGTCTTCCTCTCCACCAATCTATCTTGTTGACTACTCATGTTTTAAGCCCCCAAACTATTGGAGAGTACCCTTTTCGTCTTTCCTCGAACACTCGCGCATCGTTCACTCGCTCGATCAACAATGTGTTGACTTCATGACTAAAGTCTTGGTGTCTTCAGGTCAAAGTCAAAGTACATGCATTCCTCCACCTTTGCACTATATCCCATCAAGATCAACTCATGAAGATGCCATTATAGAAGCTCAAACAGTTCTCTTTAATGTTTTTGAAGACCTTTTATCCAAAACCCTAATTTCTCCTCGAGATATCGACATTATTATAGTGAACTGCAGCGGCTTTTGTCCTTCCCCATCGCTATCTTCAATCATTGTTAACCGGTAATGTTAACCGAGTTTATCGTCTATCCTAGTTGTTTTTAATCTTCAAGTTCGTTTGTTAGTCGGTACTTTATTTAGTTTATTATGATTATTATTTGGTTACCATTTAATGTTTAAGTTCATTTGTTAGTCATTATTTTATTTGTAGTGTGGATATATGTATAGTTGTTGTTGTTATTATTAATGCTTTTTTTTTCACTTTCATCTCTCTATATAAAAATAAAAATATATGTTTTTTAGTTATTCAATGCACATTATATATATATATTAATAACAAAGTAACTTTATTTTTATAATAATATATAGTTCTTTTATTCACTCAATGCACATAAAATATTATTTCTAAATATTCTTTTGTTGTTCTTCTTTTAAATTCTTTCAGGTACTCGATGCGAGACGATGTAAAGAGCTTCAACATAAGCGGCATGGGGTGTAGTGCGAGTGCCTTAGCGGTTGACATGGCGAAAAGCCTTTTAAAAGTTTACAAGAACTCTAATGCCGTTATTCTTAGTACGGAAATTTTATCTATCGGTTGGTATGCAGGAAAAGACCAGTCCATGATGGTCCTAAACTGCCTCTTTCGATCAGGTGGTGCAGCCGTCCTCATCACCAACAAGACATCCGCCAAAAAGATTTGCAAGTACAGGTTGATACGATAATAATAAGGATAGTTAAATGATAATATTAGTTAGCCAAGAGTATTATAGTCATTAGAGTTTGTTAAGAGTGTGTTAGTTGTCCTTTTCTATTCATGCTCCTATATCTAAATATATTTATTAGACTATATAACTAGTGTGAGCGTGTGAGCCCACGGCCCACTTTACAATATATAGAAATAATATGAAACCCTAAATACTTAAAGTGGGCCCGTGGGCTAACACTAATGATATAGTTTATTAATATTATTCTCTTTTAGACACAGGTTACTATATGCTCAAAGAACACAAGGCGCGTTCGATGACATAGCTTATAACTCCGCAATGCGTGAAGAAGATTCCGAAGGTATCACTGGAGTCACTCTTAAAAAAGATGTGTTACATGTGGCTGGAGAATTACTTCGATCCAACTTTCAAGTTCTAGGCTCCTCAATACTTCCAATGGAAGAGAAAATCCGATATGGGTTTTCGATAATAAGAAAGAAATTTCTCGACAAATCGATAGAACTTTACGTACCAAACTTTAGGAAAGTGATACAACATTATTGCTTGCCAACATCCGGGAAGTCTATGTTAAAGGAGATAGGGAAAAATATGAAGTTAAAAGAGGAGGAAATCGAGTCGGCTTTGATGACGTTGCATCGTTTGGGAACCAGTCATCGTCTTCGTTGTGGTATGAGTTAGCTTACATGGAAGGGAAGGAGATGGTGAAAGAAGGGGAGAGGGTGTTGCAGCTTGGGATGGGGAGTGGGCCCAAATGTACCAGTTTGGTATGGGAGTGTAACAGGCCCATTGTTAATGAGGCCCATAAAGGCCCATGGGCTGACAGTATCCATAACTATCCTGTTAAGTGTTAGGGATGAAATATAGGCAAAGTTGCACAAATGGGCATCTAATGAATTATATTCATTGTTTGGTTTCTCTACTGTCGTTCTAGATATATTATTTTTTGATTTTGTAATATATCATTGTATATTAAATTATTAATGATATTTAACTACTTAATCATCATGATGTATAAAAATAATAGAATGATATCACATCCAAGTTTTATAGTTTTATACATCAACCTCCTTGTAGTATAAGCAGAAATTTTGACTAACTAATGTAATATTTTGTTTCTATATCATGATTCCGTCTTTACTATTTTCAACTAATTAACATCATGATATATTATTTTAAGAAATAGATTTAGGCATGTGTTTACATATTTTTTTTTTCAGTTTCTTAATAAGAAATAGATTTATTTATATGTTTACATTTTTTTCAACATTTAATAAAATCTTACATCGAAACAGAAGGTAAACGGACAACAGGCTACGCCGCTACCTCTTTTTGAGTAGCAAAACTAAGTTTTTTTTAAAAACTATATCCATAAATCTCAGGGTCATGACATTACTATGCATGACCCTTTGGGATCTATCCAAATTATACAATTTATTAAAGCGGGTTACTGTTATGAAACATGTAAACTTAAATGGGTCCAAATTGGCAAGCACCACCTTTCGCTATTTGCAAACTTAAATGGGTCCAAAACATGCTATTTTAGACATGTATGTTGTATGCATTTTGGTTATGATCCAAACGGTTTCTAGCCAAAATAAGGGTGTGGGGTATATTTTAAAAAATAAACCAGCACTTTATTTACTTTATTATCATTATTTTTAAGATATTTCGTATTTTAATTTACTTAGTTTTCTATTTATTTATTTGCATATATTTATAACATCTGAAACAGTTGTAAGAGCATCTCCAACGGGGTACTTTTGACGTTCGAACCATAGGTGTCATCTAGGTAGAGCGAGGCGGGAGAGGGAGGAGAATCTCCTGAGTTCCTTTCAGGACCAAGCAATTTGAATTACAACATAGAACGGTTTCTAATGTTGGACCTACAACCTTAAATGACCATGTTCTGATCTCATAATTCGACGGTGTAAATGTGAAAATGAGCACCATCAATCACAGAATTCACCAACAAGTACCAAAAACTGTCTTACAAGGTTACCTTCACAACCAGGACTAGACAAGTTTTATTAATAATAGCATGTGTAGCCGTACAAGTTTTATTAATAATAGTTGAGGATTTATTGGTATTTTAAGTAAAAGTTGGAGGATTTATTGGTATTTTAAGTAAAAGTTGGAGTCACTTATGTGGCATGTGGTGATTTATTGTCCAAGTATTGCATACTTTATGGTCTTAATTTAAATGGGTTAGTTGAAAAAAGCCAATGAACAATATTTGTAAAATGTTCAATTTATACATCTATTACTACATATCTACATCAAATTCATATAAAATTATTTTTCCAAATAATTTATTTTGGATTTCAATATATATTGAAATGTCAATACCATCATCTATGAGATTCCAATATAAGATTTTTTACATGAATATTCCAAATTTTATATACCTTAGCATAAACAACACAACTTATTTTCTTATATCCACACACACGAACACACTATATACATTTATTGAATTATGGGTGTTCGTATATACTAGAACATACACACTATTATGACGTTAGAGAGGGGATGATAGTGTAGAGTAGGGCTGTTCATGAGCCGAGCCGAGCAGAGCCAGGCCAAGCTCGGGCTCGGGCTCGGCTCGGTTATAAACCGAGTTGGCTCGGCTCGGATCGGCTCGTTTTTGAAACCGTTCTGAAAATCTAAGCTCGAGCTCGGCTTGGTTTTAAACCGAGCTGGCTCGGCTCGGCTTGGTTTTGCTCGATTTTATAAAGAAAAATTAATATATAACTCTTAAAATTTAGTAGCCTAAAATATTATTCAATACTTTAAAAGAATATATTCAAAATAAGTTCAACCTAATACATTGCAAACCAAAATAAAGTTCAACAACACAAAATAAGTTTTAATTTCAATGAAATACAATATTAGTTCATTAGTATGGTAATCAACCTTCAAACATATATCAAATTACAAACCTATATACATGTAAATAGTAATCAGTTTTTTTGTAATATATTATAATGTATATAAAATTAAAATTTATTATAAGTAAAATAATACAAGCTAAACCGAGCCGAGCTACAAAGCGAGCCAAACCGAGCCAACTCAGCTCGTTACGAGCCGAGCCAAGCTAGGCTCACTTTTTAACCGAGCCGGCTCGGCTCACTTTTAAACCGATCCATATCGAGCGAGCTTTTTCCGAGCTAAATCCGAGCGACGCTCCGAGCCGCGAGCTTTTTGAACAGCCCTAGTGTAAAGTAGGCGTCTAGTCAACGCTATATGTCGCAATATTATAGGATGAATCCGGGTGCTCACCTGGACCATAACAGGTAGTCTTAACGCCAAATGCACCACAATGTATGGGAGATATACATGGAAAACCAACATTGTTGTTATGTTTGTTTACTGGTGAATTCTTTTTTGGGATAATCGATTATATGACATTCGTATCTATCTGTTCAAATAAATAACACTATAACTAACATTCAGACCACTCACCTTCCTCACCCAATCCCATGCATAAGTCTATATAATTTGACCTCATCTCATTCATGTCACATCTCTATTTATAATCCTCTTCTTGTTGTTAAAATATTCCTATTCACTCCACAAAAATGGAACAACTTATCAACTTCACTCCCACATTTCATAACACCATCCTTCTTTCTTTACTTGCTAGTATTTTTCTCAATCAACTTCAAGAACACATCTTTTTAGCACCACTATTTGTTATTATCATCTTTGTCTTGTTTAAAACATACTTCATGTCTTCCTCTCCACCAATCTATCTTGTTGACTACTCATGTTTTAAGCCTCCAAACTATTGGAGAGTACCCTTTTCGTCTTTCCTCGAACACTCGCGCATCGTTCACTCGCTCGATCAACAAAGTGTTGACTTCATGACCAAAGTCCTGGCGTCTTCTGGCCAAGGTCAAAGTGCATGCATTCCTCCACCTTTGCATTATATCCCATCAAGATCAACTCATGAAGATGCCATTATAGAAGCTCAAATAGTTCTCTTCAATGTTTTTGAAGACCTTTTATCCAAAACCCTAATCTCTCCCCGAGATATCGACATCATCATAGTGAACTGCAGCGGCTTTTGTCCTTCTCCGTCGCTATCTGCAATCCTTGTCAACCGGTAATGTTAACCGAGTTTATCGTCTATCCTAGTTATTATGATTAATATAGGTTTATTACCTTCTATCTTTTAAGTTTGTTTGTTAGTCGTTATTTTATGTGCACTATATAATAAGAATAGTAATTGAGGTTTTATTATTTTTATTGTTGTTGTTGTTATTATTATTAGTATTACCATTAGTATTTTATTTTTATTGTTATTATTTGTATATTATAATTGTTATGTTATTAGTAGCTTAGTGTTTTTTCTATTTCAATCTCGCTATATAAAAGATTTGGGTTTTAGTTATTCAATGCAATATATACATATATATATATATATATATATTCATCAATATTGTTTTGATCATTTTAAAAAAAATTCATTTAGGTACTCAATGCGAGAAGATGTAAAGAGCTTCAACATAAGCGGTATGGGGTGTGGCGCGAGTGCCTTAGCGGTTGACATGGCGAAAAACCTTTTAAAAGTTCACAAGAACTCTAACGCCGTCATTTTTAGTACAGAAATTTTATCGAACGGTTGGTATGCAGGAAAAGACCGATCCATGATGGTCCTCAACTGTCACTTCCGATCAGGTGGTGCAGCCGTCCTCATCACCAACAAGACATCCGCCAAAAGGATTTCCAAATACAGGTTGATACGATAATAATAACAATAGTTAAATGATAATATTGGTTAGCCAAGGGTATTGCAGTCCTTTTCTATCCATGATCCTACATATAACGACATATTATTAGACTATATTACTAGTGTGAGCTCACGGGCTCACTTTACACACACACACACACACACACACATATATATATATATATATATAAGGGAGAGTTATCTTGAGAACGCTAAATATTACGAGAACCGTGAGAACGAATGAGAAAACCAATCAAAACCATTTTTTAATACAAACCTCATTGTAATTAAAATACAACATCAAAATAAGAATTTACAACATCAAATAATTAATTTCTTCCCTCAAAATCACTCTTATTAGATTTTTTACACATGTGTAAATATAACAAATTTACACGTGTAAAAAAAATTATTTACGAATTCATGTAAATTTAAACGTGTAAATTAAATTTCTAACATTGTATTCGAATAATAATGATAAGTGTAAAAATAAATTTTAAATTTGATTTGTTTTTTACCAAGTTTTCGTGGTTTTTTCATTCGTTCTCACGGTTCTCGCGATATTTAGCGTTCTCATTTAAACCATCCCCTATATATATATATATAATATTTATATTTATATTAATGAAACCCTAAATACCTAAAATGGACCCGTGGGCTCACACTAATAATATAGTCTAATAATATTATGCTCCTTTTACACACAGGTTACTATATGCTCAAAGGACACAAGGCGCGTTCGATGACATAGGTTATAACTCCGCGATGCGTGAAGAAGATTCCGAAGGTTTCATTGGAGTCAGTCTTAAAAAAGATGTGTTACATGTGGTCGGGGAATTACTTCGATCGAACATTCAAGTTCTAGGCTCCTCAATACTTCCAATGGAAGAGAAAATCCGATTTGGGTTTTCGATAATAAGAAAGAAATTTCTCGACAAATCGATAGAACTTTATGTGCCAAACTTTAGGAAAGTGATACAACATTACTGCTTGCCAACATCCGGGAAGTCAATGGTAATGGAGATGGGGAAAAGGATGAAGTTAAAAGAGGAGGAAATCGAGGCGGCTTTGATGACGTTGCATCGGTTCGGGAACCAGTCATCGTCTTCGTTGTGGTATGAATTAGCTTACATGGAAGGGAAGGAGATGGTGAAGAAAGGGGAGAGGGTGTTGCAGCTTGGGACAGGGACTGGGCCCAAATGTACCAGTTTGGTATGGGAGTGTAACAGGCCCATTGTTAATGAGGCCCATAAAGGCCCATGGGCTGACAGTATCCATAACTATCCGGTTAAGTGTCAGGGATGAATTATGGCCAAAGTTGCACAAATGGGCATCTAATAAATTATATTCATTGTTTGGTTTGTTTTTCTACTGTTGATGCATGAATTGATAGTAAATGCTATCATTCTAGATATATTTATTTTTTTGATTTTGTAATATATCATTGTATATTAAATTATCAATGATATTTAACTACTTAATCATCATGATGTATGAAAATAATAGAATGATATAACATCCTTGTTTTATAGTTTTATACATCAAAAACACCTTGTTGTATAAGTAGAAATTTTGACTTACTAATGTAACATATCATGATTCCGTCTTTATAACTATTTTCAACTAGTTAACAGGATAATTTTTTAAGAAATAGATTTAGGTATATGTTTACATATATTTTTTTTTCAGTTTCTTAATAAGAAATAGATTTACATATATGTTTACATTTTTTTCAGTTTCTTAACATTTAATAAATCTTACATTGAAAAAGAAGGTACACGTCAACAAGTTGTGCCGTTGCCCCTTATTACAACGAGTTACTTTTATGAAACATGTAAACTTAAATGGGTCTAAAGCATGCCGTTTTAGAAAGGTATGCATTTGGTTATGATCAAAACGGTTTTCTGGCCAAAATAAGTCTGAGTTGAAAGGAGTATGTTTTAAAAAATAAACCAGCAATCTTTTTACTTTACTATCGTTATTTTTAAGATATTTCGTATTTTAATTTACTTAGTTTTCAATTTATTTATTTGCATATATTTAAAACATCTGAAACAGTTGTAAGAGCATCTCCAATGGGGTATTTTTTGATGTTCGAATCATAGTTGGCATCTAGGCAGCGAGGCGGGAGAGAGAGGAGAATATCCGGAATTCCCTTTCAGGACCTAGCGATTTGGATTATAACATAGAACGGTCTCTGATGCTGGACCTACAACCTCAAATGGTTCTTCGATGTGGATGTGAAAAATGAGCACCGTCAATCATAGAATTCGCCAACAAGTACCAAAAATTGTCGTGCAAGGTTACCTTCACAACCAGGACTAGACAAAGTGACTAACAACATGCCTTGTGTGTCATCAAATTATACATACTAATACCAATTGATCATCCACCGTCGAACTGATTCCAAGAGAGCTCGGATCGAATCGGTATTGCTATCCGAGCTCTCTTATTGAATTGCTCATTCAATGAGCATTCTCAATATTATGCCTTGAAGAGGACTCGAACCTCCACTCTCTTTAGCACGGATTTTGAGTCTCGCGTGTCTACCATTATCTTGAAAGTGAATTGTATTCCATAAATATGATATCTATCTAGTGTGATGTATGGAATATGAATAGTGTTTTTAAATTTTTAAATAATTGTTTTAGTTTTTTTTTTTCTTATAGTATTTTATTTACAATATGTATAGTTAAAACAAAGTGTTCATAGATAGTGTTTTTGATTTTTTAAATAATTGTTTCAAATTTTTAATATTTATTTATTTATCATATTTTGATTATTTTCCTAATAACTTGTGTTCTATAACTTGCCTTCTATGCTTATTTTTTCAACATTGTGATAACGGATAATGTGCTATTATCGTACTAAACCGAATTGAAACCGACTATTTCTTTTTCAACATTGCAGTATAATTTTTATTAAAACAAATATTTTCCCGCCATCGTACCAAAAAAGAACCGAAACTGACCGAATAATATATGTGTCGATACCAGTATTTATTTATATTGTTTTTGTTTTTGATAAACCGGTATTTATTTTATTATTTTTGTTTTAAATAAACTGACATCGTATCGCTACTATACTGTGCCGAACAAAATCGTTGTTTGTACATGTACTCATTTGTATAGTTTCTGTTTGGTAATGAATTTTGTGTTGCTGTCGTAGTTAACCAAACCAAAACCTACCGAACAACATCAGTATCAGTACCGCTACTTATTTTTATTGTTTTTGCTTTTGAAAAACTGATGTATCCTATCAAAGAACATTGGTATATGTACCTCTATTCATTTTTATAGTTTTCATTTATACAACTCTGTCTATAATGATATCATTACCACTACTGTGACGATCTAAACTAATCGACACCGTTCGGACAACATCGTTGTCGGTACTGGTGTTCGTTTTTTTCCGTTCCCGTGCATCTAAAACATGTGTTGATTTCTAAATCAAGTACATACATCATACCGATGCTAAAACAAACCTAACTGGTATTGATCAAATGCTCGCGATAACGTACCGCCGTAGCGCGCGGGAAAACAACCCAGTGACGTATTAAAAATACCATGCGTAGCCGTACAAGTTTTATTAATAATAGTTGAGGATTTATTGGTATTTTAAGTAAAAGTTGGAGTCACTTAACAAATGGTTGTGTGGCATGTGGTGATTTATTATCCTCTTATTTTAAATGGGTTAGTTGGAAAAACAAACTAACAATTCCTGTAAAATGTTCAATTTATACATCTATCACTACATGTCTACATCAAATTCATATAATATTATTTTTACAAATAGTTTATTTTGGATTTCAATATATATTGAAATGTCAATACCATCATCTATGAGATTCCAATATAAGATCTTTTACATGAATGTTACAAATTTTATATACCTTTTAATAAACAACACAAGTTATTTTCTTATACACGTACACACGACAAACTATATACATGTATGTGTGTTCGTATATACTAACTGCTAACACGCACACAAGAATGACGTTAGAGAGGGGATGGTTGTGTAGACCGAGCAATATTTTTAGTGTTAGTACTTAGTATAAGAGTTTAAAAAACTTGGTGTGCAATCCATTATTGCACTTGTGTACCAAAAATCAACTTGAGTGGTGAGGATGGAGAGGATGATTAGAGACGGTTAATGATCAATAACAATTCATTAGGGGTATAACATTGTTGAATAATATGACACAATTCTGATTCTAAAGTTGGGCATGGCATTTTGGGGAAATTCTTTGTATAGTGTAAGTGTTAATAAAACAACATCATTGTTACTATCATTACGCAATATCCTTGTAACAAATAATAACAAAATTTCGAGAGTAATTTTCTCACCAAGTCCTAAACCTTCATGTGGATATCAATGTTACTACCTAGCTCCGAGATGGCGAGGTATAAAGGCCCCCCTCGATCTTTCTTGTGGTTTCGAAGCATGAACCATGATACTTGTTTTAGTATAGGTATAACAAGTTTTGTAGTAATAAATAAGCACGAGTCATTACGCCCGCTTGCGGTATGCGCATATAATGTATATGTGGGCGCTCGGGGGGCAAAAGTGAAGTGCACTAATTTTAACGTTATTTTCCTAATTTCGTGAAAATAATGTTAAAATAGGGGATGATTAATCATGCATCATGTGGTGGCGTTGATAGCCGAAAGACAAGGGAATACATGCACTAATTGGCCTTTGTCTTAATTGCCGAGTGTTATGTCCAAGGCTTGATGCAAAACTACTTTCGAGCCGAGGGTCTCACTGGAAGCAGACTCTCTATTCCTACGGGGTAGAGGTAAGGCTGTTTATATCTTACCCTCCTCAAACCCTACCTTAGCTTTGCTATTGGTGAGATTTACTGAGTGTGATGATGGTGATGAAATAAGCACGAGTCATTAGTTTTGAACAATATGAGTTCATACTCTTATCCAATTACATAATTTATACACAAAAGAGTAACATACTTAATCTATTATATATTCTAGACAACCTTAATAGATTTTCTAGTTTTGTAATGTATATTTATTTATTCCAAGTACAATCATCTTTAATGTTATGGTTATGTTAAAATTTTAAAATGTGAAGACTTTCTTAGTTCCATTTTGACTCTAGTCCGCTAACATACAAATGACTACCATAAGTTGTATGCATAACATTACATGAATTGCAAAATTTTGCTAGTCGTGTATTTCAAATTGGGGCAATATGTGATCTTGAAGAAGTAGGTTGGGCATGGATCATGGGGTCAAGGGTAGGCCCCACACGTTGTTTAACTTGTGGTGAGAAAAATAACATATGGGTGGACCGTGGACCCCTGGTTCGAGCAAAGGTCCAAGCCATGCTATAGGTGGCGTAGTCAACGGAGCCAAAATGGATCCACATTGTCTTTTTAGCTAAACAAGTTTGAATGAGCTAACACGTGTATATTGATAAGGACTAGGATACTATTGACTATAAGATTATCAATTTATGAAATATGAACCAACGATCTTCTAAGATATTACATGGATGATTTCGTATAGAGCATATTATTAACCAAGGTTAATCGATAGGTGTTCAACGCTAGGGATGGCAAACGTACTCGAACTCAATCAATAAGCGCGGAATATTTAGAACGTGCAACAAGACGAGTATTCAGGTATGTGACTAGATATGACATTAGCTTTAAAAATATTCACGGTATGGTACGGGTATGGTATGAGGTGATACCTCTCCTGATTACTTGAAGCACCCATAACCCGTTTACGGTTTACCTGAACCATACACTTAAACATGTCTCTTATTTTTTTGTTTTCCTTTTTCCTTAGTTGTTTTCCTTTTTCCTTTAGTATTAGAATAATGGGCGATTGGATTTAAATATCTTCAACATTCACCAATTGGTTGATAGCAATTCCAACTTTCGGTCTACATCACACCACTCTCAATTTTGAATTAATTGGCCAATAACACCCCAAACTAGCTGAACCCTAATCCAAACTAATTGAACCCGGACCCATTTAGTTTTTTGATGATGTGGCACTTGTGTGGTGACGTGACGTCTGGCATGGATTTTTTGATGACGTGGCAGTTGCCGGGACGTCTGACTTGGCTTTTTTTGTTGACTTTGTCTTTTTTATGACGTGGCACTGGTTTGGTGACATGGCAGTTGATGTCAGCAAACTGGGTTAGTGGTGGTTTAGTTTGGGAGTGATATCAGCCAATAAGTTGAAAGTTGGAAGTGGTGTGATACAAATCGAAAGTTGAGAGTGCTATCGACCAATTGGTGAAAGTTAAGGTTATTTAAATCCAATATCTCTAAAATAATCTACCACTTCACAAACTTTTAGTTTTTATATTTCTAATTTCATTGTAGGAAAACTATACAAAAAGTTCAAATAGTAAAAATTTGTTTTGAAATCCTAACCGGTAATTTCTAACAAAGTAACAAGTATAAGACTGAGATTACCGATACATGTTATTATAGTTATACATATGTGGCCTTGTGATCACTTCACCTACAAACCTGACTGACTACCAAGTCACTAAGCTTGGTAATGCTAACCCAAAGGGATAAATAGTGGTTAATTAGTACTTTTAAATCTTAATAAATTGTTATAAGTGGTTTGTGTTATCTAATATGTAACATTGATTAGAATAGACAGGTCTGAAAATAAGATGACGGGTCAGAATAGGCTAAAACTAATAAAAAAAGATTTATGGTTAATAGGTCCGATTATCATTCAACATGCTTTTATTGCTATCAACATGATGTTGATTATGATTTAGAACCTTGTATCTAAGATGGTCCATCGACTATGACAAATAAGCATGACATATTCTATGGTTTCAAAATTGTTCGACATAGAATAGGCAGATCGACATTTATCGAAGAAAAAGTGTGGTTGTATCTTGAAGCTAATAGAAGTGGGTGAACCACGAAAAAGAGAAAATTATGTATAACTTGAAGAACCGATTTTTATTATTGAATAACTTGAAGAAACGATTATAAGGGTATACAATACTTAGACCCCAACATGGGAGTTTATACTATTTCCCTATCATGTGAAACAACTAAATTCTAGACCGACTCAAATACAAAAGATTAGGAGATAAACAATAAATAACTTATGTCCTAATCTAACTAGGATTTTGACTCGAAAACTTAAATTATTAAACAATCTTTACTCGCAAGGTTCAGCTAAAAACCTGCAGTCGCATCCCGCGTCTCCGAGTTGCGGCTCAGTCATTCCAGCCGCAACTCTGACTCGAAAACTTAGATTATTAAACATATGCGCAAAGCAACTATAATTATAATATTTCACTACAAAGGCTATTTTAAGTTAGTCCTGTTAATCATACATGTATCAAATTTCATATGTAGGCATAAACTAAATACTTCCCTAGTTATGAACTTTAAATATGTTAAAATTTATATGAATCATCATAGTCAGATATACATAATAGCTATTTCATAATGATGTATCAAGGCTATTGTTCATTCAATATATTTAATTATAGTTTGACATTTTATCAAATGTTTATTTTTTTTATAGATTACATCGGCAGGAATAAAAGACATATTTTAGCGGGGTGTGACAATATGCTCAAATATTTAAAAGTTTTATCATATGTTATGGTCAATAAAATATTAGAAATGGTTCTAATATCATAATTTAAATACTTAAGGGCCGTTTCGTCTTTAGTAGGATTGGTTTTGTAATTCAAAAAGGGTTGCGGCACAGCTTGTTGCCCGTTTACCTGCCACTTGTTTGTAATGTGTTACTTTGGTATATAATTGATATACACAAACATGAATCAAGAACAAAAAAAAAATAAAAAAAAAAATTGATTGGGGCATCATTGTTACTTTTTTTTTTTTCTGTATCAACATTGTTCATGGGAAAAGCTGGAGATCAAAAAGTTTAATAATATACATAGATTTTAGAGTTAAAAGCTAAAGCATTATATTCTCTTTTTTCTTTTTTTTTTTTGAACGGATGAACATAGATGAATAAACCTCTTTCTTTTATATGTAGTCATAAATAAATTAAATTTAACAAAAACATTCTTATATATATATTTTTATTCATCTATTCAACATATGTAGTCAGAAATAAATTAAATTAAATTTAACAAAAACATTCTTATATTTATATTTTTATTCATTTAATAAACAAAATATTAGTGATTATCCAGTAATTTTACAATCTAATAATTGAATTTAGGCTATTATATTAGGTGAAAACAATTAATTTATGAAAGTGAGGTCTCAACCTCACCTACTGCACCCGTTGTAAAGTTAAATATCACATTCAATTTCAACTTAATTATTATATAACAAGAAAAGGACGTGGTCTGTGTGAAATTTATTTACAACTAGTGGTATACTCCGCCCGCGTTGCGGGACGTTAAGCCAAATATTTTTTAGTTTCATAACATGTATGCTTCTATTTTGGTTACTTATACATACTATTTATAACACGATCTAAAAAAATACATTGAGTCAACTAATTAAACCAAAACACTACTGTAGTTTTGCTAAAAAAACTAAAACGATGGGAAGCGTATAAATTTTGAGCTAGGGGCAAAATAGTAATTTGTCAGTACCAATGAGCAAGTGCTTGACACAAAAGGTTACATCGAGTCAACCAAGTAAAATAAAACATTACTATAGTTTGAAAAAAAAAACCTAAAACGATGAGAACGCTACAATTTTTAATCGGAGGCAAATCGTAATTTTTGAAATGGGGGCAAAATCATAATTTTCAACTGAGGGCAAATTCATAATTTTAAGCTGGGAGCAAAACCGTATTTTAATTTTGAACTGAGGGGAAAATCGTAATTTTTAACTGGGGGCAAAAGTATATTTTTATTTTAAACTCAAGGCAAAATCGTAAATTTAAGCTGGGGCAAAATCGTAATTTTAAGCTGGGGGAGGGGAAACAATAATTTAACTTTGAACCGAGGGTGAAAGGGTGATTTTAGCAGGGGCAAAAGCGTAATTTTGTTTTGAACTCAAGGCGAAATCGTAATTTTAAGTTGGGGGAAAATCGTAAATTGGTTGGACCTATGGGGGCAAAACTGTAAATTTAAACGGGGCAAAATCATAATTTTGAACCAGGGCAAAATTGGAAATTTTACCTTGGAGCAAAAGCGTAATTTTATTTTTAACTGGGGGCAAGTACGTATTTTTTTAACAGGTGACAAAATTGTAATTTTAAAGCGAGAAAAAAATTGTAAATTAACTGGGCCAATATAGGAGTGCTAGACAGCTACCTGGCACTATTCATTTTGCCGCACATATGAGCCCGTAAAGATGCAAAACTGTTCCCGCCGAACATGTATTTTGTAGGTATTGAATGAATTAAGTCGCCAGTTGTTTATAAAAGCCACTTTATTGTATTATTTAAACCTATGATAATATATATTTACCCCATAACGCAAATAAAAGTCACTTTATTGTATTATTTAAACCTATGATAATAAATATATTTACCCCATAACCCAATGTACATATTATTTTAAACTTAAATATACATTAATGTTATTCACTTTCGATTGACAATCTTTTATGAAATAAAAATTATCTTCCTATAATAATAATAAATGAAATATTAGATAAGAATAAATATTTGTTTTTCTGTAAATATCTTTAAACAAAAATTAAGATAAGGATAAACCTTTTTTTTAATTATAAATAATAATAATAATAATAAACATTTTTTTTTATTATGATCATATTAAATAATAATAATAATTTTAAACAAAAAATTAGATAAGAACAATATTATTGTCTTTCTTTCAGTATAATCAAATAATTTTCGGTATAAGAACAATAAGTGTTTTTAGATGCATCGCTATAACTGTTTGGAATGCTCATTTTTAAATGATAAATTTTAACGACTATTTGTGTTATCTTAAGACATTATATTTTATTCAACACGTGCAATATATAATTATTTTTTTAAGATATATTTTTTTTGTTATTTATTATATAAAATTACATTTATTCGACCTGTGTAATACACATGGTTCCAACCTAGTGTATATAATAAGTTATAATACTTTAACTTTACGAAATATAATCGGCAAAAAGTCAAACTTAAATTTTGTATATTTATTGAAGAGTAAAACAAAATAGTTTCAAGAAGAGTACGTTACACTGGTCAATAGCAGGTGGTATCATTGAACAAGTAAAACCACTAAATTAATCGCAAAAAGTGATAGATTAACGGCCACGCGCGAAACCGTTAATTGCTTACTAATACAATCTCTACATTTGGTCATTTATTTATACAAATTCAGGTTTAGGATTTGAATACTTCAACAACTAATTATACAATAAGATATAAACATTGCAAGTTGCAACCAAAGCATTTTTTAAAAAATGTTATACTTATAATAGTACATGTCAATGTGATTTTAACCTTTTTAGGATGAGTAACTTACAGACATCCACTAATTCTACTCTTAAATTTGTTTATTTGTCCACCGTAGATTATAACATGCAACTTCTAGACGATAGATTCATTTTCTACAAATGTTGATGGTGCCATGTTGGTACCATTACGCTACAAATCCTTTGGTAATAAAGTTTTAATTTAAAAATAATTTGAGACTAAACCCGAGGTCTATTAAATTGGACAAGCAGAGCTCGAGTTTACGTAAACTCAAACCATGTATTAGTAGTCTTTAGAGTCTATATCAACATGTTTTGACAAAAAGATTAGTCAAACCGCTAACTATAGTTTTAGAAAAGGAATATTGAATTTTAATAATTTCAATTATTCGCCGTTGGCCACCAACGGTCTCAACTTCAAAACTAAGTACTTGTAGTCCCAACTATTAAAACATCGGCCACAAATGGACCCTGAGAAACAGAATCCTGACGTCGTTAGTCTCTGGTCGTCGGAAAAACGTTTTTGGCCCAAAAACTCTTTTTTTGCCAGAAAACTCAACCTTTTCTTCCCAAACCTCTTTGTAACATTATTACGGACCTTTAGGAATTTTTTTCTAGTAAAAACGAGGTCATCGAAAAACTTCTTTTTCGCCGTAAAACTTCTTTTGGGCCAAAACACTCAACTTTTTGGTCGGAAAACTTAATATTTTCGTCCCAAACCTACATCGGACCTTCAGGAGCCTTTTCCTCGCCAAAATCGTTTTTCCAACGATCGGAAACTAACAATATTAGGATTCTGTTAGCCAAGGTCTGTTGAAAACCAATATATTAATACTTGAGACTATTGTTACTTTTGATGATTAGATGAGTCTACCAGTTTGATAATTTGATGGTTTTTTCAGACTTTTTAATCATTATTATATTATCTTTTTTTATAAAAGAAATATGAAGTTAATGAAAACAGGCAATGATATAAATTTAATATTATTTTATATATCTAAGGCTTTGTCATTTGACACTCACAAGTACATAACAAAAAAAGTCAAAACACATACAGATTTGCTCGGTTGTTTACCAGTCATAAATCTGGTCTCTTCAATATTTTCACTCTCATCAATCATCATGTCTTCTAGAAATTTTGCATCTCCGTCACCCCAACCACCACCACCGTCGTCACCGCCACCGTACCACCACCAGCTCCACCTCATTCCACCAATAACCGTCGCCTTCTCCTTCCTCCTAGCCCTAACCTTCTGCTTCCGCAAGTGCACCACACGCAAACGCACCGTCCCCGCCTCCAAACCACCTCACAACCTCCCTTACTCCGCCCTACGCGCCGCCACCGCCTCCTTCTCCGTCTCCAACCGCCTCGGCCAAGGCGGCTTCGGCTCCGTCTACCGCGGAACCCTAACTAACAACCAAAACGTCGCCGTTAAGGTCATGGACGCCGGTTCTCTCCAAGGCGAACGTGAGTTCCAAAACGAGATCTTATTCGCCGGAAAAATTGAATCGGAATACATCGTCACGGTTATCGGATTCTCTTCCGATCGGAAACGACGCCGTATGGTGCTGGTGTACGAGCTGATGAATAACGGAAGCTTACAGGATTGTCTCCTTGTGAAAAAGTGTGTGGAGTTGAAGGAGTGGAAACGACGGCGTTTAATAGCGATTGATATTGCTAAAGGTATTGAATATCTTCATCATTATTGTGATCCGGTTATTATTCATGGTGATATTAAGCCTAGTAATATATTATTAGATCATAATTTAAATGCGAAGATTGGGGATTTAGGTTTAGCTAGGTTTAAATCGGAAGATGAGTGTCGAATCGATTTGAATTGTAAGGTTGTTGATGATAATGGATCTGTGTTTGAAACTGAGAGTGTGGTTACAACTACTACTGTGTGTGAGGAGCTTAGTGTGGCTGCAGATAATCGGTCACCGTCACCGGAGAGTTGTTTTACAGTTCCGGTAGCTGAGACGTCGCCCGAGACGGTTATGCTGTCACCGAGGATCGGTGGAGGGGGGGACGTGAGTCCGTCTGAACGGAATGTTGATGCGATGAGTGTGGAGAGTGGGAGGAGGAGGAAGAAGAGTGTTTCGGGGAAGGATTGGTGGTGGAAACAGGATAATGGGTTGTCGGAATCTGGGCGGGTGAAGGATTATGTGATGGAGTGGATCGGGAGTGAGATTAAGAAGGAGAGGCCGAAGACGGAGTGGATTGCGACAGGGGCGTCGTCTAGTGCGGGGCAGAGTGGAAAATCGGAGAAGAAGGAGAAGAAGAACCGGAAACGATTGGATTGGTGGATAACGTTGGATGACGAGAAGAATGAGAAGAATGTGAAGAAGCCGAAGAGAAGGCCGGCGAGGGAGTGGTGGAAGGAGGAGTATTGTGACGAACTTGCTCGAAAGAAAAAGAAGAACCAGAAGAAGATGAAAGAATCGAGTACATATAGTACTAACGACGATGAATGGTGGCCGAAAGATGATGAGTTGTATACGGGTAGAAAGAAGAAAAGGAGCAGAAGCAGGGGTAGTAAAGGTAGTGTAGACTGGTGGTTAGACGGGTTGAGCGGTGAGCTTTGGCGTACACGACACAATAGTCATGACTCCGTTAGCGGTGATATCCCCAAAAGTGGCGGTATCAGCAGTACACCAAGCATGAGGGGAACCGTGTGTTACGTTGCTCCGGAGTATTCATGTGGCGGTGATCTTACCGAAAAGTGTGATGTTTACAGCTTCGGCATTCTATTACTAGTTCTCATCGCTGGAAGGCGGCCACTTCAAGTGACGGGATCACCCATGTCCGAATTTCAACGAGCGAATCTTCTATCGTGGGCCCGTCATCTTGCTCGTGCGGGGAAGCTTCCAGATCTTGTGGATCAATCTGTTCAAAATCTGGATCGAGAACAAGCTCTAGTATGTATCGTAGTAGCGCTTCTTTGCCTGCAAAAGTCACCTGCGCTTCGACCGTCTATGAAAGAAGTAGTGGCGATGCTTTCGGGTGAACTCGAGCCACCGCCGTTACCAGTCGAATATTCCCCGTCTCCCCCATCGCGGTTTAAGTCGCATAGGAAAGCTCGAGGAGTTTGTTGATGTGTTTAAAGTCAGTTTTTAGTTTTTACAAACTGTTGTATACAAATGTAGTTAACAAATTGGTTGGTGGAGCATATTTTTTTAGATTTTTAGTGTAAACAATAAGATTTACATGTTCAAAGTGACTTGACTTTCTTTTGTTTTGATACAAGTGTTGAGTATTAATGAACCACAAGTGTAACTTCATTGTAATGTCAACAAGAGCCAGAAAAGCACTGATTTACTTGCAGCTGAATCCAAATTTTGTTCGTCCAAAGGATTGTTTTACGTATCTGAATCCAAAAGGTTTGAAATTTTGCCATTTTCATTTGGCTTGTTAACTCCATCCGTTTTTCTCCGTTAAGTCAGTAATATTTTCGTCCTTTTTTGCCAATTGAAACGGCAATTCGGTCTTTTTCAATTTTTGTAAAAAGACCGAATACCCCTGGAAAAGACCGACTTGCCCATTAAGTTAAGAAAAAAGACGGAAATACTTCTAACTTAACGGAGAGAAAATGGATGGAGTTAACGAGCCGGATGAAAATAGCAAGATTTTAAACCTTTTGGATCTAGATGTGGAAAAACACACCTTTAGACCAAAGTCGCAAAATTGGCCGTAGTTCAGGGACGAAAATGGCATTTTACTCTCAATCTTTTAAGCATCAATAATCATCAGCACAACAGTTACAACTACAAGTCTTCTCTTTGTTTTGACTTGGTTAGGTTCTACCTTATTAGTGGCAGGGGCAACGTTTCATGTAAAAAAGGGTAACAAAATTGAAAAAACGAATTAGTGGCGGATCTACCACCAGATTGTCAAGGGATAGCGGAGGCTACCCCTAGTAACATGCTAGGTCCGCCCCTGACTTTATAAATATTTTGGACAATTATAACGGTGTAAAGAGGATGTAAAAAGCAGCTGCAAGCCAGCAACAATGAATTCATCAGGGCATATTATGATATTAAATAGTGTGATCCCACTTCACTCGACTGGCTAACCACCTAACCACATGGCTCATAAAGTTGTTTGTTAGTTCTCTTCAAGATTGGCATGCAAGCTGCTATTTAATGGCATTATATGCATTGCCCCGATGTCGAATGCAGCAACAGCAGAGGAAATAATGAAGAAATTTACGCTACATCCATAGGTATCCGTTAACATCATTTTTGGACGGCTGCATATTTGTGTTCTATAGATTGATATGTACATGTATATGTATAATATGAACCAAGGGTGTTTGGCGTTTGGTTTGGATCCAAAATACCAATAACTGAGTGAGTCAAGACAAACATAACCCACCCAACCTAATTTGAAATTTGAAAGTGGCTTAGGCTGGACACGAACCCGGTTTCTCATTTTTGGTTATATGAATGTGTGTGTGGGTGTTGTGCTAAGGCTCCCTCGTCTCAAACACGCCTCCTCTCTACTGCTGTCGCCAATTTCTCATTTCAAGTGAACGCATAGTGGAATATGATTCACTCCTTTTGGGAATGTTGGTATGTATAATTCATGAAAGCGGACCATACTTGAGTTTTGTTTGATGATGAAAATAATCTGTTTCTTTTGGTTTGAACATCATCATCATCATACTTAGTAAATCTCACCAATAGCAAAGCTAAGGTAGGGTCTGAGGAGGGTAAGATGTAGACAATCTTACCTCTACTCCAGAGGAATAGAGAGACTGCTTCTACCGAGACCTCCGGCTCGATAGTAGTTTTGCATCAAGCCTTGGACCTAAGGCACTTATCACTCAGCAACTGGGACAAACCGATTGGTGCATGTATCCCGTGTCTTTTGGCTATCAACGCCACCACATGATGCATGATTAACCGTCCGCCGCTTTTAACGTTATTTTCACTATAGTAGTAAAATAACGTTGAGGTAGTGCAATTTCGCTTGTGCCCTCCGAGCGTCTAGACATATATACATTATATGCACACGTCGTAAGCCAGACAGTGTCGCTTTTTGTTTGAACAAAGGTACCAAATGAAATCACGAACCAATCCTACAAACACAAGTAATTTGAAAACAAAGCTGTACACTGGCAGTTGTTAGTGTTACTGGTCCAGGTCCAACCCATCAATGTTGGGTCTCAAATTGACACAAGTAGAAACACTTATAAGCAGCCTTTGGGCCTATAATCTCACTTACCGTTACAAATCATCTAGCAGTCTTTGGGCCTTATTATCATCCTAGATAATTGTAAAAAAAATATAATTCGTAATTGGGCTTTAAGCAGTCCTTATGCCTATCATCCCACTTATAGACTTTTTATATATCTAATCATCTAGACCAATAGAATTGAAAGTATACCTTATGTTGAAAAATTAAAGGTTAATCATGTCGATAAAAAATGTAACAATGTTACACGGTCATAAGTAACGGTTCAACCCAACCCTTTCCAAAAGTTTACTTGGAAGGTTCAATAAGTCTAAACCGTTAAAGCCACTCTTTTGGTAGTTTGGGTTTTCAAGAGTTTGATTTTGGTATACATAAATGAAAAATCGTTACTGAGATTTGACTTACAGTTTGGCCTAAAAAATCACCGCCAACTATAGCTTATGATTTGACCCCAAAACCGACCATAAGCACACCAAATGTTGGTCTACTGTTTAAGGTTATATTGAGAAGGCTTAGTGCTACAACTCAACAAGCTCATGAATTTACAAATAATATGATATATGTTTTTAAGATATAGTGGTTATATTCATAAGAAGAATCAATAAGAAAAACCCTATCTTTTTTATAAAAAAAAAATATAAAAGAACATATCATGCAATTATATAATAAAATGCAAAATTTGTAACGTGATTTTAGAGATTGATAAAATATAGAAATCGGTATTTGGGTTTCTAAAACCACCATTATGAAAAAGTAAACTTGTATATCTCTCTCAAATATTTTTTTTCCAGCCTTTTCTTTGAATTTTTTTGAAGGTGAAGAACCCGATGTGTAACATCAGTGGCGAAGCTTGAGATTTCCGATCAGGGGGTCGAAAACGTATATACCCAAAAATTTCTATAAAACCAGGGGTCGAAAACGTATATATCCAAAAATTTCGATACAAAAACTACGTATTCTCTACTACCGGGCGAAAAATTCGGGGGGTTGGCCGCCCCTCCACCCTGCACCCCTGTGTAACATTACATATGTAAATGGTCAAGATGAATGGTTAACTTACACATATGTTGAACATTTACATATGTATATAGATATAAAAACAATACTATCATCCAACATCAGTTTGATGAAATTGACAAAATGATTTATAATATCAAATTTTAGAGGCTACCACATTTTCCTAAATATCCTTTGAAAAAAGTAAAAAATATTTTGTTTTTTTAAATAAAGTTTTCATTTCATCCCTGATCTACTGTATTCATATAAATAAGATTATAATTCATACATATTAATAATTACATATATACATATTATAATTAGATATGTGATATGTACGAATCGTATATGGTCCATCCTTGATAAAGCAGATACTAATCTGATTTCTTTGCCATTGTTTAATTCTTAAGAAATACTTAAGACATATGGAAAAGGCCAAAAGGGTGCATTTTGTTAAATTTATGCAAATAAAATCAGCATAAAATATATATAAATCTTCATTTATGTATAATTATGGTGGCATTGGGTAGAAACTTGTGCCCAACAACTCCAACCCACATCTATTTATACATATACACATTATAAAATTAAGAACCAAAGTTATCCGGTTGGTATGGTGCACCACACCACATGAATTGTTTCTGAATCCTGCCCCATTTAGGGACACACATGGGCCTGATTTGAGACATTATCTTTAGCTCTTTAAACAAATTAAATTTTCACCATATTGTTCATAAACATTTTTGACTGAAATTTCATTACTTTTTATAAAATCATCTAATTAGATAGTCGAACATGAACAAATGTCACTTTTGTTTTTTTATCGTTTGTTTGAGTTCGTCTATCTATGTGTAGGGTTGCAAATGAACCGAATCAACACGAACAAGGCCTTATTCGTGTTCGTTTGTTAAGGAAATAAAAATGTTCATGTATGGTTCATGAATACTTACCAAACGAGATTTCTTGTTCATATTCGTTCGTTAAGGAAATAAACGTGTTCGTGGTCGTTTGTGTTCGTTCATTATTTTATTTAACACACACACACATGAACGCAAGCGAACGCGAACAAATAATTACGAACACCAACAAACACAAACGAACGTTATTGAACACAAACAATCAATGTCACACCATCGCAAGCAACCACAAACACTAAACTTCGGCGTGTTAATGCGAAGAAATTAGAACAAAACGTAAAACATGGAAACTAATAACTAAGTCGATCTAGGACCCGCATGTTATGACGAACCTGTCAAACAGAAAATAATAGGCAACATAAAACGTTGAACCACACACGCACATTGTGTCGTGTTAACTCACAAAACTTAAAACGAAGCGTAAAACGAAACGTAAAAATGTTGAACCACACACGCACGTTGCGCCGTGTTAACTTGCAAAATTTAGAACGAAGCATAAAACGAAAAATTTGCGAAAGATGAAAAGTATAGAGGCCCAAAGTGAAAGTAAAAAAGTTGTGAGGTTAAATTGGAAAAGATGAAAAGTTCTCGGTTGAAAGTAAAAATTCAAATACTTTAGAGTTAAAAGTAATTTATCAAATAGTTTTGGATTAAAGTAAAAAAATCAAATTTATTTTGAAAACACCCTAAGCATTATGTACAACACCTATATATACAGATAAGTTGATAATTTATAGTATTTAAATTAAATTGAATTCGGATAGTCATTTACCTTTTAGTTGGTGTTGGTTTAGAATATTAACGATACGAACATAAATGAAGACAAAAACGCTATTTTTCTGTAATGAAATGAATATGGACAAGAAATTATGTAACTTAAATGTTTGTGTTTGTGTGTTTGTTATCTATTTTGTTAAAGATAAACATAATGAATACTAGGGATGAGTTTTTTTTCTTCCCAAATATTGGTACCGTACCCATACCGTATTCGTATATGTACCTATTTTAGGTATTCGGTACATGTATCGGTACTCAGTTTTATTGATTTTGGTATTCGTTACTTCTGGTTCTGTACGGGTACGAATAAAAACGGGTACTGGTACTGAATTTTATATAAAACTTTAAAAGTTTTTTTATATTATATTTTATTTCGTATTTTAGTATTTATGGTACTCATAACGATCTTACTTATTTGGTACTTACATCATATTGGTACTCGTACCGGTTTTACCTATTCGGTACTCGTATTGTATGGTACTCATGTCGATTTTACCTATTTAGTACTTGTAATGGTACCAAAGCGGGTACTGTATCGAAATACCCGTACCAATACCCATACCCGTACTGTACCAATATATTCGGTACGGTATTTGGTACCCAATTTGTTCAAATTTGGTACCAGTATTTTCGATACTGGTAAGAGTACGGATACAAATACAATACGAATCTCATCCCTAATAAACACAAACAAGCCCCTCTTATGTTGGTTCGAACTATATACAAACCTTAATTAAATCCCAGACGATCATATATTTTTTACTATACTGGGCAACAGAATAATTTTTAAAGTAACTAGTGTGTTACACCCGCGTTTTGTGGCGGAACGACCCAATTTTTAATGGAAATGTAGACATAATAGTAAAAATAACGTTAATGGCATGAATCGGTTGGTTCGGTTCATTAAGATACCGACACTTACCGAAAGAGAAACAAGAAAAAGTCATGATACGACCAAAAAAATGCCGAGATGTGCTTACATCGATCGATCGAAACAATAAAAATGAATATCAATTTCGGTATTGACGTGTTTGGTCAGTATTAGACCGTTCGTTTTGTTACATGTACAACAACAGGTTCGATTGAAACTTAAAAAAGAAAAGGAAAAACAAAAAAATAGAAAAGAAAAAAGGGAATATGAAAAAAATATTCACAAAAGACAAAAATCACAAAAAACAAAAATAATTGTAACTAAAAAGTTCATAACTTATATATATACATATAATAATTTAACCAATGGGATGATGGTCCATTGACAAAGACAAAGCTTTTAAACACCTTGGGAGAGAGAGATCTTGGGTTCAACTTCTACGGACAACATGAATAAAAAGAAATTTGCCGTTCAAAAAAATATATATAATAATTTGGGAGAGTGAGTTCCTAATGCCTAGGACTAACGTGGAGGAACCATCACTGGTGCTCTAATGGTGGCCACGAGTATTTAAATTCCACCTACGGTGGGCTTGGGTGAGTTTTCTCCTTCAGGTCTCAGGTTCGAGTCTTGGGTGATAGGGGTTTCTTATTGAGGGGTTTAAATTGGGGATCTATTGTGCAAGTGAGCTCTCTAACGCAAACCCGGTTAAAACAACATATGTTAGACATCTCGACATTTGCAAATAATTCACACCTTAAAAAAAAGGACTAACGTGGAGGAATGACCCATGATTGATGAATATGTGCAAAATGCATCTATAACAAATGTCATGTTTTGGATGCGGTTTAATAAATATTTGGATGTGTTTTAATAATTGAGTATGACAGATGTGCTTGCTTCCTTTTAAACAATTTAAAAAATTGCATTTTATATTTAGTATTATGAATGTCATTTAATAAAACTTGATTTGCATAAAATTAAGCTAAAATTATAACAAACACTGATATATGTGAAGTTATTGGTGATAGGAGCAATATTTCTTTAGCAATAACTAAGCTAAAATTGCAAGAGTTTGGTAACTTTTTTTTTAGTAATAATCTATATATATCTTCTATAGTATACTATGTAATAAATAAAAATCCTTAAAGACATATATCACTTTATGTTCTTTCCCATTCTTATTTTTCCGTCTCTCTTTTATATTTTTTAAATGTCAATAAATCCTTTATATGGGTTACCAGCAAAATTCATAACATCGGGATACATTCGCTTCGAACCGTGGATGTAACGTCCTGCTTTTTCATACTTTCCATATTTAGAAAGCTCGTTTGTAATTCTATTTTTGAAAACTTTGTAATCTTGTATTCGTCGTTTCGTTGTAATCGTTGCAAAATCCGAGACTTGGATCATAATAAAATTCGTATTTCTTAAATTCATACTATTACACATTCATACTTGTTTATACGTTTGAATCGACCATACATATGATACTTGAATCGTGATACTTGCAAACATGTGATAAACTTACCAATACGTGACATACATGCTTCGTACGATACTTATACGCGAATCTTATGCTTAATCATACTCATTTTATACTTGTGTAGTCCTTAGTGCATGCTACTTATGCTTGAAAACCTTAAATTATTCATAAAACAATTAATATGTAACATTTGGACAAGGCCTAATTAACAAAAATAAAATAATTATTTCTGAACTTACGGACCGCAAGGCTATTTGCTTACGGTCCGTAAGCATGTCTCGCGGGCAGAACTTGAATCAGCCGCGAATTTGCACGAAATCCCAACACTAACTCTCACCCAATGGCCTCTAATCCTCATTTAATCACCTCCAACAAACCCTAACTTCTTCCCCTATAAATACCAAGCCTCTCCCAAGCATTATTACACTTTACAACTCTCTTGATCTCTCTCAAACACTCAATCTGCTAGAAATCCAAAGACTTGGCAGATTCGTCATACTCACAAAAGTGAGCATAACTTGCTCATTTCTTAGTCTTTTACCTTGATTCTTCTTTCAAAACACTTGGATGGACCTTAGGTTTGATTCCACGGGTTTGCCATGGCAAATCCAGACCTTGGAATTCACCAAAAAGGCTCCAACGTGGACTGAAACTTTCTGATGTACTTTAAACTTTGTTTATACTATCTAACTTGAGTTTTCTCATACACATCCTATGTCCTAATGCTCATAATCACTTGTATGGTTAGTTGGGCTTAAAAACAAGGATGTGACATACAAATCCTGAGGTTCCAAGCCTCTAAACCTTCTGTTTTAACAAGGGTTTTAACCTACAAGTGTTGAACAAGTCTTGAGCTTGTGTAAGTGTGATTACTTGGAACGCTTGGGCTATCCTACTATCAATCCGCTCCTCACTTGATGATTTCACCTTGCTATCCTAAGTGGCTTGCTAGCCTTAAATATGACTTAGCCCTGTTTAACCGCCGACACTTAGTTAACTCTTTCCATGTCGGAAGTGGAAACCCTGGTTGAGGATTCTTGGTCACTTGGTATAGTGAGAGATTGTAAGTTCTTGTTTACTTATGTTCTTGACCCTCCTTGTTGTCTATGGCAACTTGTGTAGTGGTGAACTTTACACGAGGTTCCTAAATGGAAGATTTATCTTCCTACCTCCTCTATGACATCCTTGTGGACTTATGAAATATATATCTATTATAATCTATATAAATATCTAAAAACCGAACCCTTGATGATAACCAAATAGCTATTCGTTAAGTTACTAAGTTAATCACCTAAGTGTTTAGTTCATCCTTACGATTCTAATAGGTGTAAACCTATGAAATCATATTAACCCTTATGGGTTCTCATAGTGTCAAAAACGAGTGCTAGACCTAGGAGACTACTTTCTTGTGTAAATACTTTGTTTTTACTTTGTGCTCTAAATTCTGAATCCTCCATTAATTGTCCCATACTCACACCTAAGTTTTCCTCTTGTAGGATGACTCGGTGTTCCTCCATCAACCAAAACAACTCTTCACGGAATCATCAAGTCGGAAAGCTTGTAAAACCATGAGTATACTTGAACCCCCTTTTCGTTTACCACATTTTGGGGTGTAACATGTTTATCTATAAAAACTTACACATAAACTTTATTCTTAAATGCACAAACATTCCTTATACATGCTTGCATACTTGATTACTTGATACATTAAACTTGGGGGTATACGTTTTGTGCTAGACTTATCATTAACTTTGTACGAGCCAATCCTTGACATATATAGCACTATAGGATTAACGCACCACCCGTATGCTTGAGGTTATGTTAAGAGCTTATTGCGTTTCATCATTGGTTTGATTAGTTAAACACATGCCAACTTTATTGTTTATATTGTTTCAATAGCTTGCCATGTGGAATTGTTTAAACTCATCTTTGTCACACCCCAACCCGCAGCGGAAATGGTGATCGGGGCATGATTGGGTTTTCATCAAAGCTCATGACATTTATTATAAAGTTTCATATTTATTATTTCTTTTTAAAGGAGAACATACAATCAAATCACACAAGTACAACATGTTCTATACATCTTTCAAGACTTCATTATTTTTCTTCTAAGGCAATTTCCTACGTGTTCCTTGTTTCAACCTGTCCACCTATATCATGTGTAAAAATGGTTTTTGGGTCAACAAAAAGTTGGCGAGTGAATCCTATGAAAACATTTAAACGTGTTTATTGAATCAATTATAAAATAAAGTGCATAACCACATATGAGTAAAAGTAGATGTAAATTTATTCACAAAACACATAATATTAAATATTGCACACACATACACCAAATGATTGTTTTTGAGGCACGCGTTGTTCAACTCGTCTCCCACGAGGAACTGATGGGCCTAATGAATGATTTTGAGGCACGCGTTGTTCAACGAACTGATGGGCCTAATGAATGTTTTTGAGGCACGCGATGTTCAACTCGTCTCCCACGAGGAACTGATGGGCCTAATGAATGTTTTGCACGCAACTTAACAAATATGTAAACACACCTCATAACAAACAATATTTACATTATAAGTTTAGATCATATAATGGTATAGCACGAGTTTGAATAAGCGAATTAATTTAAGCGACACATGATACACCCCAAAACATGAATAAAAAGGGGAATTTGTAAGAATTCACTCATAGTGGTTACGTTTCTTGGATTTGATGATGAATGCGCACGAATTTGGATTTAACCACGAGAGAAACTAACCTAAATAATAACATAATGGTTCGGTAAATAAGTGGATTTTATTAACAATTTTAATAGGATTTTTAGATTTATTTTTGTGAGATTAAGGTCATTTCCTAACTTTAAAATATTATTTTTAAGTATTTTTAATTGATTTTTAAATTAAATAAATAAATAAAAAAAATAAAAAATTTGACTTTTGTTGACCGTTGACCGGACCGTTGACCGGTCAGACTGTGGTTGAGTGTGCACTGAGTGAGGTTCGAACCCGTGACCTCCCGTACGCGTGCACGCAGCTCTACCAATTGAGCTACGTGTCTAACCCGAAATAATCTCGTTTTTAATTATATATATATACAAATTAGATTAATTCATTTCTGTCTCTTTTTAAAAAGTTTTGATAATTGCCAGAACCGGTTACAGAAGCAGGATTCGAACTCGAGACCACATGGTTTAACTTTGCACACAGTCCACCGCTGGACTGTGTGTCTAACCTGGTTAAAAATCCGTTTTAAATTAAACTTATATATTAACAGTGCTTCATCTTCTTCAGTTTATGAAACCAGAGAATCAACACGACTGTTTAATCAGTAATTCTGGTTGAATTAGTTGATTGAGTATTACGAAAATAATTTAAACAGAAAGGTTTTAAGGATGTTGTACCGAACAAGCGTGATCTCCGACGAAGTTCCGGCGACTGAACCTTGAGTTCCGGCGAAACAGAATCGAATTTCCGATAAGAACAGAGGACTTGAATCAGTGTAATCTCGAGAATGATTGAAGGTGTGGTTTAGAATGATTGATAAGAAGTATTTATAGGTAGAGGTGATTTAAAGTTTTGGTTATGAAATCACGGTTTATGAACAAAATTGATTTGAGTCTTCGGTTATAACTGATGTTTATCATCAGTTATATCCATTTGCGATCAAACAGAAGCCGTTTCTTCCTTAATTTCCGCGATTTGATCTTGACGAGTGAATTCGGAAGTTGAAACTGAAGTTGCAGGTTTTACATTTTCTTACATAAGATTTAAATGTTTTCAATTTTAGCACTAATGTGCGTGTGACGGAGTGGTGAAAGTTGTGTGTGTAATAACTTGTGGGTGACCCGGGTTCGAAACCCGGCGTCTCCACATTTTTTAATTTGTTATTTTTTTTTGTTATTTAATAATTATGTTTTAAAATTCTAATTTATATATTAATTATGTATTGTTTAAAATTAAAATAAGCATTATATACGCAACGAAAATTATAACTGACTATTCGGTTTAATAAACTAAGCGGGTTTGGATAACCCGTTTTTCGACGGATGTTACAATCTTTATGCTATGTACGTATGAAAACTAGTATACTCGCCTTTCCTTTTGCATTGAACTTAAACATATTACAGGTTGAAGAGGATGATGCTATAGAATTGAAGTAACGATGATGCTAGATACACATATAGATGCCTTAGGTTTATTTATGTCGTATCAATTTTTGTCTTTTGTTATTGATTATTTGAAATTCCATGTATTCTAATGACAATTTATGTTATGAAATGGAAACGGTTTTGATTTAATTATTGTCACAAATAGCGTTATGAGTGATGAGCAATCTATTTCGTCCCGCCTCGATGTTTCCGTCATCGGTTGGTGTGTGACAGTTGAAAACCCTCACCTAGGGCCTAAGCTCGTGAACACTCGCCCGAAGGCACGACATTGCAGTGAGGTAAAACCCACTTAGTTCAATGATCGAACTAGCGATCGTCTCCTACTCGCCTAGTCTCTCATCATCACCATGTGTTACCGAAACTAAATGGTAGGGAGCAGAAATGAATCTGGGTCGCTTGAAACACCATATCTCTTCAAATAAAATATTAATCGTACTTTTCCTATTTTTCTCTCCTATATAAAAATAATATTAAATCATGATTTTTGAGATTCTCTCTTATTTGTTTAATACTTATTTTCGCAACTATTTTTTTAGTGTTTTCTTATTAATAACTATTTAATATTTTATTAATCCAACTCGTATATAATATACTGATTTCTAACTTAGTAAGAATAATTTAAAAAATTCATATTTTCCTAGAAAAGACTACCAACTATCACTAGGAAATCCCTACAATTTCCCCCTTCTTTCTCTTATCTACCGGTTTTTTGGTTTTCCTGAAAACATACACAATTCAAAATATCGATTTCAATAATACTTATATTAGTTTGAAGCAAAACAAATGACAAAAATAACTCTTAACATATCTTTCTATACTAACAAATGAAAATCTCTTTTTGACATGTGTTAATCTCTGGTGCCTCCTTATCTAATTTTTTAAATTTTTTTTCATATTAAACAAAAGTTTAATTACATATATATTTAGATAAGGATAATAACTTATTTTCCCTGTTTAATAGTAGTATAACTAAATATAATAGATAAGGATAATAATTTTCTTATCAAACTTTAAATTAATAATCTCCTTATATTATTTTTCAGTTTCTTTTTCTATTAAACAATAGTTTAACTAAATAAAATTAGATAAGGATAATAACTTTTTTTTGTCAAACTTTGAATTAATTATAATAACAATAATAATATAATTTGTAATTTCTCCTTCCCCGGAAGAGATAGAAGATGTTTTCTTTTTTTTTTTCCAGACAGACATATAAATTTTAATTCTCATTTAAATTAGATATAGTTAAATTATTTTTTTTATATTATTATTATTTAATATTTAATCTGATACAAAAATAAGAAAATAATATTAAATCACAAACTTCATAGATATCTCTTATCTACTTATTATTTCTTTTATTTTATCAGCTTATTAATAATCATCTAATATTTCATTGGTTCTACGACTGTATGTGATAATCGATTACAATATATATATTAACTCGTGTAACATACGAGGTATTTTAAAGATATAAATATATTGCTTATTTATAAAATTAATTTATGCAATCCGTGTATTAACACGGGATTCTAAGCTTGGTAAAGAATATTTACAAATTCTTAGATTAGTTTGAGCAAAACGAATGACAAAAATGAACTTTAAATATATAAAGGATATTTACAAATATTAAAATTGTTATATTGCACAAATTAGGTTATAGCCTTGCGTATTATACAGTTTGAGTAATGAAATTGGTTTCTTTGCAAAGCACAATAAGACAAGTTGGTGTACGTTATAGTCGTCCTACAAGTTTGCAATCTTATGTTCATACTAATTAATAACAAGCTGCTTCTAAAATGTTTTAACAATTAATTCTTTAATTATGAAGTTTTTAAATTATTTTTATATAGTGTAAGTAAACATTGAAAAATAACAGTTAGATAATCTATAACTTATTCACCCTTATTTTGTTATACAATTAACCCATCTTGCCTTACATATAATTTTAATAATTGCTAGGCTATATTGACAAACATTTAAATTTTCAAATAAGAAGATTAAACCATTGATCATGTAATATGGTTTAACTATGAATTTTTTAAACTTATAATTGGGTTTACATTTGATCTTTCTCCATAGTAATTCAAAGTTTGTTTCAAACATATCACGTTGTCTATCGTAATACTTAATATTTAGTATATTAGGCATTTTTTAGTAATTTAACTAAAAAATATTATTATCATTATACATTATAAATTATAAATTACAAATATATTTTAATATTTAGCAGATCTAATCTTTACAAACAATATTGGCTAACTTAAAAATATATTTGAAACAAATGTGGATATTAAGGCAAGTATTAAAAAAACAATGTTGTTATTCTATGATATGAATTAATGTCATATCCTAACCGATGACGAATTACGTCAGGGCATGGAGATTGTCCATAACCCGTGACACTAATTAAAGTTTCTTTATTTAATCAAACCAAATTTCACAATCATACAATAATTAAATAGTTTGCAAACAAAACATAACACAAAATATTGTTTGATTTATTCAGGCTAGGTCCATAGCATCCTATGTGTAGCATTAAACTTGAAAGAAATTCAAACCACATTTCCTGTAACATATATAAAAATAAAGAGTCAACGAAAAAGTTAGTGAGTAAACATAGGTTTAGGATAAATATAATAGAATAAATTGCGATTCATTTATCAACAAAAAAATTCAAGCAAGTATGAATAAACAAGTGTTAATACATCTTCATGTAACAAATGTTAATTCACCTACGGGTGTTGTTTATTCACCTCCAGGTGACAGTTGTTTATACACCTTTGGGTGGTAGATGTTTATACGAGTGGGTGAAAGATGTTCATACATCTACGAGTGACATATGTTAATATACCATTGGGTGATGGATAATAATCGCAGTCAGTAATTAAAGTGTCATGGTTAGAATATGATGGGACGGGAAAAATGTCACATGGAAAACATTATAGTTGAGTTATGGATTCATTTAGCATTCGCTAATAGATGTTTAGATAATGCTCTCTAGTTAAATCACTAGTGTTTGGATTAAACTAGTTAATTCCCTCACGCGATGTAGCGGGAATTCAGTCAGTATCGATACGTTATTGTATTGGCTTTCGGCATATCGTCCTAAAGAAAAAACAAAAAAAAAATAAAGTCATGAAATATCTAAAAGAATTAGAATAAATGTTTAACATCTGTCAATTAACATAAAAGCGAATGCTAGTACCAATTTCGATGATGCACGCACCGTTATCGATGTGGGTATTGGTTTGATTCATCTATAACATATTTGGACTCGTGTTTCAAGTATTCAAAAGTTTAATAGCAGCGAAAATCATAATTAAAAAATAATTTTCAACGACATAAAAATAAAGATTAAACTTCAGATATGTGGTTATTGATGCAGACTTTTATTTTTATTTTGTAATGGTTTGAGCTTTAATTTTGTGAGGGTGGGGCTTCTAGGATGAACATTAGCGTATTTGCGAACTGAGTGAACAAACCCTGATCATTGATTTACACATGTGTATGGCTAGGATTTCATTATCAAATTGTAAAATACACTAGTGTATTTAATCATCAAATCCTATCCTGGCCACCGATTTATACACGTGTATGGCTAGGATTAGTTCGCTCAGTTGACAAATACACGAATGTTCACTCTTGAACCTAATCCAATTTTGTGAAACCATAAATAATCAAACGGATATTTGTAATATATACATGCATAAAATAGATTTCCCTAAATCAAAGTTGTCAACCCATTTTCACCATTCAAAAAGCCCAATGCTATAATAAAATCTCAAGCATATTTTTATCAGGGAAAAAAGTTCATTGCTTTTGTATGCTCTATATGAACTTGCCCTTTCACATCCCATGTCCTCCACTGTCACCTACCACAATCGGTTGTGCACCATTCCAAGATAAAATCAAAAACTCTGTTTTTCTCTCTTTTGATGCTCGTAATCCTAAAGGTTTTAGTCCACTTTTTAAATTTTTTTTTTTTTAGTTTTTGTTAATCAGGATGGGTTTTTAATTTCTTGATTTAAAATGTAGTTTTAGCTTTGTTCCGACGACTTCATTAAGAGGCTGTTGCTTGGCGGTTACAGGTCTTAGATCGGGAACGTATGAAGCGTTGGATATGGCTCCGGACTTCATATGTTTTTGCTCAGAAAGCCGGAGAGAGGAAAAGATGGCAGGGTGGTTATAGTGGTGGTGTTTGATGATCGGTCGGAGGCATTACACCGTTGTAGGGTGGCTGTGGTGATGGTGGAAACTCAAAAAAGGTTGCACCAAATGATTCGTCGCGCTTCTCGTTTTGTGATCGTGTGTTGAAGTATATCTCAGAATGGCGCATCAGTGGTTGATGTTTCTAGAGAGATATAGTGACAGCGTGCCTTAGCCCTTAGGTGGAAACAATGATTTATGCTTGCAGATTATGTTGTTGTTGGGGAAAACTAAATTGTTGTGTCAACTTGTAAAAGGGGAAAACTAAGGTGGCCAAAACCTAAAAGTCAAGAAGCAACTGGCGCATTCATGCGATGTGAATTGATATATATAATAATAATGAGTTGGATTGAGCTTTGATACATTGAAGGATCGAACATTATGTTTATAACCCGTTTTTGGATGCATAAATAATGGAATATTTAACTAAGTGTTTATGATGCCAACTTATCCGCCTTATCAAATACATAATGTAAATTTTAAAGATAGCTGTTTTATCACATTATTTGGATATAAATGCATTCGCTATTTAAAAAGAAAAATATGGGACCAGTTTTAGAGGAAGATAATATAAAAATATGCATGAAAATACGAGTGTTAAATGTAAATTGGTGAAATAAAAAGAAAAAAAAATAGAGCAAGTAAAGTACACGAGTTATAAATATAAACCATTAAATGAGAAAACACTAAAGGACAAAGGAGTAATATACACTGAGTGTAAATGAAAATTCGTTAAATAGAAAACATTAATTGACAAACAAGTAAAATACAAAAGTGTAAATAAAGTTTACATTAAAAGACGAAATAGATTATAAGACGAAATAACCACTGGTATAAATGGTCTTTCGAAAACCCTAGATCCTCATGTTTTAAAACATGCATTGTGTTAAAACCTTTAAAATTTTGAGCCTATACCAAGTTTAAACCACCCTCTTTTTTTAGCAAATTTTCATTGTGTTTTTATACTCTTTATCATTGGTTTTTCCGGTTAACTTCTTTAGTTCCTTCAAATTCATTGAGGATATTAGTAGCTATACGAAGTTTTTCTAAGCTTTAAATTTGGAAATACATGTCACCATTTCAGGAGGCATGCTTCTTAGTTATGCTTGTAACTAGATTGTTACTCGACTTATCAATTTCGTTATACTTTTTAGTTTATTTTAAAAGGTATGAACTTTATGTATCCTGTGAAAAAGAGATTGACTAAGTAGTACGGGTGAGAATGAGATCGACTAAGTGGTATGAGCTCCCGCTCAATGACACCTTAGCCCATCACATAACCCATCACAGGCGTGAAATACTACCCTACTAATGTTATTAAATACAACTTCTAAAAAATGTAAAATAGAGCTTTTAGATAAATTTAAACAAATTTAAAACTAATATTGATTTTTTTCAAAATTATACACAAAATTAAAATTTATTTGAAAACTACTAGTTTGAAACAAATAAAGTAACTTAAAAAACTAGTTTAGAAAAATAGTAACTGTTAAGAAAGAAAATTTAAAATCGAAAAATTCAAAACTCGAATCGATTTAGGCTATTTGGTACCTATACGAATACTTATACCGAGATCAATGGAGTGTTCGACTTACAACATTCAAAGTGGTACTAAGGCAGTTTTCATATCAAAATACTAATACCGATACTCGTACACGTATTGGTATTTGTACGGTACCAATATTCGGTGTCCAATTCTGTCCAACACAATATAATTAGCTTAAATGCCACAATAAATCGATTTTACCACGTAAATCCAACACAATCAAGGGAAAATTTTCAATTAGCTAATGGAAGAAGTATACATTCCCGACAGTTAGTCAAGTACCTTAAATGACCATTTTTGAACAACAAAAATAAGATAGTCTCGTTAAGTTGTTTTTATAAATTTGATTATCGGTGACTACTTTGTATTCTTTGTTAAAATCTACTAATATAAAACAAATACATGTTTTTGCAAAAAAAAAATCTAATAAATAAATAAAATTCTTAAGTTGTCCAACAATCAATGCCAATAAGATGTATCATTAAAAATGTAGTTTGCTACTTTAGACCCATTTATGTCTAAGCGATTTATTTATGAAAAAAATTTCTTATTTCTGTTTCAATTTGACTGTTCAAAAGAAATTTTAAGGATCATGAAACCAAGGTCTAACTCAACATTGAAACAACTATACACATTGCGTTAGCATAAAAAAACATAACTATGATCTTTTTATCTTGTGTCTATCATTTCAGGCAATCAACACGAGCTGGGTTATTGACTCTTTGAACACAGGCGCACATGTTCTATATAGAGGATCATTGTTTACACGTTTTCTTAAGGTAATCTTCCTAAATCACATGTTATTTTTTGTTATGATCTTTAAATCCTAAAATAACATCTAATATTATATATGTTTGACTTGCAGCCTTGCTTGGATAAAGATTCAAAGACCTTAATGCTTGTAAATATCTCGCCTGCCCCATTATCGATTATCGATAGGTGAATCGATACCTGCACTTCGTTTTGTAGAAGATGTGAACTTATGCAGGCGTCTAAGCAAATGGACCTTTTGGTGGTTCTTGTTTGAGTTCTCAATAAAACACATGAAGGACTTTATGGTTTGAATGCATAGGGAACTCACTTTTAATAACCAAGAATCTGCAATCTTGAGAAAATGTAGTATTTTTATTGGGTTTTGTAGGAGTGGATGCTAGAACACTAACTTTGACCTTTGTAAAGAGTAAACTAAATGATTTCAATCGTCAAAAAGAACTAAGTTGTCTTTACCACAATACCGTTTTGGTACGTTGTTTTGTCCTCCGATCGTCCCCCTCCCCTGTTCAAGGTATGGTTCATCTTTAGTTTTGTTTGCCGCCGATTTAAATGTCGTGGTGGGAAGTCCGATTAGTTGTTGTACATTTTCGCTTTGATTTGTCCAATGGCTTTCTAATAATTAACTAATTGAGGTCATAAACCATATGCTTTATTAGTTTATTGAATGGTCTAGTAGGATAAATAATCATCATTTCATGACAACTTAGCCCATCACATGCGTCAAACACTACCCTTACTAATGTTTGAGCTTTTAGATAAACTAAAACTGATACCGAGATCAATGGAGTGTTCGACTTATAAAATTTAAAGTGGTACTAAGGCAGTTATCGTATCAAAATACCAGTACCGATACTCGTACTCGTATCGGTATTTGTACTGTACCAATATATTGGGTACGATATTCGATGTCCAATTTTGTCCAACACAATATAATTAACTTAAATGCCACAGTAAATCGGTTTTACCACATAAATCCAACACAATCAATCTACTAATCTAAAATACACATATATTTTGCAAAAAAAAAAAAAAACAAAACTAGTCCAACAATCAATGCCAACAAGAATCGTTTAAGTTAAATTTTCATAGTACTGAAATAGTTATTTTTTTCATCAAAGTATCAAGCTATTTAAAAGGTTGTGTGCATTAAAAATATAGTTTGCTACTTTAGGATGCGTTTTGAAGTTTGCCATGTTTATCCCACCTATCCCCCGTTGAACTTCTACTATCTGAACAAGTTATCTTGTGTTTTGACAAAAATGAGGTGAGTCTTAGCTGTCATATCTTTTATTTATGTATAACAATATGCATACTTTAAATATGCAGTAACGTTTCAAAAACTGTTGATTGGCAAAACGACGCACCGTTTGAAAAATAAATACCTTAAATGTAAAAAAGCAACCTATACCGAACAACCATCACCGCCATGTCCGTCCATCAGTAACCACCAAAAAGATTATCTCATCAATGAAATTCAATGAATACTGAAACGGTTTTTTTATTGTTTCATAGTTTTTTGAATTCAAAGGTCGAAATTGTCGACATGCCAATTTCGTTTGATGAGCGACCTTTACATTTGTAGTTTAGTGATAGTTGTTTCTTAAAGAAACTATCACACGAGTAAACATAAAATTCTATGAATAATGATAACTGTTTTCATTTTATTTTTTTAATTTAATAAAAAAACAATTTAGTTGATTTTAACTAATTATAATATATTTGCATAGTTCACTATTGGTAAGCGTTTATAATTTATAATTTTTTTTCAATTACGACGTAACTTTTTAGTAATTTCCACATGTTTTTCAATCCACCCTCGTGTAATTTAATCTACGTTTCGATGTTTAAAACTGAGACATAGCAACTTATTGCCGTAACATGTGGGTTCTATCGTGATGAATAACCAGATTCTTAGTTGCATTGCATATACTTAACCATATTTGCATCTCATAAAATTGGTATTAAAGACATCCATAATTAGCTTCAACTCGTATATTACAATTACCAACTTTGGTGACTAGTAAGTTCGATTTTTATTTTTATTTCAGTTACACACCTTATAGTATAAAGAATATCCATTTTTCACCATATAGCTTATAATAGTTACCAACTTACGTGAACGCTAACATTGACTTTTTTATATGTTTTTACTACACACCTTATACATAAATAATATTACGTTTTTAACCCTATAATTTTGTTTTTTTCTTATATCTTTCGTTTGTTTGTTTTTTTTCTAATTTTTTATCTACATTTTGATATAAATTTTCGTTAAAACGAAGTTGTATTCAAAGTTTTATTTAAAATGGAGTTGTATTCGAAATGATGATATGGTGAAGTACGTACTGACCAACAACATCGGTATCGGTATCAGTGCCATCTGAACCGTTATTGGTATTCATTTTTATGATTTTCGATCGATGTAAAATACCACTTTATTTTAGAGTTACATCATATAACTTTTGTGTAATAAATGTCACACCCCAACCGATGGCGGAAACATCGGGGCGTGGCACTAGGCGAACCAGATTGATCAAGAGATTCCATAACAATTTTTTAAGAGACAATATTCAACGTTCAACATCCCATACTATTAAACTCATATAATCCTCAAACAATCATTACATAATTATAACAATCTCTTAAACATAACATCCGATTCGATCTTCCCTAGATTTATTACATGATTTCTAAAGGCAAAACTAAATCTAAGCGTCCAAAGCAATATCCTCAACCTGCCACATATGTTAAAATAAACGTCAATACAATTAAGTAAAGGTGAGCATACAGGTTTGCGTACATAATAGATATAAAAGCGTATAGCATACTCCGCATGACATACGTAAGAGTTCTGAACTATGTAACTACTTAGATTCAAGTAAACCAACAAACCACGATTGATCGAGGCATGCAAACAAGTGTCCACATCCTAAAGAGAAAAATAAATGAGAAATGAAAATGCGAGCCTTAACAACCCCGGGCCTCCGGGTGGCGGGTCAACCTCTAGTATACTATCATGTTAAGGGTGGCGTACAAGCAATCAAGTAATACATACAATTCAGCAGATTTCACATATAGTCATGTAATTGCGGGATTGCGAATAAGAGTTGAGTTGTGTGATGTGTTTTGATATACGAACATATGTGACACCCAAAAGTGCGTTTAAGCGTAAAGGGGTTCAAGTATACTCACAGTAGGTGCGTTTTAAGAGAAGAGACGGGATCTGAGATGAGTTGCGGAGAGCGCCGGATCAGCCTGTAAGCGAACAGAAGTGCATCAGTCTTCTGAATTGCTGAAACGGTTAACGGTTGAAGGAGCAGTAGACAAGTTCGGGCGAACTTGTACCTTGGGGTACAAGTTCGGGCGAACTTGACTGTTCAACTTACTGGAGGTACAAGTTCGGGCGAACTTGTCTGGTTTCCTGAGAAACGAGACAAGTTCGGACGAACTTGTCCTGTTTGATGAAAGGTGATACAAGTTCGGGCGAACTTGTGTAAATTTGGTGAAGATTTGATCAAGTTTGGGCGAACTTGGTCACCAATCTGGTGACAAGTTCGGGCGAACTTGATACTTTCGGAGCGAACTTGACTGTTTGGCATCCAATTCGTGCGTTTTCGCGTCGTTTGCTAAGGAAATCGAGTGTCCATCCCTCCAACCTTAGGCTACTGAGCAAAACCAAGGCTGAAGAGGCCTTTTGGAGCGAGTTTTAGCCATTTTACAGAAACTCGGACTAATCTGGGCGAACTTGAAGGTTCGAACAGTCCAGTTTGTGCAAAGTGACGATTTCGTCCTTGTGCTTCCGGATCTGAGATCTAGCTTGAGAACGCCTCGTTCCACTTCAAAGTGAACGAAACATACGTCATTTAGTCCGAATATTGTGTAAAAATCTATGATTCAAAGGTTTTACTTAGATCTAGGCTTAGATCTAAGTGAAAACAGAAGTTTTGCATAAAAAGATGAAGATTTTCATAAAAGAAGAGATTTGATGAGAAGGCAAAGCCTTGTGCAAAATCGTTGTAAAACGTTGTTGTAGCTTGAAAACGAGTTGAATCTTACTTAGAAAACGAAGGGTTTTGGTTTTGGGGAGCTCCGGGCGAACTTGCAGCAAGTTCAAATGAGAAGAGGAGCTAGGTATTTATAGGTGGAGTGAGAAAATGGGTTGAAACATCAAGTTCGGGCGAACTTGCTGTAACATTTGTAAAAATCGGGTTTCCAAAACCCGCTCCGTTTTGTAATCTTGTACCAAGTTATAAAAGTTCCGTTAATTATTTATGATTATTTTGAGTTTAAACGTTACATAATTAATAAATAAACTAAACTATAAAAATTATATTTGATAAAAAGTTAAAATAAAATAAATAAAAAACATTTGAAGCTGCCGGGACTCGAACCCGGGTCAGCTGGGTCTCAAACGACTTAACCATCCCTCACCAAACCACTCTGCCACAATGTAATTTCTGTTAACTATATGAAAACAAAAGAAACTTATACACAAACTCAGTTTAATCAATATTACCAACTGAAAACCGATAATCGGCAAATCAATCGTTAAATCGATTGTTTACCTCACAATTGCACTTATAACCGATGTATTTCGGTTTCTAATTAAGTCCGAATTGAATGAACATAAAGATTCATCATTTCCGGTATTTGAAACCGAAAACTTATCAAACTCTGATTTAATTCAAGTTCTGATCATTTGCGCGATTCATAACTATCACAACAGCACTCAATTTCATTTTCGTCAAGTTTCTGAACCGTAAGATTCTCTGAATCAGATCGCCGGAATTTTTCTGCAACTCACCGGAAAACCGGGACTCACATTCTCGTGGTAATTCCTTCGACTCTTTTTGTTTAAAACATGTGATTAGTCAATCTCTAACACAACTCCATCATCAGAATCAATATTAGCCAACGTTTATCGGAAATCTTACCATCGCCGGAAAGTTCCTGAGGTTTGCCGGAATCCCTCTGTGAACTGGTAAGATATTCTGCACTTCTTTTAAACCTTGTTTAGGTGATATAACCTTGTGAATAATCGATCCACACTGTTAATTGGTTCAGTAGTCGGAGTTCATTTCCAGTACCGACGAACCTTCGCCGGATTTCTGTGATTATCTTCAATCGGTAAAATTCTGTTCTTTAAACTCTCTCCATTCCTTACTCTTGAATTACTGTTAATGTCTAAGATCTTTGTAAATCACAAAATCAAACTTAACCAGTCGAATTACGCTGACCGTGTAATTAGACGAAGAAGATGAAGTGATATCAGAGTATAAGAGTAATTAAAATTCGGTTTATAAACGGGTTAGACACACAGTCCAGCGGTGGACCGTGTGCAAATTTCATATTCACGTCCCGAGTTCGATCCTTACTACGCACACGCTTTACGTAATAACATTCCTTTTTAATCATGAACTAACCGGGTTAGAGCAGGTAGTTGTTAAGTATAATATAAATCAAGAATATAACCGGGTTAGACACACAGTCCAGCGGTGGACTGTGTGCAAAACAAACTTCACGTCGCGCGTTCGAATCCCGTCACAAGCACCGGTCCATGGAATTAAAACGTTTTTGCAAAATAAAGGAATTTTCGGTTAATTCGAATAAGTATATAAATATAATTAAAACTGAGTTTCTAACGGGTTAGTCACGTAGCTCAGTTGGTAGAGCTACGTGCACGTGAACGGAAGGTCACAGGTTCGAATCCCGCTTGGCGCAACACTTACCGCTGACCGAACCAGTCAACGGTCAATGGTCAAACAGTAAAAAAAATAATTTTTTTATATACTTATTTGTTTATTTTAATTTAAAAATCAATTAAAAATACTTAAAAATAACATTTTTAAAGATAGAAAATAGCCATAAACTCACTAAAATATATCTAAAAATCCCATTAAAAATCCTTAATAAAATCCATCCATTTAATATACTTTTCCATTATTATTTAGGTTAGTATTCCTCGTCGATCCGCTCATCTAAATCGTGCGCATCTCACCATCTTCAATTCAACGCACCCAATGTGAGTGAACCTTTCAAATTCCCCGTTTTAATCACGTTTTGGGGTATATCATGTGTCTTTGTTTATTTACATATTATAACGAAACTATTGTGCATACATCATATCATGACATGTGTATTAGTTTGTTGCTGTTAAGTAGTTATTATTGGATGCAAATTATCATTTCAGTACATGCAATTGCCGAGGCCGCAGCTCCCCATCCATCGAGGTTGAGCTTGATCCCCATTTTATTATGCGGTTGATTTTGGCGTGCCCGCACGATCGGCTCCGTTTGATTGAGCCTTGATCGGTCATTTCATTTTACATTTCAATACATGCAATACGCTCGGCTCCGTTTGATTGAGCCTTGAGTGCACAGTTCAATTTACATTTCCAGTTCATGCAATACGTTCGGCTCCGTTTGATTGAGCCTTGAGCGCACAGTTCAATTTACATTTCCAGTTCATGCAATACGATCGGCTCCGTTTGATTGAGCCTTGATCGCACAGTTCATTTATGTTAGTTATCATATGATATTGGTATATTCATGTATGCTATCCAGTGTTAATATATGTTATAATTGTAAATGCTATTTGCCAATGTTTGATTACTTACATGTGCTCTTTTATGATTATGCACAATATTTTATTGATAAACTAACCATAATATCACTGTCAAATGTTTATCTAATAAGGTTCACTCGCCAACTTATGTTGACCCAAAACCTCCCATTTTACACATGATACAGGTGAACCAGCAGCAGCTAGGAACACATAGGACCTGGATTAGAAGAAATAAAACGATTTAGTATTTGGATTGTTATGTTTGGTTATTTTCCCTTGTATGAATGAACATGTTTGGATGTTTGAGAATGTAACTTTGACTTCATTAATTATGAAACATAATAGTAAATGTCATGTGCTTTGGTGATAACCCAATTATGCCCCGACTCTTATTTCCGCTGCGGGTCGGGGTGTGACAGATTGGTATCAGAGCCATGACTATAGGGATATAGGATAGGTTATTAGACCCTTAGAGCCTATACTATAGTCGATTAGAAACTTATAAGAATTTTGTGTGTTATATGCCAAATTTCATGATGTTTATATGTTTATGTTAAATGTTACATTTGATATTGTACAAGCATGTTCATAAGTATGTATTATCAAATAATGCGTATCATGAAATCGTATGATCATAACATATCACATCCATGCAAGCACACACCACATCATGATTGATTTTACAATGATTTTCGTGTTTTCAAATCTCATCAAAGTGAGTCCTCATGACGGGCATGTAGTAACTGGAAGGGTACTAGTACCGGTAGTCGGAACGTCCTGTCTAGGCTGGCATTCGTATAAATCCAAAATAAAGGACCGGTTTGCCTACCTGGGGACAAACGATGAGAGTACGAAATACCTATTAGGCCAAAGCATGCTATACCAAACGTCGTGAGAGCTAATTCCACTTTGAGTTGTCATTGTGTCTACACCTGGACACGTTCCGACCAAACATCTCATGAACATATTTTGTGGTTTGCATTCGGGGGATGCGAGTGTTAAATTGCCAATACTAATGTGAATCATACCAAGCCAATAGCCATGGGGGCCCACATGACTATGTAGGTGAAGGTATGGGGGACATTTGAGGCCCAACATGAGCGAACCCAAGACATCCTTTGGATATAGTTGCATTATTGATATTTATGTTATTTTCATTTTCTTAAAGACACATGACACCTAAAAAGACACCATAAACTCACAATCTTCTCATTTTATGATCCTGTAGATGTCGTCTAGACAGCATCGAAGGGGTAGGAATTCGGAAAAGTCTCGGGAACGTTTGGCCACTCATATCGCGAATCAAATGGCCACGATATTGCCGGACATCGTAGTACAAGTACAACAAGCCCTTGCTGCAAATCCTACTAACCCTCCTCAACAGCAGGACCAGAACATCAACAACCCTCCTACCATCAAATGCTCCTACAAACATTTTAAGTCCTGTGATCCTCCAAAATTCGAAGGGACTGAGGGAGTCACTGCTCTCCTACATTGGTTCGAGGAGATGGAAAACGTTTTCTTAAACTGCGATTGTCCTGAGGATCACAAAGTTCGTTACGCCACCGGGAGACTACTTGGTGTAGCTCTCACTTGGTGGAATACTGAGAAAGGAAAGAGGGGAACAGAAGATGCGATGGCCTTAACTTGGGAGGAGTTAAGGGAGATCATGACTAGGCGATTCTGTCCTAGAAGTGAAATTAAGAAATTGGAGGATGAATTTCATGCCTTGAAGCAAAAAGATGGTGATCACTCTACTTACAACAAAAGGTTCTTGGAGTTGAACCAAATGGTTCCAAACTTATTCACTCCAACCTATCGTCTGATCGAACATTACATTCGAGGACTTCCCTCGAAAATCCAAGATTCGGTCCTCAACGTTTCACCGGTAATACTCGAAACTGCCATGGAGTTGGCAACAGAACTGACCGAAAACCGAATTCGCAATGGGAAGTTCAAAGAGGAAAAGAAGAAAGCTCCTGCTGAGGGACAAACCTCAAACCACCACACTCCTTCCTCTAAATTTGCTAACAAGAGGAAGCGTAACACCAGGAACTTTGCAGTCACCCAAACCAACACCCCTATTCTTGCTGCACCCATCACTCAAGCCACCCCTCCACCCGCGCCATACAGAAAACCATACACAGGGCCACTACCAAAATGTAACCGTTGTCAGTATCACCACTCCCCTGATTATCCTTGCCAACACTGTACCGGCTGCGGTCGCGCCGGACACACTGTTCAAAACTGCCGCACGCTTCAACGAACAAACCGCCACCAACCTATAACCCAAACCCACCAACGGTTAATGGGTCAAGCCCAACAACAACTACCATTTCCACCCACCCAACATTTAGCCCAAACATACTATCAACCCAATTACCCTATGGGCCAACCTATGCGGGCTTGTTTCAATTGCGGCGACCCAAGTCATTTCAGAAGCACATGTCCAAGGCTAGTCAATATTATTCATGCTCAGGCCCAAGCCAACCCTGTGAATCAAGCGAACCAAGCTCCTCCACCTGCTAGAGGAAGGGCTTTCAATATTAACGCAAACCAGGCCAGAGCTGACGGCAATGTGGTCAACGGTACGTTTCTTATAAATGGTAGATATGCCTCTATGTTATTTGATACTGGTGCGGATAGAAGTTTCGTGTCATTAGAATTTGAACCTATCTTAAGCAAAAATCGGGATAAGCTCGCGGAATCCATAACGGTGGAAGTTGCGGACGGCAAACCAGTTTCACTAGACTTTATTTTACGCAACTGTACACTCACCTTAAACGACCACGATTTCTCAGTCGATCTTATTCCTATGAAGCTGGGAAGTTTCGACATCATAATCGGTATGGATTGGCTCAGTCAACATCATGCGGAAGTTGTATGTCGTGAGAAATTTATTCGTATTCCTCTTCCAAACGGTCAGACTCTTCGAATCATTGGAGAAACCTCGTCGAAAGGGCTCAACTTAATGTCTTGTCTTCAAGCTCAAAAATACCTTCGCAAGAATTATGTCGCGTTTTTAGCCCATATCATCAAGAAGGGGACCGCAGAGAAGAAACTTGAAGATATTCCTGTTGTAAAAGATTTTCCACAAGTTTTTCCTGACGACATTTCAGGACTTCCTCCAATCAGAGATGTCGAATTTCGTATCGATCTTATACCTGGTGCTACACCAGTGGCAAAATCTCCATATAGGTTAGCCCCCTCTGAAATGCAAGAGCTAGCCAGTCAATTGCAAGAGTTGACTGACAAGGGATTTATACGCCCCAGCTCATCGCCTTGGGGTGCACCTGTCCTTTTTGTAAAGAAGAAAGATGGATCTTTTCGAATGTGCATCGACTACAGAGAGCTCAACAAGTTAACCATAAAAAATCGGTATCCTTTACCTCGCATAGATGATCTTCTTGACCAACTACAAGGTGCCAGTTGCTTTTCAAAAATCGACCTTCGATCTGGCTATCATCAGCTTAGGGTGCATGAAGAAGACGTCCCTAAAACTGCTTTTCGAACTCGTTATGGTCACTATGAATTCATGGTTATGCCGTTTGGATTGACCAACGCACCAGCTGTTTTCATGGACCTAATGAATAGAGTCTGCAAACCTTACCTTGATCGATTTGTTATTGTTTTCATCGACGATATTCTTATCTATTCAAAATCTAAAGCTGATCATGAGCGTCATCTGCGACTTGTTCTTGCACTTCTAGAAAAGGAAAAGCTTTATGCCAAGTTCTCTAAATGTGAATTCTGGTTAAAAGAGGTGCAATTTCTCGGGCATTTAGTCAATGACAAAGGAAGACATATTGACCCATCAAAGATCAAAGCAGTTCAAGAATGGCAAGCTCCACGTACACCAACTGAAGTAAGGTCTTTTCTTGGACTAGCTGGCTATTATCGTCGGTTCATTTCAAACTTCTCTCGCATTGCGGTGCCACTCACGGCTTTAACCCATAAGGGGAAACCATTTGTATGGGGACCCAAGCAAGAAGAAGCTTTTCAAACTCTTAAACAAAAACTTTGTGATGCACCAATCCTCACTCTTCCTGAAGGTTGTGATGATTTTGTAGTCTATTGCGATGCGTCAGGACAAGGATTAGGTTGCGTTCTCATGCAAAGAGGAAAAGTCATAGCTTATGCCTCAAGGCAACTCAAGACACACGAAAAGAACTACACCACTCATGACCTTGAACTTGGAGCCGTTGTATTCGCTCTTAAGATATGGAGACATTATCTCTATGGTACGAAGTGTGAAATATACACTGACCACAAGAGTCTTCAACACATCTTCAATCAGAAAGAGTTAAATATGAGGCAACGAAGATGGGTCGAACTCCTAAATGATTACGACTGTGAAATCAGATACCACCCTGGTAAAGCAAATGTGGTGGCTGATGCACTTAGTCGAAAGGGTTATGCGAACTCCATTCATCTTCTATGTTCGCAAATTATAACCAATATTAAGGATCAAATTCGAGAAGCTCAACACGTTTCAATAACAGAGGAAGATGTACAAAAAGAGATGTCCTGTGGAGCCGAGCTAAAACTTGAAACTAAATCTGATGGTATTTTGTATTACCTAGATCGTATATGGATTCCTAACCACATCAATCTTCGTGAAACACTCATGCATGAAGCTCATAAATCGCGATATTCTATACACCCAGGGCTGATAAGATGTATCAAGACCTACGGTACACCTATTGGTGGCCTGGATGAAGAAAGATATTACCGTTTTGTTTTCCAAGTGTCTCACATGTTCTAAGGTGAAGGCTGAACACCAAAGACCCTCAGGACTTCTAGTCCAACCGAAAATACCTGTATGGAAGTGGGAAAATATAACCATGGATTTCATTACCGGGTTACCTCGCACTTCTAGTGGGTATGACACTATATGGGTGATTATAGACCGACTTACAAAATCAGCTCACTTTATTCCTATTCGAGAAGATTTCAAGAACGAAAAGCTTGCTCGTATTTATATCAACGAAATCGTAAGCCGGCATGGAGTACCATTAAGTATTATTTCTGATCGTGATGGTCGTTTCACCTCACGAACATGGCAAGCAGTACAATCCGCTATGGGCACTCGACTTGATCTCAGTACCGCCTACCATCCTCAAACTGATGGACAGTCTGAGCGCACCATTCAAACTCTTGAGGACATGCTTAGAGCATGTGTCATAGACTTCAAGGGAAATTGGGACGCCCACCTACCATTAGTTGAATTTTCGTACAACAACAGCTATCATTCGAGCATCGGCATGGCACCTTTTGAAGCTTTATATGGTCGAAAGTGTCGATCTTCTGTTTGTTGGCACGAAATTGGGGAAGCACAAATTACTGGTCCAGAATGATCCAAGAAACCACAGATAAGATTCATCAAACTGAAACAATCTTCTAGCGGCTCAAAGTCGTCAAAAGAGTTACGCAGATAAACGACGGAAGCCCTTGGAGTTTAGCATTGGTGATCATGTGCTTTTAAGAGTATCACCGTGGAAGGGAGAAGTTCGTTTTGGTCAAAAGGGAAAGCTAGCACCACGTTACGTAGGACCTTTCAAGATACTCGAAAGAGTAGGTCCTGTAGCATACAAGCTTGACCTACCGGAAGAACTCGACAGGATTCATCCCACATTCCACATGTCGAACTTGAAGAAGTGCCTCGCTGATGAGAATCTTCATATTCCACTGGAAGATATTCAGATTGATGAATCCATTCATTTTATTGAAAGACCAGTGGAGATTATGGACTATGGAGAAAAGCGTCTACGACGAAGTCGCATTCCATTGTTAGGGTACGCTGGGAGTCGAAACGGGGACCTGAGTTTACTTGGGAACGTGAAGACTCAATGCGTGAAAAATACCCGCATCTTTTTCCTACTATTTCAACTGTTTAATTTCGGGACGAAATTCCTAAAAGTAGGGGATACTGTAACATTTGTAAAAATCGGGTCTCCAAAACCCGCTCCGTTTTGTAATCTTGTACCAAGTTATAAAAGTTCCGTTAATTATTTATGATTATTTTGAGTTTAAACGTTACATAATTAATAAATAAACTAAACTATAAAAATTATATTTGATAAAAAGTTAAAATAAAATAAATAAAAAACATTTGAAGCTGCCGGGACTCGAACCCGGGTCAGCTGGGTCTCAAACGACTTAACCATCCCTCACTAAACCACTCCGCCACAATGTAATTTCTGTTAACTATATGAAAACAAAAGAAACTTATACACAAACTCAGTTTAATCAATATTACCAACTGAAAACCGATAATCGGCAAATCAATCGTTAAATCGATTGTTTACCTCACAATTGCACTTATAACCGATGTATTTCGGTTTCTAATTAAGTCCGAATTGAATGAACATAAAGATTCATCATTTCCGGTATTTGAAACCTAAAACTTATCAAACTCTGATTTAATTCAAGTTCTGATCATTTGCGCGATTCATAACTATCACAACAGCACTCAATTTCATTTTCGTCAAGTTTCTGAACCGTGAGATTCTCTGAATCAGATCGCCGGAATTTTTCTGCAACTCACCGGAAAACCGGGACTCACATTCTCGTGGTAATTCCTTCGACTCTTTTTGTTTAAAACATGTGATTAGTCAATCTCTAACACAACTCCATCATCAGAATCAATATTAGCCAACGTTTATCGGAAATCTTACCATCGCCGGAAAGTTGCTGAGGTTTGCCGGAATCCCTCTGTGAACTGGTAAGATATTCTGCACTTCTTTTAAACCTTGTTTAGGTGATATAACCTTGTGAATAATCGATCCACACTGTTAATTTGTTCAGCAGTCGGAGTTCATTTCCAGTACCGACGAACCTTCGCCGGATTTCTGTGATTATCTTCAATCGGTAAAATTCTGTTCTTTAAATTCTCTCCATTCCTTACTCTTGAATTACTGTTATTGTCTAAGATCTTTGTAAATCACAAAATCAATTTACATTCGGCTCCGTTTGATTGAGCCTTAAGCACACAGTTCAATTTACATTTCCAGTTCATGCAATACGATCGGGTGTTAATATATGTTATAATTGTAAATGCTATTTGCCAATGTTTGATTACTTACATGTGCTCTTTTATGATTATGCACAATATTTTATTGATAAACTAGCCATAATATCACTGTCAAATGTTTATCTAATAAGGTTCACTCGCCAACTTATGTTGACCCAAAACCTCCCATTTTACACATGATACAGGTGAACCAGCAGCAGCTAGGAACACATAGGACCTGGATTAGAAGAAATAAAACGATTTAGTATTTGGATTGTTATGTTTGGTTATTTTCCCTTGTATTGAATGAAAATGTTTGGATGTTTGAGAATGTAACTTTGACTTCATTAATTATGAAACATAATAGTAAATGTCATGTGCTTTGGTGATAACCCAATTATGCCCCGACTCTTATTTCCGCTGCGGGTCGGGGTGTGACACTTGCTACAAGTTCGAGCGAACTTGCTTGTTTCTTGTGAGTCTTGAGACAAGTCCGGGCGGACTTGTGTGTTTGGAGGATTTCTGGAGGCTTAGACAAGTTCGGGCGAACTTGTGATGCACAAGTTCGGCCGAACTTGACCTATTGGCCAAGTTTTGTTCGATTATTTCGCGTTGAGAGTTCGTTTGGCGATTCGGTTCGTATTAGATAGTTATATTAAGCGTTATCTTAGCATTGAATTGAGAGAGAGCGAGTACGCGAGTGTGCGAGCGTTTTAGCGATATTAAACCATAACATAAATAAACATAACACATATAAGACGTAATTACACATAATTAACTGCGTTTTGATGCGATGAGATAGGCGATGCGATGGTCAAGTGTTTATTAAATAATAACACACTCGGCTCGTAAAGTAGCATAACTACTTGTGATTGAGTTGAAGTAGCGATTAAATGCGATATAGATGTGACAAAATATAATTCATTAACATAAACTTTTCATAATCCAAATCCCGGAGTACAAATGATTGAGATAAACAAAATACACGAGAAAGGAAATAAATAAATAACAACAAAAATTTGGAGTTGTTACAATAAAACTATTGTAAATATTACTATACCAACTCGGTTCGTCATCTTAATGTTTATTTGAATACACCTCTTTTTCAAATAAAATTATGTCACAATGTCGAGAAAAAATTAAACGCAACCACGTCTCACGAGTTTAATCTATACGAGTGTTGGTATCGTACTGATACCGATAGTATAGCTTTCGATCCATGTAAAAACAAATGTTTATACCTTTTTGGGTATATCTCGACTTTAGTTTTTAGGTTTCTATATCGATTAATATAACGAGTGCTGGTACCATAATAAACTAAACCAATACTGACTCAATTTCCGCAACAACGCACAAGATCATCTACTGGTTACTTCCCACTTGCTAACTTATCTTTCATTTTGGTAACCTCATAGGCTTTGGTTGTGAGGCTGTCTTCTTTCTTTTCTAGGATTCATTGCCAACACATTATTTTTTAATATTTTATTTGAAAATTGTTATGATGATCTCTCTCGGTATGGGGTACAAGGTGTTACCTGTTATACATTCTAAGTGATGTTTTCTTAAATGATAAAGTTTGCTCATAATCTATTATGCCAATAATCTTAAAGTAGTTTCGCTAGTTCATATTTGAACATATGACCTCCCTCTAAGAGGCATATAAAAGTGGGAGTTGTTTGTTTAGATGATGATGCCACATGATCTATACCTACCCAGACAAATGTAAATTGGTTTACATGGACATGGAAGGGCGTGCTGATGGTTAGCCAATCAAATCAATTCTTGCTCTGTTACTCCCTTGAAACTTCTGTTAGTGCATGGATTCGCTGAAGCCACTAAATATTTTACCAAAAATCGAATAACCAGACCCAAACTAACTCAAATAACCCAAACCCGACCAACCAGAACTTTAAATGGGTCGATGATCGGGTCACTTATTAGCAGCCAAAACTCCAATCAAACGGACCCCAGAAACCCAAAGAACACACCCACTTCCGCACCACCAGCGTAATACCTCTACCGCCTAACAAACGTCGCTGCACCACCACCTCCACCACAAAACAACCATCATCGCAACCGCTTCACCATTTGACAACTGTCGCTGCACCACATCCACCATAAAACAATCATCGTCACAACACCTCCACCATCTAACAATTGTGGGCGGTGGTTAACCAGAGAGAGAGAAAGAGAGAGAGAGGGGGGAGTTAGAGAGGGGGGTTACCATAATGGTTGACCGATGGTTTGGGCACACTGTTGTGTTAGGGGGCAAGAGGGATAGGAGGGGGTGGGGTTGTAGTGGGTTTTATACATAATTTTATTGTTTTTTACTTAAAAGTAAAAAGAGAAAGAAAAAAATAAAAGTTTGATTGTTACACTCGGTTTTCACCCAAACCTAAGAGACGATTTTGATAGTTAACTCCATTCTAGCTCTCCCCTATTTTAACATACCCGTACATACATAAAATAACGGTGCTCGCGTGATGATTTCTTTCTTAATTTTCATTACAGTGGTCAAGCTTAAAAAAATGTTTTCTTTCTTAATTTCATTTAATAATCAAAGGTTATTTTTCAGCACTTGGTAATCCATTGGTAAGGATACATGCCTCTTGAGGGGAGGTTTGATTTTCAAAATTGGGCAAGGGCGTAGTTTAGAATTCTAGTATAAAGTGAAGTAGAAGTAATATTTGATGTTCAAAAAAATTAATGAAAATTCATTTAGAGTTATTTCTTTAACATAATCACAATTAAAAATAAAACATGGATTTAATTGAATTTCATTTACTTTTTTATTATCAAATAGTATTTGAGATAAGCTTAAAATCCATAATAATTCCATTTTATATATATCGTTTATGAGTGATCATGAATAGTGATTTAAAATTTAAAATAATATATATCTTTTTAATATTTAATTATTTTAATATATATATAGAGAAAGTATATTATACAAAATAGCTTAACGTACATTACGTACGACATGTGATTTTGCACCCTTTAGTGATGAATTCGCATGAGAGGAGATGAATGGGTTTTCAAAATTTAAAATAATATATATCTTTTTAATATTTTATTATTTTAATATATATATAGAGAAAGTATATTGTACAAAATGGCTTAACGTACATTACGTACGACATGTGATTTTGCACCCTTTAGTGATGAATTCGCACGAGAGGAGATGAATGGGTTTTCAAAAAATGATGATTTCGCATGGAAAATGGCGATTTCGCATGGGGGTAAAAACTAGATCGGACGGCTTGGATGGTCTCGTACGTAATGTATGATAAGTCATTTTGTACACTAACCTACCCCTATATATATATATTTTATAAGTGATCATGAATTGTGATTTAAAATAATAATAAATACCTTTTTAATATTTTATTTTTTTAGTTATAATGTAATTATATTTTCTTTTAGTTTTAACGTTATTTTCATTTTTTTCTTTTATAAAACCATATTTATATATTTTTTTCAAAATATATTTTCTTTATCGATTAATTTGAGATTTCTTTAGTAACATATGGTGCTTATTTTTTTTTCTAAAAATTGAAGTACGTAACTAAATCGATTCAGACGGGTTTGGCTTTCTAAACAAAAATGCTACATTTTCAAATAACTTTTGTTTTACACTATTATTTGTTTTGTTTCGACGCAACACGCGACATGAACAAAAGTAGTATAAATTATACTGTATTCAATTGAATTATATATTGCAATTTAATAAAAACCTAACCACCAACCATAAACATGTTTTAAATTTATTTCTCTTGGTTGGATGTTGGTCCACTCCGTGTGAATACAGATGGATGGGGTTCAATTTGTTCAAAACTACAGTATTTTAACCAAATAAAATAAGAAATCAAAAAAATAATAGGCTCTTAAATATAAAAACACAAATAAAAAAAGGATATTTGAGAGATTTAATAATTTCTAACACCAAAAATACTAGTTAATAAATAATATTCAAGATTTGAAGAAATCTTGAAAACCCTATTGTCGTCCCTACTTTTGAAGATCTCACAACCAGACGTATCTCTATAACAAGTATTTAATATTTATACTTAATTCATACTCATATATTTCCCCCAAAGACAGTGGTTGATCAGATCAAATCAAATCCTGCAGGTGGGCTTAATCCAAAATATTAGCATATATCATCTTATATTAATTATGTTCTCTTTCCAGCAAAGTGATCATCATCATCATGAGTTGGTAGTTCATCAGATTCCTTCTTCAATCTGCTTCCAACAACAAGCAAGAATTCAACAAGATCTTGTAGTAGAGCTTCATGATCATGTTACCATGGAGGACAGTAGTTATGATCCAGTCAACAAAGCCAGGAAACTGCACGGAGACCAGTCATCTTCATCTAAACCTAATTCAGCTACTACTGAAGACGAACACACGCAGCGAAAACTGGCTCATCGAGAGATTGAACGACAACGTAGGCAAGATATGGCTAAGCTTTATGCTTCACTTAGAGATCTACTTCCCCTCGAATCGGTCAAGGTAAGTTGTTTTCAAGTTTTCTTTAATTAGGTTTTCTAAAACAATAATAGAAATGGTAGGTTATATAATTAGTTGTGTCAGTATGGACTCCAAGAGTTCTTCTTTAGGGTTTTCTAGGACGTTACTGACAATCTAATCTCACTTTAAATGGCCGCCCTTTGAGATTGCTTCGAACAATTGTTTGAAGGTTAGGGCCTGTGTCATGGCCTTCTTACTTTCTAACCGCTGTTTGAGAATTTTGGAACTCCTCTTTGAAGGTTAGGGCTTGCGTCATAGCGCTACCTTTAAACGGCCATTTTGAGTTTTCGTTGAACAACTGGTTTTTTTGGGTGGCGTATTTGAGTTTGGGGGTGGTCTTAGTTTAACAATAGGGCTAGTTATTTATGATCAAAGTTAACTAAATTTTGCGTGTAGGGAAAGCGATCTACCTCGGATCATATACATCAGGCAGTGAACTACATCAAACACATGCAAGAAAATATTAAGTTTCTAAGTGCCAAAAGAGACAAGCTCCAGAAACTGGTGGAGACAAGTACTGATTCTCGTACTGGGACAAACACTAATGAAAATAGTTTAAGGAATTCGAATGTGTTTCCTAATAAAGTCTCAGTCAGTTCCTGTAACGGGGGAATTCGGATTGTGATCAGTAGTTGTTCAATAGAAGATGGTTTCCCTCTTTCAAGAGTTCTAAAGGCTATTTCAGAAGATCTTAATGTCATAACCTGCACTTTTACTAAAGAAAACCATAGATTGATTCACTCTATCCAAACTGAGGTAACTTTCTTAATGTCCGTTCATTAAATTACTTCTATTTTGTATTGTTAGATGATATAAACATCAACTATATTAACTTTTAACAGGTGAATAATGCGGTGTCAGCTGATAACTCCGTGTTACAACAAAGATTGGCCATGATAGCAAATAACTACTGAATTCAAGAAAAATGTAGAACTAATCAAGGTAAATTTAAAAGCTTGGGTGAGCTCATTGTGGAGTTGTTTGCCACCACCTATTTGAAGTTGTGTTCAAAGTTCAAACAAAGATCTTTATGGTGAGCTTCCGTGAAGGTCGTATTGATGAAAACAAAAGTACATTAGTTTGTGGTATGTTATGTGTCTTAATTTTATATGTAAGTGGAAGTAACGTACTACGACTTATGACATTGCATGCTACAGAATGCAGTTTTTTTTAATCTATTAATATTGTAAGCTTGTTTTCTAGGTGGAGTAAAAGTGGTACACAATTTCTATCTGTTTTGCTTAAATTTAACATGCTTACTGTGGGGTTAATCAAGAAAGTGTAAATTAAGTTGTAACTGTTGGAAAATCTGGTTGAAAATATGATTTTTATTTAACTTATAGACAAATAATTATATTTATATAGTGTATACATATACCTAATAATTTATGTGTTTTGAGTTCTTCTTTGTAAGAGTTTTTTAACTGAGGTAGGTAGTAACTGTTGGAAAATCTGGTTGAAAATATGATTTTACTTAAACTTGTAGACAAATAATTATATTTATATATTTTATACATATAGCTGATAAATTATGTGTTTGGGTTCTCCTTTGTAAGAGTTTTGTAACTGAGGTAATATGTGTTCAAAATGGAGTTGGGATATGATGCTCAAAGTAGCAAGTTTGAAACGTATCTAGAATGAAGCTAAGTTGAAAATGATTAGGTTTGTGTCTGGTAAGGAAGGTGACATGAGCGGGTTGCGTTACATTGTGACAACAATGGCGATATCCGTGGTGGGTGGTCAGTAGCATGGGGATGTTGTGGTCGATGGTGGTTTACTTTTATTTATTTTATTTTATAGGTCGAATATAATGATAATATGGTACGAGATACGTAAGCTTTTACATTAAACTCAAATATAATATAATGATAATAAGGTATAAATACCTAAGCTTTTACGTTAAACAATAACAAGTTTCTTTGGTTCAAGCATATATCGAACCTGCGTCTCCACTAGGGAGGACAGGTCTTTTAACTAATAAACCAACATCTTAGGAGTAGATCTTCTCAAAATGCCTAGCTAATTTTAAAGTTAAATCTAAGTTCCAACTAGCTATACTAGTGTGTTACATGCAAAATGATATATTCTATTTTTAGAATCATGTATAGAAGTGTAAGAATCTACATGTATGGATAGTTACCATGTGTCATCAAAAGAACCAGTAGAAAGATGTCTAAAAACGTATATTATTTTCCGTTACAGTAGTCAAGAAAATCAAAAGTTACTTTTCAACACTTCGTAATTAACGAAAGGGTGTAGCTATTGGTACACCACATTGCATATTTGCACACCAAACTCTAACAAACCCTGCCTTTATCTACGATGCGTATAGACCTATACGCATCGTATAGGGTTACACCTATACGATGCGTATAGGTCTATACGCATCGTAGGTAAAGCATGTTTCTCAGAGCCTGACCAGCAATCATTGCACAGAAAACAAGGGTCTATATGCGCTGCGTATAGGTCTATACGCAACGTATATAAACCATCAGATTTTTGAGGGTTATTTAGGTAGGGTTGAAGCATAAGTTTTTCACAAAGTTTATATACGCTACGTATAGAGCTATACGCAGCGTATATAACCTTCAAAAAAATTTTGTTCATTTCGCTTATTTGTGGTATAAATTCTCATCCGGTTACAACGTTAACTCGTTTAAAATATATAACGACTTAAAAATATATAATGTTTTTTTATTATATAGTCTATGTCGTCGGTAACGATGCTACGTCCGTTACACGCGTCGAAAAGCGTATAACGTTAAAAAAAATTTGGAAAACAAGTATACGGTCCGAATATATAGTACCGTTTGAATATTATACCGTGCGGTTCGAATACTATTCAAAAGATATAATAAAAGATATAAAACTAAAAATATAATAAATATTTACAACATAAGTTTGATATATACAGCAAAAGTTTGTGCAACAAAAGATATATAACTACGGTAGCGGGTCCTGCTGCTCCTGCTGATGCCATTCCGCAGCCGGAATGAAGTGACGTGGAGCTAACCCGTCACGTTGTTGGCGCTCATGCAGCTCCACAACCACCCACTCCATCACATAGTTCAGCCGGTCAATGTCGCGACATAGCCGCTGATACTCCAGGTATGAGGGGGCAGGACCGGGCCCAACATGTCGTGGGAACTGAGACGCCCCGAGTGCTCGACGCAGATGTGGTGGCCCCGGAATAATATTCTCCAGCTCATGATGCGGCACCTCCGGATCGTGCGGGGGATATATCAGCTCGAACTGTGTCGGCAGCTGGGCAGGCTCGAAAATCTCGCCGTTCGGACCCTTAAACCGTTGACCGACATCTGGGAACCTTTTGGTGACGTGCATTCCCGATATCGTGTTCATCCCCATCCGCTACGACTGTATCGATGGGCCTACACGCGAGTTAGTCTCTGAGTATAGCTTTATTCAAACATCCACAAAACAACGTACTGAGTCGCCTATCTCAGATCGCACCCATCATCCTACATGACAAAACAAATGCCTCTGCTGATCCAAGAATCAATTAAATTCCAAGATGATGTAAATCACAATTTTTTAATGCAATATGACATGAATTCATTGTTAAATGTTAATCTAAACATAAAGGAAATAGGAAGCAATGCAACAATAGATAAAGAAACTACACAGATGAGATTAGAGCGGTATTTCTTTTTGAAACTGATTCTTGGTCATCTACTGCGTTGCTTGTTGACTAAATATGCTACATCCGCCCTTCAATCCTATATCTACAAATTACAACTTAAATTGACCTATTTTAGACATTTTTAATGTATTCTTAAGAAGTTAGTGAAAGGTCTAATGCCAAACATGTATTATTAATTTCTCACAACCAACACCATCAAATTGTATCAAAATCAAACATTCAATCAAAATTTGAATTAATTTCAGAATCGAACAATATCAAAATTGAACTTGGAATCTGAGACGTGGACCCAAAACAACACTGTGTCATCTTCCTTACTCTATGTGAAATAGTGCATAACTTATTAGCCTAACAAAGCAAAAAAAAAGTTAGGAATGGTTGCATATATACTTAAAAAAAAAACATTCCGGTTATGGTGAAGACTAACCGGAACTGTTTTAGCATTCCATCAGTCGCCAGGAAATTAACACACACACATCAGATAGATTGGCCGGATAGTTTAGGGTAATCTGAAAATAGCCTAATGTAACTGATTCTTACCTTATCCTTTGGCGTCTCTCGTCTTGTCCGTCTTCGAGGAAAGCACGACAATGGAGTCATTGCCCCTAAATCTTCTCTTCAGAATTTAACCGGAGGCCTATTCGCCGGTTAGACAAAAATCACCCAAAAGGAACATGCAGCCTTGGCCAGAATCTGTTTGTGTCGTGATTTTCGTTCGTGGTCGCCGGAATGTATGGTTCTGATGGAACCCTAGCAAACTCACGCCACCACCTCTTGAATCATAAGTACCGATTAAGCCTACTCAAACCATCAAGCACACACCCTCGCCTCTCAACTTGTGTCATCACCACTGGCAAGAATCATTATAGGTAGTGGCGATGAGGGTAACGACGATGATGACCGCGGTGGGGCAGCGAAGATAACATCTGAGTTAAAGATTCCATATACATCCAGATTATGTATACTATTCAATGAAATTCAAACAGAGTACAAATGGACTTTAGTTGTACAATAAAGGCATAAACCTTAAAACACCATGGATACCATAAACCACCGCACATACAATTAAAAGTTGTGTTTTATAGAACACAGAAACCTTACCATCACACATTGCATAACAACCCTGAATTTTTGTTTCAAGGAAAAATATTAGGAAACCAAAATGAGTTGACGAAACAAAAAAACCCTAAAATACTTACCGTCAATGTCAGGTGGCTGGAGCCTGGAGGTCATCTCCACCGCTCCGACCGTCGGCAGTCCGCTTAACCACCGCGAAATACCACCACAACCACCAAAATGACAGGTTATCATCTCCACAGTCGTGTACCAAACTTAACTCACTGGAAAAACATATGAGAAACCGAACGAAAGTTTAGCTAGGGTTCGTCAAACTTACCTTATCGATGACATACAGTCCGAAACGAGTCGCCGGAGCATCGGAAAATCTGAAGGTTCACCGGAGCCCTAAGTGTTTGAGCTCGAATCGTACACAACAGTTTCCGATCTAAGCCATCTTTGTTGTTGGACTTCTCATCACCACTGAACACCACCGTCTTTCCCTCTCATACCAACTCTGTTTTTTCTGGTATAATTGATTGTGAACCAGGTAAGCAGAAAATAGAAGCAAGGAAGGCAAGAGAAAGTGAGCGACACCTAGCAGATGAAGAAACGTGGCAAGTACAAAATAGAACCAAACCAAAACTTACGATTTAAATATATATATATATATATATAATATATATATATATATATTAATATTAATAGGGACAAATATACAAATAGAAAATAAAAACAAAATAGGATATTTGAGAGATTTAATAATTACTCACACCAAAAAAAAACTACTTAATATATAGTATTAAAGATTGAAAACCCTACCTTCGTCCTACTGTTAAAGATTTCACAACCAGGCCGTATCTCTATATAACAAGTATTTAATAGTTAATACTCGTATATATCCCCAAATACACTTGTTGATCAGATCAAATCAAATCCTCGTGGGCTTAAACCAACAATTTTTAGCATCGTACGTACGACATATACTATGTTATCTTTTAAAAAAAGTGATCATGAGTTGGTATTTCATCAGATTCCTTCTTTAATCTGCTTCCAACAACCGGCAAGGAATCAACAAGATCTTGTTACCGTGGAGGACAGTACATATGATCCAGTCACCAAGGCCAGGAAACTGCAAGGAGATCAGTCACCTTCATCTAAACCTAATTCAGCATCTACTGAAGATGAACCCACACAGCGAAAACTGGCTCATCGAGCGATAGAACGACAACGTAGGCAAGATATGGCTAAGCTTTATGCTATACTTAAAGATCTACTTCCCTTTGAATTGGTCAAGGTAAGTTGTTTTGGCCTTTCAACTTCTTGAATTAGGTTTCCTAAAACGATCATAAAAAACTTAGGGAACGCACGCCACTGACAATCTAATCACACACCATTTTCAACGATCAAACGGTTGTTTGAAGGTTAGGCTTACCCCCCCCCCCCCCCCCCCCCCCCTCCCCACATACTCAAAAAATTCCGTTTGTAGGTTAGGGCTTGCGTCATCGCAGAACCTAACGTTATCAAAGAGTGTAGTAAAGATGTTCCTCTCCCAAGTTGTTGAGTGTTTTAGTTCCATGGTAACCATTGGTGTAGATATAATGGGTGTGTGAGTTATCTGTTCCCAAAAATATATATATATATATATATATATATATAATTAATTGTGTCAATATTGACCTCAAGAACGTGAATTGGAATTTGTTGTACCAATCGAAAACCTAAAACGTGAATGATTTATTGATGGATTTTGTGTTTAGGGAAAGCGATCTGCCTCGGATCATATTCATGGTGAACTACATCAAACATATGCAAGAAAATATTGGGGTTCTAAGTGTCAAAAGAGACAGGCTCAAGAACTGGTGGAGACAAGTGCTGTTTCTTATACTGGGACAAATACTAATGAAAAAGTTTAAGGAATGTGTTTCCTAATACAGTCTCAGTTAGCTCTTGTAAAGGGGGAGTTCAGATTATGATCAATAGTTGTTCACTAGAAGATGGTTTCCCTCTTTCAAGAGTTCTAAAGGCGATTTCGGAAGATCTTAATGTCTAACCTGCACTTGTACTAAAGTAAACCATAGGTTGAGTCACTTTATCCAAACTGAGGTAAATTTAATTATTACATAATGTCTATTGTTTCAGAGTTTCCATGCCTCAACTCTAGAGCTCAGTCAGCATATTATTAACTTTTCGCAGGCGAATGGTTCTGTGTCAACTGATAACTCCATGTTGCAAAAAGATTAGTCGCGATAGCAAATAACTACTGAAGTGAAGAAAACTGTAGAACTAATCAAGGTAAATATAGTTGCTTGTATGAGCTCATATATTGTGGAGTTGTTTGCCAACATACTTTTGATTTTCATTTTCATTTTCAAACAAAGATCTTTGTGGTGAGCTTTGGTGAAGCTGGTTTTGATGAAAATGAAAGTACAATATGTGGTTTCTTGTGTTTTAGTCTTTTTCATGCAATAGGTAAGTGCAAGTAATTACAAGTTATGACATTGCATTTTAGCTAATGATGTTAAATCAATATGTAATCTATTAGCATTATAAGCTTGTTTTCTAGGTGGAGTAAATAAGCAGGCACATTATGTCTTTTGGATTGGCTTAACTAGCTATAAAATTTTGTTCTTTTGTTACGGATATAACTACAGGGTTAATTAGTCAAGAAAGTGTAAATTACAAGAATTCATTGGTTCTTGTAAGTTCTAATAGTAATAAATTTAGTTGAAAAAATATGCTTTTTAATAAAACTTGTATACAGATAATAGTATTGACATACCATATATATGTTAATAATTAGTGGGATTGTATTCTCTTTCATTAGGAATTTCGCCACGAGATAAGTTGTGTTCAAGTAATGCTAATTTGAATAAGATGTTAATGCTCAAAGTTGTGAGTTCGATATGTAACCAAAGTAGAGCCATGATGAATGAGATTAGGGTTAGGTGAGGGAACAGGTTGCGTTCATTGGGGCAACAATGGCGATGTCAGTGGTGGGGTGGTTGATCGTCTATTTTTATATATCTAATTAAAAGAGTGAATATATATGATATGGAATATGGGATCGGAATAACAACCTATTCGTACTTGATATATGTGCATTGAAACCTTTGGTTCAGTTCGAACCATCTAATGTGCAACATACAATTCGTTGTACTTCTAGCTCCTCGCTAGTTTTTCTTAATGATATTTCGGTTGGCCATTTATAAAAAAAAATGCAACATACTACAGAATGAATAACACAGCAATCTAATTGTTTAGCTTGCCATATCAACACTACTAATTAATCTCCATTCTTTATGTGATCAATTATGTATGCCAGGAATTTCCATCTTTTTATAGGGTTTTGCTATACAAACACACACATGTGGCTTATTTTTTATGCAAATTCAATATATATTCTGTTATTTTATAGATTTTGCTGTGATCCTACAACTCACGTGGGACCCATATTCCCTGTCTTCCAAAAGAAAACATCGATGTCCTTTAATTCTATTTAACTCTTTAAATGAAAAGGAGTATATAATATAAAATCAGTTATATGTATAATGCTTTCTTAGTATATACCATCCATCATCCATAACCTATATATAAATACACTACAAGACTACATTTCATTTAGCAATGCCTCTTAGATCATGATCATTTAGAGAAAATGTCTTACATTCTATTTTTATTAGTTCCTCAAAGAATAAGCATATATGTAACTTCAGATGCATGGTTTTTTAAAAGCAATACAACAATAATGTTGAAATTTTAAAAATTCGTTTGCGTCGTTGGTATTGGGTTATGGGGCATCTCAGCCGCAAGAGTACATTCGCTGATTGCCAACGCGAAATGCGTGGATATTAGACTAGAGATAATGTGAACCTTTATTAATGAATTTAATGACTTTTTTTGGTGTGTCATTACCTAATCATTTACAATCCAATACATTATAAAAATTATAGATGTTTGAAATTTTTACAAAAAAAAAATTATAAAAACTTTGTCCAAAAGTAAGGCCATGTTTGAGATTCCATTTATAACCTCCTTATTAACTTTTCCAAAAGTCATTTATAAGAAAAAAAAAGTCACTTTAAAAAGTTAATAAGTTAATAAGGAGGTTGGAAATGGAATCCCAAACATAGCCTAAGTGTCTTAGTTAAGCCGAAATGTATTAAGCCATAGGCCCAAAAGTACGTAAAGATCCAATACATTAAAAAAGACTGTCCAAAAGTAAGTGTCTTAGTTAAGCACAAATGTTTTAAGCCATAGGCTCAAAAGTACGTAAAAGCTGGAACAAAGAAAAATGATGTATTGGACTATCGTCACATATTGCCTCTTTTAACAACAAAGTAGAGTTAAGCTAAGCCCGTATTTCGGCTGGCAACAAATTATTTTTCCACGCGATACGACGATGATTGATTCAGACAAGGAAATCAACGTGTTAGGTCCATTTATAATCTTAACTAATATCGGTAAATAATCACTAAAAAACTTGTAGACCAGCTGACACTTTCAAAATATGTTTTTAAAGGGTTCCTGATTACTTTTTTTTTCTTTTAAAGAAAATGGAAATTTTGATTCAATAAACCAAAAAGACTATCCATGATTGATATTATGTTTTTTTTGAACGGCGATATTTCTACAACAGGCGACAGAGATCGCACCTACCCTATAACTCGGGTAGGCCCCTCCGCCCCACTCCGGCATTCAAGACTATGTTGTTTTAACCGGGTCCACGCTTGGTGCATTAGAGTTCTCCAAAAAAATTTCCAGCCCACTACCCACCCAACAACCGGGAGCGTGTAGTTGTACCCTCCACAAGAGTCAGGGATTCTCTGAAGTAAATGCACTGTAGTATAAAACTCGGGGTGGCTCCAAGGATTCGAACCGATAACCAGCCTTCCACCTTTTCATTGCCATGACCAACTTTGCTAGCCCAGAAATTCTGAGGGTTCGTCGGACATATCATGTACATTTATGAGTGACTTTATAAGGTATCTAGTTATCGGTTAAAAAAATTAATAATACATGTTTGTCAACATGAAAAATGATAATCGATATTTAATTGATAAAAAAATCAGGTTATGCCACGTATCTGAGTCGGTCACAATCGTCACGAGCGTTACATAATTTGATCCCCATTTTTTCTATCTTCTCACATTTACTGTTCTTGCTACTTTTCTATCTTCTTCATCTTTTCTTCTGTATTTCTTGATCCAAAATATTATGGCAGAAAACCCGACTTCAGGTTCTTCCGATCTTCCCCTCTCTTTACGGGTTTCGTTTATATTATTAACATGTCAATTAATATATATATATATATATATATATATATATATATATATGACTGTTAAATTACTTCTAATATGATCAGTTTATGTGTTTCATTGCTATTTGCTGAGATGTTGGTTCTTTAATTAACTTGTGTAAAGTTAATTGAAATCCGTATATACGCATGTGATTTACTTTTAGTTTATTTGATCATTTGGCTAACTTAAATTACTAATTTTGAAGTTTCTTGGAACATATGTTGATTGTATTAATGAAGCTTAAATTGGGTTTTTAGAGAGCACCCTTCTTATTTTGGGTGGGTTTTTGTAAAAATTTAAATTTCAAAACTCATAATTTGGCCTATATCCATCACAACATTAGTATCTGTTTCGGTATCCATATCAGCATCAGTGTCTATACGGTTTTGGTATTGATCAGAGGCGTCTCTCTGAGAATTCATATACCCCGTTCGAGCTTGAAAAAATGTGCCCTTTCATAATGTTTTATTATAATTTAAAAAAAATCAAATTAGTATTAGGCTCAATAAACCTGATGCTAAGTGGCTAAATTCTAAACCATAAAAAATTATTGGTAAATGGGCCTATATTGGAATTGTTATCTCTTTACTGTTTAAAAAAGTAACATCTATATATATATCGGATTATTTAAAAAAACCGTGTGCCCCTCGATATCACGGGCCTTGTGTGGAGGTCCTCCCTGCACACCATCAAAGCCGCCACTGGTATTGATTTCAGTTCGGTGTTAGTTATGTTATAATTTGTTTTCCGTGTATTCGTCTTTTACATGTACTGATGATTTCTCTGTTACTAATGTGTAAGAGAACATGTGATTTAGGCATAAAACTTTTTTAATTAATAAAGCAACTCTGATGCATTCAGGTAGTTCACATGACCACTCAAATAGAGACCTTGTTGTATGCTTCGGCGAAATGTTGATTGACTTTGTGTCAACGGTTCCTGGAGTCTCACTTGCCGAAGCACCCACCTTCGAGAAAGCACCCGGTGGTGCTCCGGCTAATGTTGCAGTCGGTATATCAAGATTGGGTGGTTCTTCAGCATTTATAGGAAAAGTATACTTTTAGAAAGTTCACTATAAAAATGAAACTTAATTATATAATGAAGTATAACTAGCATTTAATTAGCACATGGTACATGTTTTAGGTGGGAGACGACCAGTTCGGGTACATGTTGGCTGACATTTTGAAGAAAAACAAAGTCAACAATTCCGGGATGCGATTTGACCACAAAGCTAGAACGGCGTTAGCTTTCGTTAGCCTAAAATCCGATGGGGAGAGAGAGTTTTTGTTCTTTAGGAATCCTAGTGCGGATATGCTATTCCGAGAATCAGAACTCAGTGTGAATCTTATCAAACAGGTATGTATGTGTGTGTGTGTATATATACACTGTCGGTTTTTGCTACATAACTGTTTACCTTTTCGGTGGTCTTAGTTTTAGTTTGTTTGCGGTAGGCAAAAATATTCCACTTTGGTTCGATTAGTTTGATACATGAACCGTGTCGATCGACTCATCTAGCTGCAATGGATATAGCAAAGAAATCGGGTAGCATTCTTTCTTACGATGTGAATTTGAGGTTACCGTTATGGCCATCGGCAGAAGTGGCTCGTGAGGGTATAATGAGCGTGTGGGACCAAGCGGATGTTATTAAGGTACGTATATTTTTACGGGCATATCACATTTTATAACAACGTTATATGCATGACTAAAAGAAAATGTGCAGGTAAGTGAGGATGAAATAACGTTTTTGACCGGAGGTGAGGATGCTTATGACGATAACGCGGTGTTGAAGAAGCTTTTTCATCCGAATCTTAAACTTTTTCTCGTTAGTGAAGGAGCGAAAGGTTGTAGATATTACACCAAGGCAAGATATATTCTAATATTAGCGAATAAATGCGACTAGTGATTCAATGTTTGTTTGGTCGATCATTAAACTTAACGAACGTGGTATGTTGTGCAGCGGTTTAAGGGTAGGGTGGATGGTGTAAAAGTGAAGCCTGTCGATACCACGGGTGCTGGAGATGCTTTTGTTAGTGGGATTTTGAGCTTTTTAGTTTCCGATACAAGTCTAACTGAGGTAACCTTTTGACATGTTACGGTCAATTAGTGGTTTATTTGTTTGATTGTGTGTGAAAATTGTGTTCGATTAGCATGAAAAACGACTGCGCGAAGCGCTTGTGTTTGCAAACGGATGTGGAGCGCTTGTTGTAACAAAGAAAGGAGCGATACCGGCTATGCCAACAAAAGAGGAAGTTCACCAAATATTGCAACAAAAAGGCTTGGGGTCAAGTTGATGTTCCTTGATCAAAATATACATGTAATGTGGCTATGAAATGTTTCAAGTTAATCCGAAGGTGGTTATGTAATTGTGTAGGTTGAAGCCATGTGTTAGATATGAAATGATACTGTTGGTGAGTAGATATGTCTATTATAAATAACAATATAAATATAAATATAAATAAGATATATAGTTTATAATTATAAGTTGAAGAAACAAATATAAGCCGGGTGGCTTTGGATTGTGATTCTGCAAGTAAAAAGGAAGAGATCGAGAGCCACGCCTTGTCTTCCCTTCAACTTCTAGATCTGCAAATAACGGAGTACTGGCAGGAGACGACTCGACGACTCCCATTATAGTTACAAAAGGTATGATTAAGGCACCGATGTCATGGACATATGGGCCATCATAAAGGACCCGGCCAGGCCCAGTTAGGGGTGTCTCAACAAGTCCCTCGGTCCAGTAGATGTAACGTTAGCTATAAAGGACCTCTAACCTTATTGGGCCAGGCTCAGGGGGGTGTCTCAACAAGTCCCCCGGTCCAGTAGATGTAACGTTAGAAACATTCATCTAACGTCAGAAACATTGCACTGGACCTCGCTATAGGGTTAATACACAATTATTAGTAATAATAACATAAATATAACAAGTATTACAAGTTATAGCGACCTCACGACAGTTGACCACCAGAGCGAGCCGAATGTCTATTCCGTATCATACCTCTATAGATGTCTATACATATATAAAATACACATCTCATCAAGTGTTTGAACCATTAAGTGCTGAACCAGTAAGATGTCTGAATCATTTAGAGCCAGTATAAAGCTTAACCATTCAGACTCAATATAATGCTTAACCATTTAAATGCAAATGTCTGAATCATTCAGACATCTGCTCGCAAAACAAACAGTCTGAACCATTAAGTGCTGAACCAGTAAAAGGTTTGAACCATTAAGAGCATCATTAAGAGCTAAACAAACAGTCCCTAAGTATAATGCTTAACCATTCAGAGGTAAATGTCTGAACCATTCAGATATTTGCTCGGTTCGCTTGTCGCTTTTTATAACCAAGAACACTTGATTATATCATGTCTTATAAATGATAAACTAATAATGTAATTCGACTTACCAACAATCTGTTTATCTTACATAGATTTATCTGGTAGATCACTGTGTGTACTAGATTCTTTTCCTGCTCATTAACATGCTCAAAACAACCACAAGGTCATCTTCAACAATTAATGTTTTCACCAAAAAATATTTAAAATCTTTCCTTGAAATTTATTTACTATTCAGCATTCATCTTCTGGCCTTGTCATTAATGAATTAAAACTACCAGCTGTGACAGAACAGATTCTGGAAGAAAAAAATAAATAATTTTGGATGATTTGGGTTTAACTAGTGGCAGACAGGCACTTAAATATGTCCTTGAGGGGAAATAGGGTTTTGGCAGTATGCTTGTAACTCATGGTAAATGCATGACTATTGACGTACAAGACGTCTTATTTATTTTGAATGTTCTGACACGAGCATTCATAAACCGTCGAAACCACCCAAAGCGAAGCACATCGTTATTTGACATGTTGGTTTGAAATATAAATGGTTTTGTCCATGGTCAACTTTTCGACGCACGTCGGCTGGTTTGAAATATACACGGTTTTGTCCATGATTAGCTTTTGATGGTTTATGTTTAGGCACTCGCCGTTTGACATTTATTATTTATTTATTTTTTTTATTCTAGGATATGAAACTGTGCATATTTATTGTATTCATGAATACCTTTTATCATTTTTTAAAATTTAATGCAAAATATTATTTTGATAAAATAGGCTTGGCTATATATCCAAACATCACTAATGACTCATCGCATATGGGTTCATATGACATACAAAAATGGGCACAGGAGTTGTATGAGCGCCTGTGTGAGATGGCGTACGCCAAATCTTATGGTTCATAGAACAATATTTAATTAACACAAAAATGACTTATATTACAACTAACAAAGGCATATGGTTCTATGACCATTTCACGTTCTATCATATGGCTTGTATATTATGTGACATTCGATCTTGTCTACACTTTAGAGAGTGGCGCTTGTATACCATCAACCCTAAAATTATCACTGGTGTGTCATATGACCTATATGATCTCATACGGGCACGTATGACTTGTAAAAATGCACATCTGGGTCGTAAAACTTGTTAACTGAGACAAAAAGACTGATGTGACCACTAACAAATTCGTATGGCCCTATGACCACTTATCGTCCAATCATAGGGCTCTTATGGGTTGAGCTGTATCATGTGACATTATATGAGTCTACACTTGTGGTAGTAATGTTTGTATATCTACACTATTTGGTGCATTTGGAGAAGCTGCAATGATGCGGTTTTCAACCGAAAACAGGCACAGGTTATTAGTTTTTTGGAAGAAATTAGACTTCTTGGCTTTCTATGGCTTAGGAATCGAGCAAAGGTTCGAGATTTAACGTGGGATCTTTGGTGTAACTTTGATTTGTCGTGTATTGTAAGACCCTACGTGTTATAACGTAACTTTTATAAAAGAATTTGCATTAAAGTAATAATAATGCAAATATATAATGATCCGAATTTCTAAGTTACTTTGAACTTTACAAGTAATTCAAAATCTTTTAACATATTAACATAATTCGATTTGATCGTGTTCGGTTCTTCGTTGAGCTTGACCGTCATCCGGCAATCCAAGATATTCCTACATTTCATAAATCATGAAATGGTTAGTCATACGAACTTATAACGTGTTTAAATTCAGTCCCATCGTAAACTTTCGTATATGAGACCTTGGAACCCATCCATACGGACCCGAAAGTTCTAAAGAATCAAACAAACGAATTCAAAATTTTTGGTTGAAACCCGCCGTAGGTTATGGTTGCCTTAGCGTAGCCTACGGCAGTCTTAAAGGCCCAAAAACAGGCATCTGGACCGTAAGCTACGTCTGGACCGTAAGCTACGGTCTGGACCGTAAGCTACGTCTGGACGTAGCTACGTCTGGACCGTAGCCTACGGTTCATCCAACTCAAACCAGAAACTCCAAACCGTAAGTGACGGTTCGGAACCGTAACTTACGGTTTCGCCCATCTGTAGCTTTTCTCATTTTTTTGTTTTCGCTAAAATCCTCATAACTTTTTCGTTACAAGTCCGTTTTCCTTCATTTTCGAGTCCACGCGATCGTAATTTGATTCCCCACATTTTAGAATCAAAATCAATCATTCTAAACAATAATTTCTTACCCTTTATAATTGGTGTAAGATTTAATTCATACAAATATTTTGACCCGTTGAGGGATTTAAGCACTTTAAGCCTAAATCTCGCTTGTTCTTTCCTTACCTCCGATTCCAACACTAAGACTTTTATTTATCTTCCACCACAATTATATTTGTGGTGGATTTGCTATAGTAAAATCATTTATTCCGAATTCTACCATTCGGTTCGTCATTTTACGGAAAAGACACATTTATAGTTATTTGACCCAAAATGGCTTATGCCTATAACTTTTATACTTTTCAAAAGGTTTTCATGATCATAATACATGTTCCTAAACAAACCCTAAGGGTCATTTACCCGGTTATTTGATCGAGGGTGTTTTGGTCATTTTTAGTCCCTCATTTTACAACGAAAGACTTTTAATGAACTACTTGACCAAAATCGCATGTTTAACCATAATCTTACTTACGCATACTTGGCTCAGGTCATAGCATTGACCCATTTAAATACCTTTCACTATTAATTACTAGATAATAGCAACGCGGACCATATCTTATTTCCCTGTGATCACAAAGCTCAACAAGCGATCATCAATTATTATTGTCAAATGGTGTTAACAACACCATTCGACCCGTTTAGTTGAAATAGCCATTTATATTTATGAGATGGTATTTAATTACCATCTCACCTCTTTAACCTATTTCGGTTTACTCCGTGAGTTCATTTATTTAAAAGTCGTTTCTTATTTTGTTTGACCCGTTATGACTTACGCCATGTGGTGTCTTTTCAAATCTCTTTATCTATCCGTCAACTCATGTCCGGATTACTATTTTACCACTATTGCCAGTCACGGTTTATACCATAACGTAATGTTTCAAAATTCCTTATTTGTTCATCATCACATGACTAATTTACCGTTTTACCCTTTTTTAACCATAAATTATGGTTTCTCACCATTTTCACTTGTTCCGACCCATATTATCCCACGTCGGAACATCATATTTTAATTACGAAATTTACTTTATTCATATCCAATACACACAAGTAGGTATTCTATAAAAAGGGTGTAAGCTTTACTTACCTTGCATCCTAAATACGCTTTTCCATCATACTTGGTTCGTTTGACCCGCTTCTTTTCCAAGCCTCTACCTAGCTTGTCAAGCGTCAAACTATCATCATAATTCGTAAGACGATTAGATTCGTCATCTCCTATCACGACTACCCCATCTAACGCATTTATATCAAAAACTACCATTTGATCTTATCGTAGATCGGTTTGACTTTTAAAAGTCAACTGTCTATTAACATATGTAAATGCATAAATAGGTTGAACGAACTTATTTAGGCATTTCATCAATACCCGGTAGACGTTATTTCTAGGCTACCAAAACAACTAAATTCATAAAACCGTAAATCATTAGAATAACATAGTCTCAATCATCATATGCTAATCTATTAATATTATTCAAGAACTAGGGATTGTTTCATCACCATGAAACAAACCATTGCATCTCATGTATGAGATTTACCCAATTATCAAACTTAGCCTAAGGTTTCAAACATTCTTACACACATGATGATTCCAAGCATTTATTAACATGAATATATCATCTATTTCATAGTATCATACAAAACCCATTGTAAATCATGTATGATTACTTACTCGAATCTCTAATTTATTCAAGTTTCTTCTTATTACTATCATGCATGATGATTCTAAACATGATTATATCATAAACTTTATCATATCATCAAAACCCACTTGATAATCTACTTGTTCATCACTTAGAAGTAACCTTACATCAAGTACTTCATCATTTCATCATATCTAATGAAATTAGGCATACATAAACATCTAATTTCATATTTGGATCATAATCCATCAATTTATTTGCAAGTAACCTACTTGTCTCGAATTTCAACTTTAACCAATCTAGGTTTCAAGACATACCTTACTATCCCCTTGTCTATGTGATCGTTAAAATGCGTTCATGCACTAGTTTGGATCTCGAATTGATTTTCAATTTGGTGGATTAAGCTTGAACTAGGTTTCCCCCCTTTTCTTCTCCTGATGATCGTTCTACACACACACTTTGGTCCCCAAGTTTACATATATATATATTATTAGATAGGGCTATTACCCATTGTTTTATTAACTATATACAAGTTACTAATTAGGTTAATTTGTTCCTAATTATTTTGTTTACGGGTCCACTTTTACCGCTAACGGTATTTTACCCGTTATTTAATATTAACGTGGTTCGATTACCAAACCCGTTTTAAGGGTGTTACATGTATGAGACTATAAGACATTGGTGTATGTAACATTCCTACGGTACTAACAATCTGTTGGTACTGTTTTTTTTTATAATATAAGTTCATTGTTAGCCGTTAAAAAAGAAAGTAATGTTTGTATATCATCACTCTAAAAAATAATACGAATATCTTTTCATGTCGATCGAGTCGCTGGTTAATGTTTCATATGTTTGGCAAGGAACATCAAGCATACCAAGGTATCGGCCTAGTGACATCTTTTTTACGGCTCTATAATAAGTAGATTCTTGAAAAACAAAGACCCGATTATGAGTGTGCTTGGGAAACGTAAATCGAGATGGCCATCATGTTAGCACTTGTAAAGGGTCTTCATAAAAGGTATAAATGTCCCTGATAATATTTAACTTTTTTAACGACAAAATTAGATCACTGACAGATTAATGGAGTATCATCGTGTCATTAGCGGAACCATCCGATCATATTCATCTCCACTAGGTATAATGCCTATACACCAATTCAGGATGAAACCCAATAAATATGGAAAAACCCATGTTTTGATAATCGAACCCAGAACCTACCCAAAGTCTTATCTAACCCTCAAGATGTCACTAGGCTCTAAAGTTATGAGCGTCTTGTAATATTTATATTTGAAGTTTAATACTTTCCAGTTCTCTCTGTATTTTTTTTTCTAAAAGCCGATGTGTTTTATAAATTTTATTTAGGTGCTAGGGGTATTCTTAAACCTGGGACTTATTTCTTAGTGTGTGATAGAAGGGTTTTACAGTATGTTAAGGAGTACGATCAGAATTTTACCTATATATTAATAATATCGAATGAAAAGACATGTAAATCTTATCTATTAAAATACTTTTTTTAAACGGCTAACAAAACTTTATTCACCAAACTAACAAGGAACTAGCACCAAAATTGCATCCAACAAACTCGAAAGGAAGCAAAAGACAAACTACATAAACAAAACATTTTTGTAGTTTGAGATATACTTTACTAGTTTGAGATCAATATTACTGACAAACTTTTGGGCTTTTATTTTGACATCCTAAATTGTAGTGCCGGTCAAATCTAATTAAACAGTTTAACACTATGCCATGTTCATGTGAGGACAAAACCTCCTCACACACATATATACATACACCATATACATATATTTTAAGTTCATCCTCTATTTCATATCTCTTTTCTTTTTTTCCCATCCTCCATGACGCCTATGTGAAGACTCATCCTCTTTTAGAGGGTCATCACGATACCGTGTAGCCTCATAATGATTCATTTGCCAATATTTCAAAAGACAATTATATCCCTCGAAAACGTTTTCATTTTTCTTTTTTTTTAATTCTGAATAGTGTCAAATTTTATCTAAATATATTCCATTTCTTTTACACACATAGGTCCTTTTTTTATTTTCAGTTTCGGTTTTCCTAATTAAATTATCTTTTCCAAGCTTAATTAGAACGCTTATGTGCACCCAATATTAAAATAACAATGGTGGTAAGGTGTCTTTCTTTTTTCCAAGCTTAATTAGAACGATAGGTGGATTATTAAACTATTTAATTAATTGTAGGTTAGTTTATCGTTACAAACAACTGAATTTATGAATTTATAACTAAACAAACCCAAGATAAAGCTCAACATTAAATTGCATCAAATTCACTTTTGACGAAGCTATCAACCTTAGTTTTGACAATAGAATTTTATTTATTTTGACAATAGACTGAGGTATTTTTTTTCCTTGGTGGTTGGCTTAATAGCTTACTAAACATTTGTAATGTACCTAAACGTTTTCTTTTTAGTGATTGAATAAAGTGTTGCAATTTGCCATTAAAAAAATAATTTTATTTGTTTAAAAAGAAAGAATTGAAGTCCTTTGTTTAGTATTAAATTCAGTTATTTAAGACAAACGACCTAAGTTTAAGACTACGTGTCGGCTTGGTCTCCTTGGTTTATATCTCGGTAGTGGTTCCTTCACGGAAATACATGGGAGATAGCCCCCTCGATAATAAATTTAAATATTTTAAAAAGAATATTGGTTTCTATTTCACTAGCTAATCTTTTTTGCTTTTTTTTTCCATTGCAATTTTTTACATTAATCTATCTTTAACGAGTAAAAACCATTGACTTCAAAAAATTAACATCTTAACTCTAATAACTTTGTCATTTGAATCCAACCGTCTCCCTCTTCACTCCCTAATCAGCGAGAGAGATTTTACTATTTAAATATTTATTAATTTATTTACACTCTTTTAAGAATGCTATATTTTTTCGCTTTTTTAAGGTTTCCAATCCATTATATAACTATAAGTTAATAATGCTCGGAAAATATATAGAAATATATATTAAATAACTCTCAATTTGTATTTTTGTACTCTTTAAAATAATAATAATAATAATAATAATAATAATAATATGCATTCTACTTGTGCTTTATAATTTTGATTTATTTTGCTTAATGTACATAGATTTAACAACATCCACATTCCACAATTAAAAATTAAACCAGAAAGATTTTTACTTATAATCATATATATTATAAAAGAGTTAGTTGATATATAAGATAATACTAGCTTATAATCCCGTGTTTTACACGGTTGCATAAATTAAATGTTATACAATAAGTAATATAGTTATATCTTTAAAATACTTAGTGTATTAGTTATATTTTTAAAATACTTAGTGTATTGTACGAATTAAATAAATATAATGTAATCAATTGACAATACAGTCATGAAGATATGTATTTAAATGATGAATTTAATGTATTATTTACTTATTAAAAATTAATTTGTTATTTTATCCATTATTAGGTTAGAAACATGTATATTACACATGGTAGAACCAATGAAATATTAGATAATTATTAATAAGTGGAAAAAATAAAAGTAATAATAAATAAGTAAGAGAGATCCGTGAAGTTTGTGATTTAATATTATTTTCTTATTTCGGTATCATATTAAATATTAAATATAAATATTATTAAAAGAATAATTTAACTAAATGTAATTTAAATGAGATTAAATATTTCTTATTTAAAAAAATTGAAAAATAAGATAAGGGTGCACCAGAGATTGACACCTGTAAAAAATTTTTTTTATTTATTAGATAATATAATTGATACAATACGAGGTTAACAAAAGGAAAGAAACAATCTTAAAAATGACATTTTGTTGGTCTTGCTGGTCATTGTGTCCCTTCTTAAGCCATCACTTTAGCTGCCAAATAGTTTTTTTCTTTCTGACCCCTCACGTGCTCCTCTTAACCAACGGCATCTGATCACGTGACTCATCTATGTGACCTTATCCAACGTGCCATATTATCCCTGCCATCTCATCAACCAACGTGTCAACCACGTGACGCTCAATCTCCGTTACCAACTCCTCCGCCTCCTCCTCAAACGCAATGACCGTGACCATTCGGCGAAGGAGTCCTTGACTATGCTGACATGACAAAACTTAAAAAGTGAGTAAATAACTCTAATCAAGTCTGCTTCGTCAACTAACGGACTACTTAAGACTCAAAACAAGTTAAAAACCTCATATGAACGTTTATGATTTTTCTAAAATATATAAAATTAAAACAAATTCGAAAAAGGGAAATCGACAAGATAGTGTTTGTACTAGGTAAGGCAAGTACTTGTTTTTGAGGTAATATTGTTGCGGAAGTGGACACCATGTCTTTCTTTAAAGAGATAAACTTTGTTGTAGTGTTGACATTCACAAGATGGTTTGACAATGGAGTTGACTTCTTGTTGCATTTCTTCACATATGGTTCTTCTTGTCGGTGCATATTTTTCAATCTCATATCATATTTTTCACTTGTAATTCTCTTGCATTTCTGCACTTTCATCAATGGTGGTGATTTTGTGGTTGCTGATGTTGGAGCTTTGATAACTTTTGTACATGATGATAATGGTGTACATTTTGGTGAATTTGAATTGGGTTTGCTCTCAATGTTCAAGATTCTCATCCTTGGTGACCAAGAAAGTGCCATTGGTTCATTTTCTTTTCCACATCTATACCCTGAGGTTAAAAAAAAAAGTGTTAATATTCACACACTCTCCTCTCAATCTCTCTTTATATATATATATATATATATATATATATATATATATATATATAGATAGAGATAGAGTAACAAAGGGTGTGAGAAAAATATAGGGTGTGAGATTAGTGAGAGCCAAAAAATATCATGAAAGTATCCATTTTGGCCATGGAATTTAACGGAATAAACTTGATTTTTTAAAATTACAACATAGCCGTTTAACTTTTTTTATATTTAATTTTCAATATTTCCTCCAATCACATGAGGACATGTGTCATCGTACTCACCGAAATATTACACCCTTGATTAAAACCTTATGTGTCCTAGTGAAATCTCCGGCGCTACTTTTAAATCTCTTACGTCATCTTTTAAGTTTAAAAAAAGTTATTTTTTTTTAAATTTGTGGGGCTTCTGACGTAGCAGTTTATAAAAAGTCAATTCATTTTAAATTTGTAGGTCTCTAACGTAGCAAGTCAATTCTTTTTAAATTTGTGGGGCCTATGACGTAGCAGTATGAATACGTCATTTTGAATCTGTTGCGCCAAATGATCCAATCTATTTTCTGGGCCATCCTCATTGATTCGACGATGACACTTATTAGCAATATTAGAATAAGAGCACAAGTGTTAATGCGATGACACTTATTAGCAATATTAGAGTTGGCACAAGTGTTAATGCTATGGCGCGCTCTAGTTGATCATCATTTTTAAAAGTCAAGTTATTTTCTTAATTATTTCGCTTAAAATGGATAATTTTTGTGATACATTTTCTTTTAATAAAAAATCTAGTATATAAACCGTAGAGATACACAAAAAAATAATTTTTTTATGATGATACATACCTTGATCAAGATTTCTTGATTTACCGGTGGCTTTTGTAGTCAATGGTTGTGATTGTCTCTTTGGTTTGAGCACTACAAGATGCTCATCTCTTCTTTGTTCTCTTTTCTTCACATTATTTGTAATATCCACACCAACTCTCCTACTAATATTCTCCCTAACTTGTTTTGCAATCTTCTTTGCATACTCCTTTGTATTCTCATCGAGGATTTGGAGCGAAAGGCGATGAAGATGATCATCATTCTCCGTAGATGGTCTAGCCGCGGTCGATATTCGCGGTGTCGCGGGTAACGAGCGGGCAATAATTTTTTTTATAAGAGGAAGAAGATGGTCTTTGAGAAGTTAAAGAAGATCTTGGAGATGAATATTCTGGAAGAAGATCAAGACCCATTAATCTTGCAACAAGATTAGGTGTTTTTGTACTAGGTGAGGTGCTACTACATTCTGATGATACATCTTCTGTTAATCTTGATATTTTTGTTTTGATTTGAATTCCACCCATCTGAAATATTTAAAAAAAACATTGAATTAATTAGTTTTTAATGAGTTATGATGGATCCAACAACCATTCTACCATCATGTATTACTTTCATTATTGCTTATTAAGGGTGTGCTATACCCACACCACTAATTTCTAATCTTACACCCTTATAGCAGTGGCAGACCTAGAAAATATTTTCAGGGATGCGAATGAGAGGTTTAACTAAATTTTCAAAGGGTGCGATCAGAATTTTGCCTTGTAAAAAACACTTAAAAAAATCAAGTGGTGCGCCCACCCAACACTCTACCTAGGTCCGCTCCTGCCTCGTAGAACGGCCGTTTGTGGTACCTCATATGAAATCATGGGCTTCCTGAATTTCAAATGACAGTTCTGAAGGTATGTATGTCAAATCATGGGTCCTTGAATTTCAAACGGCCGGCCATTTGTGTGTAACAATGTGAGATTAGAACGCGAGGGTGTAAGTATAGTAAGCACTTAATTCTAATAATAGAATAAAGAAACTTACAGAGATGTTAAAGTTTGTTTCTTGGTTAAGTTTAGATGAAGATAAAGCAACTTCTTTAACCATGGGTTCTTGTTCTTGTTCCTCCAACTCCAAGCTATTTCTTGGTGCTTCCACACCTATTAACAAAATAAAAATAAAAAAAATTCTGCGTAAAATGAATACAAAACAATAATTCCAAAGCTTGTGAGTGAGTATGAGCATTGTTGCAAAAAAGGTCTCGAAAGTTGAGTACTCCTCGAGTAATAGCTACAAGGTAAGCTGTCGAGGCCAGAGTACTCTCCGTCAAGGCTGAGTGCTCTCACCTCCTCCGACTAGAGAACGCCTAGCGACTTTCGGAACCATGAGTATGAGAGACAAGAATATATACCTTTGAGAATAATGGTGGATTCTTGAGGGGTAGTATTAATGAAAGTTTTGGAGATGAAAGAAGGTTGACGAAACATATGAAAAATGGTACTCATGCAACCACCATTAGAACAAGAAGAAGAAGAAGACATTTGTCTATCTCTACCACCGCTTTTGCTTGATATTGTGTGAGACTTTATGTTAGTATGCCAAGGTTTCCCCATATATTTTTTTAAACTCCAAAACACACATTCTCCGCTCTACTCTTAAAATCACCACACCTACACTCGACAAGACTTGAACGGAGAACGCTACTCTTAAAATCACCACACCTGCACTCGACAGAATTTGAACCGACAACCACTTGGTTTTCCTTCTTTAGTTTTGAAAGTTATAAAAGAAATGAAGTAGGGTGAATTAAATTGAATATATAATAAGTGTAGTTGCAATGATGAGTAGTAGAAAGAAAATGAAATGGGCAAGTGGTGGTTGCAGGGGCGTAAAAGACGGAGTATGATCAGTTAGTGTACTGTATTATCGTCACTCTCACTTTCACAGTTTCACTCTCACTAAGTTATTATAAATATAAAATACAGCCAAGGTGACGATATAGCCAAGAGAGAGAGAGAGGAGGTATGTCACGATACATTTGCATTTGAATTATATTCCACGTGTTGGTTTAAATGATTCCATCTATAATATTTTATATAAGTAAAATAAATTGTAAAAGTGTTATAAATTTAGAAAAACAACAATGATTAAGCTCTATTATTTTTAATGGGTGAAAATAATAGGTGTTTTTTTTCTTAGGAGGAATTTTGATTTTGAAAGTAATAATAATGATTAAATTATAAGTGTACAATTAATTTGTAATTTTTTATTATTATATGTAGTATAATATATAGTGATTTTTATAAATGTTTTATTGTTGCGTTATTTTTGATACCCAACTTGTATAATTCACGGGTCTATAAGCTAGATACTAATATTTAACAATACAACGATGCTTTTAATCACGCGTCAAAAGCATAAAATATTAGTCTTAAAATTTGCAATTTAAGCGGCAATGCCCCTTATCCAGGGACAAGGGCGTAGCTTAGAGGGAGGCAGGGGGCGCCCGACCCCTGAACTTTTCGCTCACTAGTGTCTGGTATGTCGTTTTCGTGTAGAATTTTTTAGGTATATACGTTTTCGACCCTTGGTTTTATAATTTTTATTTAGGTATATACGTTTTCGACCCCTCCATCGAAAATCTCAAGCTCCATCACTGTTCAGGGATGCATTAAAACTTTATAACGGTACATCATCTTACATTTTAATACTCTTTTGTAATGCGTTAGGTGTAAACATAGTAACATATTTGATGGAATATCAAAACCTGTAACATATATGATGGAATATCAAAACCTTAAGAAACAATGCATCAAATATGGGCAGTTCTATGTAGCACCCAGAGGGTGTATGGAATCTCCTCAACTTTCTTGGTGAAGTACAAAATTATTTTTTTCCGTTTAATGTATTAGTTAACCCTAATACTGAGCAAATATTAGAATAGCCCTGAATTTTCTTCTAGATCCGTCACTCACATCAACACTTTATAATGGCGCATGTTGTGTATTTTATAGCAAACATTTACAACGATGCATCAAATATATTACAACAAGCTAACCTCACCTCCAAGGGCATTTTCTCAAAGAAGACTAATCCATACAAGAAACGAAGCAATGCAGACTAATCCAAACATGGAACCAAACAACCAATAAGGCTAAATAATGCTAGCAAACAATGAAAAACAATAAAAAAAATCTCAATATATATCTTTAGTTGTGAATCGAGATGACGGAGTGTAAAGCACCAGTGTAATGCATTTTAATGCACATGTTTAAGCCGCTAAAAGGTCGCCCCTGTTGTGTTTACCGCTAACACTTAATGAGCATTAGTGGCAACAATGTCGCCACTAAAAGTCTTTTTTTCAACTTTTTTAGAATTTTCAATACTTTCCAGTTTTTTTTTTCAAATACAATACATGTCAATTTCGGTTTTGGGCACACAAAAACTACATAAACATATAAATTACATACATATCACCAATCATTAGTTTTGGTACAATTTAAGTAACAAATGTCCTAAAATTACCTAAAAACATAAAACCATATCATTTCATCATCATTATCATTGTCGTCCCTTTCATCATCGTCTCCATCTCCTACATTTGACCCTTTATAAGTCGAAGTCCCAAACTTGTGGAGTTCATCTCTAAAAGTCGAGTTTTGGAACAAATTTCACAATATGATCTACAATAGTATCAACATTAACCAAGTTAGCATACCACCAACATATATCAAATTTACCTATAACATTTACTAGTTCTACAAAGATTTACCAATAGCTACCAACATTTACCCAAAAAAACACATATCAAAATACCCATGTACCCCAATTCGCAAACAATACCAACATAAACCAAATTTACCAATAACGTCTATCAACATTAACCCAATTCGCAAACTACCAAATTTACCAATCTACTAACTACCACCAGTTCTACTCATATTTACCAAAGGACAAAATTTACCAATCTACTAACAACTACCAATTCTACTAAGAATTACCAAACCACAAACATTTACAAAAAAAAAAGCAACGTTAATCAAAATACTTAAGTATCAACATTAATCAAACTACCAAAGCATCAACATTAACCCAATTCGCAAACTAAAAACATAAACCTAATTCACCAATCTACTAACATTAACCAATTCTACTAAAATTTACTAAACTACTAACTTAAACCAAATTTACCAAAGTAACATGCATGCATTGATCCTTATATAAGTTTTTAAACAAAATTAGCTAGTTTACCTGTGTAAATTGTGAAGTTGTATTCTCAACACAAAGAAAGTTGATGATGTAGTTAAAGGAGGTTTATGTCCGATCTCTCGAATATGCACACGCCTAGCACCCATCACCTTTACAAATATTGCAACATCATCCAGATGTGATGAACTACCTTCTTCGTTTGAGCATTTACTTTGCAACTCAAACTCTTGCACTAAAATGTGTTGTATTTTACAAAGATTTTTTATTATGTGTGTGTATTTGAGAGTTACACTTTAAATGAACATTTACATATTGCTACTCGGCTAGCGAGCTCGACGAGCAGGGAGATCAACGAGCAGGGAGCAGGAATGAGAGGGATCTGAGAGTGAGGGGGAAATAGGGAAGGAGGGAAGTCTTGGCGGGTTATCAAGTTTTAGGGGCAATAACGGCGACATGTCGCTGCTATTGCTTTCTAGAAGATAAAACAACAATCTGATTTGTCCCTTAATCAACGGCCAGGAATGATTCGCAAGCCCCCGATTCAAAGGCTGTAGCGGCAACATTTCTGTTGTTGCCGCTATTGGCCTCTTTTCTTGTAGTGTTTGATTCAGAGGCGTTTTCTAGTTAACTAGACACACATAATGCTGACTGGTTCAAAGATGACCTCTTAATGAAATCATTAAGTGGCTCCCAAAACAACCCGTTATATATGATGTATATGTTTACAACCATGCATCAAACCTAAAACCTTTTGTTTGATGTATCAACTTTTAGACATATGCACCCAAATTCAAACTTTTGTATCAAAGCTAGCTTTCTTATTATAATAATTTTTCTTGTTTACAATTGTGCACTAAAATTAGTGTGCATCTTTTCTTACCAGACATGAACAATGTTTGTTGAAGAGAGTGGTAGAATGAACGAAGAGCACCAACACATATTATCAACAATTAGGTAAATGTGAGTTTCAATGATGTTATACTCGAAGATGGCTTGATAACGAGTTAAAACATGTATAAATTATAATTAAAGAAAATGAGATATTGATAACTAAAATTAAATGCTTGAAAAAAAAAGAAATTAGACATGAGTTTATTCCATGTAATTGGGTTATTAATTTTGAAACTTTGAGTTGTGGGATAAAGATAATGTAAATTAAGTCACAATTAAAAATAAAATCTTATGCTTAATGCTTGAAACACAAAGTTGTGCTTAATAATGTTAAATTCATAATGAGTTATAAATGGTTAAAACAAAATAACATGTATGAATCATGGAGCCATGAATTGAATCCTAAACTCCTAAATATTTAATGGTTTTAAATAACCGAACATTATGTTAATTCGTTGATAAGAACATAAAAATCATTAAGTTTATAATCTTAGGGGTTGTTTGTTTAGCTCTTAAAGAGCTTTTTAATGGTTTAGACATCTTACTGGTTCAGCACTTAATGGTTCAGACTGTTTGTTTCGCAAGCATATTTATTAATTGTTTGGATATTTGCCTCTAAATGATTAAACATTATATTGAGTCTGAATAGTTAAGACTTCTAATTTGAATTGGTGAGACATTTGCCTCTGAACGATTAAGAATTATAGTGCCTCTTAATGATTCAGACCTTTTACTGGTTTAACACTTAATTGTTCAGATCTTTTTTACTGGTTCATCATTTAACCATTTAAAAGTTATCAAATAGTCTATTAACAGGGTATAAAAGATAATTGGAAAATAAAAAATTGAAATATAATTCTAAAAACAGTAATGTGACGAGGTGTGGATCTTATTAGTTATCTTGGGATCCGCAATCACATACCCTTATTGCATTTGATGCAAATATTGTACTTGCTGACCCTTATATCTATCTAATCTACTCTTGTCTGGGATAATTTAGCTATTTTCTTTTTTTTTTAAAGGCAATTTAGCTATTTTCTAATCGATTTTTTCCTCTCAAACCATAACCATAATGTAGTAGACCACGTTAAGGGACCCGATTATAATGTCGGCTATACAACATGGATGAAAACGTAAAATAGTTATACAGTTTATGTGAAACAATGACAAGGTGAAAATGGAAAGTTTCAAGTCAGTCACGTAGGTAGGTAGATGTTTATTTAACCCTGTTGTTTTGGACCAACCTAATGGGTTCATTGGCATGATCCGTTTAGAATTTTTAAGGCTTTATCTTATAACATAAACTGAATGTGTGTTTTATGTCAAAATTCAAAAGATAAAAAAGAAACAGGCATTGAAAGTTACATTTTAAACGGATTAATTTCATAATATTTGTAATTTTAAGTATTCACTATGAATACACGTGTCATGCCATATCAAGTTCATATGTCTGATATAAGTTTGATGTTCGTTTTAAATTTTCTGGTTTGTAGTGGGTTTAACTTGACAACCCACAAGCACGATCGATTTACCGCTTGTTACTCTATTGCTCCTATTTTTTTAACATCTAAACAACTATTTACTTGTTACGGACGTAAGTTAAATGGGTTGGTTCTTGTTTTCGCTTTAGGCCGGATCTCTAGTTATGAATGGCCCTTTTAGAGTTTTAGTGAAACAATTGATCAGTGATGGAGCCTAGATGCATGAACAATCAACAGTGTACGTACTTGGTCCATACTACAATTATGGTTTTCTTTACTTTATTTTTCGACCATTATTTTGAATTATTATTCCCTTGGTAAGCTTATCTGCAATGAGAGGAACCAGCCAAGAAAAAGGGCCAACATCTTAATGTGTAGAATGACTTTGTAGTTTTTTTCTTTTCAAATTCAGAGATTTTGAGAAGATTTTTTTTGGATTCAATCTCCAAATATGGAGGAAAATTTTAAATTTGTAATATGAAGGAAACTTATTTATTCTCTTAAATTTATCGTTTTAAGTTTTAACCCATTAAAGTTTATCATTTTAAGTTTTAACCCATTAAAGTTTTATAAAGAAAACTTGGGTAGCATTCATTTCCCAAAATGAAATAGATTCGAAATTGAGTTGAAATGTAGATTTCATTATCTATCTTGTTAGTTTCAACAATAGAAGGAATTGAAATTGAATTTAAATTGCGGTTCATCTCTTTCTTTTTGGATGAAAGACACTTATATTATTTTACATATTTTATATTACAAATTCAATTAGTGGCGGACCCAGGAAATATTTTTTCCGTTGGTGCGGATGAGGGTTCAACCATATTTTCAAAGGGTGTGATTGGGTTTTTTTACCTAAAAATACACTATTTTTTTTCAAGGGGTGCGCTTGCCCGCCCACCCACCCACCCACCCATCAAGATAGGTCCGTCCCTAAGTCTATTAATAATTATACCAACCAAACACATTATGGAATTTCCAAAGAATTCTTCAAAATTCAGTTCCAAACAAACACTACCTTAGTTTATATTAACTGTAACTAAAATTCCGCCAAAACAATCAACTCTAGGTAAAAATGGGTCACTCGTGTTCGTGTTCAAAATTAATATTGAATTCCTTATTCGAAAAAGTTTAAGCAATGTATTCGAGTTCAAGTTTATTGTCTAAGCAGATACGGTTTTTCTTAATGCGATTAAAAAGGAAAACCAATTATAACAAAATCTAAGAAATCAAACGCCTATATGTGAATGTTAAGGATCTAACTTAAAAGAATAATTTCATTTAGTTGTATTAAGCTTCAAACATTTATTTAAGATGATACAAAAAATAGACACAAAATGGAAGTTCATATTACGTTTTAATATAAGACCAACCGGTATGGGGGCAGTCCATGCCCGGCAATGCCCGGCGCCGGACCCTCACACCGCCCCCCTTGGCCCGGCCGCGGCACACCCGGCTCTTCCCTGCCGCCCCTGCCGTGCCTATCCCACTCACACACACACACACACACATATATATATATAGAGGTTCATCCCCCCACCCCCTAGGTCCATCCCCTTTAGGCCCATCCTTCCACCTATCTTACGTGACACTGACGTGACGACCCTTCCTCCCAAAGATGAGCCTAACCATACTCTTTAGACTAAGATATCCTTTTACCGACTGATTTCTACAAAAATCTGATCTCATTAATATATGTTAGCTTGTCTCAGATCCAACTTACATTCTCAGGCTTAGGCCCCTACTCTACGTCTCATTGACGTTCAAGTATCACCCACCAACATTTTAAAGTATACAATAAATTATCCTAATCATCATCTTTTACTATTACAGCATGCTATTAAAAAAATTAATTAAGTCTTAACTATACTATTATTTTGCCTAATGTACCTTTTGCATCACATGTCCTAAACATTAAAAAAGCTTTCCAAATAACCCATTATATATATATATATATACACACACGTATGAATATAGGGGTGAGTTTCGATACAAATAATATTTAACGTACGAAATAAAGAAAAAAAAGAACATGATTGTATTTTTAAAATTATGACAATTACATTATTTAGCGAATAGTTATTCTAGGACACAATTTTATTAAAGTATATGACAATTACATTATTTAGCGAATAGTTATTCTAGGACACAATTTTATTAAAGTATTAGAATTATGCTAACCGTAAACTATAGCATAACTTTATTGCTCTAATACAAATTTGTTACAATGTAATTATTCTATTTAGAGTAGTTAAAAAATGTCACCAGGTGTATTTTTTTATTCACTTAGAGCAGTTTACACATTAAAACTTATTTATGTTAACACTTATACATATATCTTTGATTTGATATGTAATTTAGTAATATATTATCTATATAACTTAAAAAAAGTAAAAGGATAATATATTAGCTAGTCTAATCACCCTTGGAGAAAAACTTCATATACAATTTTTAGTTATTTTTTTATTAAGTTGCTTATAGAAATAAAAGAGTAATAAATAATTTAAGGGGAAAGGTGTCAGGTTGAGATTCTTACCTACACAAATATTCCTGACTCTTGTGTATGTGTGTCGACTATTCAAATTTCGAAAGGTTTTGTGGAGCTTCTAACCTTTTAAATTAACTTAATTGGGTTAAAGGTCTTTTATATGACATATTACACACATGTGAAGTTGATTTTTGTGCTATTTAAATTCTTTAGGTAATTGCTTGCTTAGGCTATGTGGTATGGTGATGACTCATTCTTGGGAAAGGATGATCCGTCACGTAAGCGCCACTAGATCGGGTGGATGGAGGATGGGCCAAAAATATATATATATATATATAGTTGTATGTATATGTGTTTGTGAGAGAGGGAGGTCCGTCTTCAACGTCTGGAAGTTGACGTTGATGACGACGAGGGAAGGGGGTGGAAATGGTGTTGTTGGATCGGCGACGGGCCTTGCCGAGCCCCACACCGGCTAGCCTTATTTCCCAAATGATTTCTATCTTTTCTTTTTCACATTATCCCTTATCCTTGTACAATCAACTCTTAAAAAGAAAATAGTTGTTTCATCCATTCATTTTTTGATACATCACTCTTTTTAGACACATGTGAAGTTAAGTGTTTCAAAATTACTTAAATTCTATTAAGTAATTGCATGCTTATTTGCCAATGGAATTCTATTTTTTATTTACACAATATCCCTTATCCTTGTACAATCAACTCTTAACCAAAAAAAAAAAAACCCTTCTTTCATCGACTCATTTCCTGATATATCACTCTTTTGGACGGGTTAAATATTTTATGCTGCAAATATCTTTTTGCTCATACACCATTTATTCATAACTTTAACAAATATACAATGTCGGGAAAAGGGGAACAATCCAACCATTTTAAAGAGGGAACAACCAAATCAATTGTCCCATAGAGGTTTCATTTACAATTTCTTTTATAAAATTGATATGGTTGTTTTTTTACGAATGAGATATATTATGTAGTCATTTGAGTAATTAATTACGTATATAGCTATTAGTAATGAAACAATGAGTGCGTATTAACTTTACCTTTAGTGTCCTCGCCATTCCTTGAAACACATGTTTAAATTCTACGTCGCTGATTCTTCTTTCTCATATCACCGGACCTGACCTTTCATTCCCGTACCAACAATTCAATCAGTTTTGATGAGCTGCTACGCGACCCTACTATTTTGTATCTTGTGTCCCTTTCAATTCAGACCAGTATTTAATTCAAACCCCATATATGGCGATCGGCCTAGCTTGATGGTTAGTGGGAGTTTGTTAAAAAGCCCACCTATACAATATCCTACATATGAAGATAATATAGAAAAGATTCAAAGTAACACCTTTTTTTTTTCATTTCACCAACCAAGTTGTTGCTTGTGGTTGGTTCATAATGCTCACACAATTAACAAAATGCGTTATTTTATGAACCGTCTTCTACCATAGGCATGTCACACTTGAATGTAAAGAGTGTGTAAGTTGCTACAAAAAGATAGGTAATTTGTTCACGGTCAATTATCGGTGGACCCATGGTCGATGAATGATCCACCGTGGACATCAATTACTTATGCCTCTCTAAAATAAATATGTCTTTTATGAGTTTATTTCCGATTTCTATTTTGATTATAAAACTCGTGTATTTGGTTACTTAACCATATACGTGACATTTATCTCTAACCAACATTAAAACAACTTATGAAGGCCCATGAATAATGATTAAGTTAGTGAAGTAAGCTATTGTGTTATGTTCATAGTATTAACTATTAACAAGTTTAAGGTTATACGAACATTGCGTGATGATCGGCTTTGTAGTTTGTACACTCCACTAGGTTTACAATATGTTGATGTTCTTGCAATAAATACTGCTGCAACAAATATTGAAAAAAATATATATTTAAGGATGGAAAAATATCTTTATTTTTAATATTATGCACTACAATCCTAGGTTCTCTCTTTGCGATTGAACGAAGGTTAGTCATATCATATGACTTGATATTTTTGTTTTGTATAGTTCGTAGAAAACAAAACCATATAAACTAAATTTTGAATGTAAATGAGATGGGGAGCGTTCTTGTCTCCAATGTTTGACACATATACTATTCAAAAAATTTTTAACTAAGCTATGTAATCTTATTAATATCAAGAGGTAATAAATAAACAAAATGTGTAAACAAATAGAAAGTTTTACGTATAAACAAATAGAATAATAAATAAGCTAGCTTTATGTGGTAAAAATATTTGGCTAATCAGAATGTGTTTTCGTATTTTGGATTTAATGTTTTTATATGAGTATAAAAGTAATTTAAATTAATGGATTAATTTAACAACTCGTTGATACCGTCATCAAATCACAAAAATACAAATTGCCATTTATTCTAAATAAAATAATCATAATTTTAGGATGTAGAAGTCAATCTTTGTGTTCCTTGTGAACATAATTGACACCATCATTTTCTCTTACTTGGCTAGTTGTTAATTTTTTCATAAATATTGATGATATTAAAGTCTGGTCTTTCAGATGACAATATTTATTTAAAGTAAATAATGTTATGGAAGTGAGTTGGCTAGATGACTTGAACTTCTTTATTTACAAAAAAAAAAAAAAAAAAAAAAAAAAAAAAAAAAAAAAAACCAATATAGAGTTATATAGAAAAACTTTTGTTAGAATTTGGAAGCCTCAAGTCTTATTGGGCTCCTAGGCAACGACATAGTGTTATTAAACTATTGGTCCAACCCGGGCTTTCGAACATACGAATCTTACCTTAATTCGACGGATCTTGAATATGCAACACCTTCCCCTTGAAGGGTTCACGACGGAAACCGAGTTGTCGTCGTTCCAGCTTCAATTGTTGTCGCCTGAACCACCGAAAGCAGCGTGAGTTGTCGTTATAATTTGCGGCTATGATCGTCGCTACCGCTTGCCTGACCTGGAGACCATCGCCACAAGTCGCTGTTACCGGAGATATGGCAGTAGCCGACGACCAACCTTTGTTACTTTCTTCTCTTCTACTATATCTCCGACCCTGTGAATCTGATTTCATGGTTATCAATTAGTGGTTTTGAATGATGTCAATTTGAAATTGATTTCAATTGTAACTTTCAATCCACTTACTTGAATTTAAAATCACCGAATTAGATTTTTGATGTGTGTCTCTTCTATACACACACGCTCATGTACAAGGCACATGATCTGAAAACTTTGACACCGTTAGTAAAAAAGAACAAAATATGCAAGCTATTTTAAACTTAAAGTACGTTTTCTGACATTTTTGAAGCTAAAATACATCCGTTGAAATTAGTGTAGATAAAAAAACAAAAAAATATTATTTACTCTAAAATCTATGTAATTTTTTACTCTATTTACAATATTGCCACTATTTGTCAAAATTCATTGATTACTTGAAATTAAAGCTACGATTTATTGTTTTTTATTCTCACGTTAAATTGTTTTCTCATTAGTTCCCTCCAATATGTATTTCAATAGATATCCCTACATATTCACAAAGTGTATTTCAATTGATATACGTATATTGTTTAATTGATATTCACAAAGAAACATAGAAATATACCTTCAAAGTAAATGTCAATCGTCCTTTTAGCTTACTTTTGTACTTTTGGTTGCTACACCTCCACCTTTTCTGTCAAAATCTATCTAGGGCTAAAAGGACACAGGTTTAGTGACTGCTTCCAAGTTCCAACCCACAGGTCAAACAAAGATTTATAAAGTTTGTTTGAAACTAAAATCATGCCAGAAATATACACTTAATTGCGTACTAGTTATTTATTAAATGCGTCAATATGATTATGAATACACCACATTCATCGGATTTAGTATTTATAGATTTCACGATGACATATGACATATTTCTAGCAAACGTATAGTCAAAACTCAAAATTAATTTGTTTAATTTCATATGGTTAAAATGAATTAGAAGCTAATGGGGTAGTGGTACATTGGTAAAGGCAAAACCTTTAGGCTATGGGTATGTGGGGCGGGTTTGGGGCATGGCCCGACATGTGGAGTTGGAGGGGCACCGACGGTCATGCATCCATGCGGTGGTATGGTGGGGCGTAGCTAGTCCGCGTGGCTAGGCCACGTGTTAATTTATTTATTTTTTTCAATTTTTTATAAATAAACACAATATTAAAAAAGCCTTAAAATATTATTAAAAATTCCTAAAAATTACAAAATTCTTCAAAAAAATAGGTGTCAGCCACCTAGCCAAACCGCCAATCAGCCTCCGCCATGTCATCTTGGTAGCCCCGCCCAACCCCCGGTCTGAAAGCCCCGCCCAACGGGCCACGATGAAACCCAAGCCCACCCGGGGTGGTGCCTTAGGCGTTTCCCCCCAACCCCGCCCCACACCCATAGCCTTAAATACCTTGGAAGGAAGATGTCTTGGTTCAAGTTTCACGAAAGAAAATACATTTACCATTAAAAAACTGAATTGGAAAATAGGCTTAAACACTTAAATACCTTGGAAGGAAGATGTCTTGGTTCAAGTTTCACGAAAGAAAATACATTTACCATTAAAAAAACTGAATTGGAAAATAGGCTTAAACACGAAACGAAAAGAATAAATTTACCATTAAAAAAAACTGAATTGGAAAATAGGCTTAAACACGAAACGAAAAGAAAGAAAACTTAAAAGGTTAGTGGGCCAATTGAAATCAACTTGGGCTGAAGTAATTAATTGGGCTGAAATATTGGGCTTTTACCAGAGAAGAAAAAGAAGCATACCGCCATACCGGAAGTATCAAATCAATGCATCATGCCCATTCTTCTTACAAATCTAACAAATTGCCATAATTGAAATACGAAGTCGTTCTTTAAGAAACGCATAAATGATTGATAGTGAAGGACCTGCAATTGTATGTCTAACTTGTAACGAATGAAATCAATAAAAATAGACTACACAAGGGTACGAGGAAAGAGAATGAAAGACTTCCAAATTTCGGTGATATTTTGATCACATATATGTTGGGGAAAATAGTAAACAACGGATGGTCTGAGAGGCGTGATTTCACTTTCAAATCAAATTATTTCGGTTTTCTCCCGAATAATTCAATCGGATACAACTCAGACATTCGAGAACAAGAACTAGTATGTGTGTGTTGTAGAATTTGTAATGTACCAGATATTGTGTAACCAAAGACAATTTCGAATTAGGGATGAAAGGCCTGGTAACTAACTGCCTGTTGGCAGTTATCATTTTAAATATTGCCCCACCAAAATACCCTTATTTTGCATTTTGAAAATAAGTCCAAAATACCCCCTTGGAACCCTGTTAGGGTCTCCGTCCGAAAACTTAGAACTATAAGCACTCAAACAAGCTACACTCCCGTACCTCTTAACTTGTGTGATGTGTATTACAATTCACTTTGGTCACCAAGTCATCCTGATTAATCCGCCCGAAAACTTAGAATTATAAGCACTCAAACAAGCATACACTCCCGTACCTCCTAACTTGTTTGATGTGTATTACTATTCACTTTGGTCACCAAGTCAATCCTGATTAATCCGTCCGAAAACTTCGAATTATAAGCACTCAAACAAGCGTACACTCCCGTACCTCCTAACTTGTTTGATGTGTATTACAATTCACTTTGGTCACGAAGTCAATCCTGATTAATCCGTCCGAAAACTTAGAATTATAAGCACTCAAACAAGCGTACACTCCCGTACCTCCTAACTTGTTTGATGTGTATTACAATTCACTTTGGTCACCAAGTCTGATTACAATAAAATATCTAACAAACAAAATTCAATCCCGATTACACTAAAATATCTAACAATATATACCCACTTACTTTACATCAGAATGCCGCACATACATTGAAAGATGTTCAAGAAGAGTTGTGGTGTACTCTAGACATCTTCATCATATATTAATTTACATATATGATTAAGCAATGACCAATCACAGGACAACTCTCCTTTGGCATGATATTATAGAACCATTGATCAATATACTCATGAATCAAAGCATATATGATGCCATGCCAATAGAGAGTAGTCCTGTAACTCATCTTTGCTTCATGACTTATATTCAAACCTCTAATGACTTTGTTGGTTTGACCATTTATGGTTGCTTTTATATGGACTTCGGTGATGGGATAAACCATCCTTAGAATTGGCATATGCCCAAATGTGGACATTTATGACTTTTCAAAAGTGCCTTTTTTTCTCATTCTTCGCATCACTTTTATTCTTTTATTGATTCTACAGCACTTAAATAAGAACTTTTCGAAACTGTCAAATATTCATTTTGATGGTATTCCATAATATATTCATTTAATAATAACTAGTTTTAAGCCCACTGTTGTGGTGAGGGTCTTAAAACCGTGCTACCAGAGTTGCAAGGGGCGTAAAACCATGCTAAGTAATAACCGAACAATAACCAAAATCAGGAAAAAAAAACGTAAAGTAAAAAAGCACGAACTTTTAACACTAAGTGACTCACGTGACGTAAAATGTAAACAAAGTTGAATTCATACCGACATTTATTAGAAAGTCGAGAGGTTAAAAAAACCTGAGGTACCAAATATGACTACCAGATACCGTGCTAATTAGCAACCGAACGACAACAAAATCCAGGAAAAAGTATAAAAAAAACTAAACTAATTTAATTTTTGCGGGAAAATTATAAAATATCAAAGTTACCTTAAAATTTTTCTTAAACCATAAAATAGAAAAAAAAAAAAGACAAAAAGGGTTAGACCGGGGATGTGGGCGTGGCTTTTGGGCATTGATAGCCCTTCAATGCCAGCTGCTCCACCCAAGTATATATAGCTACTTATAAACTTAACGAAAATTTCAAAAAGGTTTATCAATTATTTATAACAATAAACGTAATTAAGCACTTCATTTATATATAGTAACGTAATATAACACACGTTTAAATATATTTCATTTCCTACTTCCTATGATTGCCAATCTTTCTCCGAGCATTTTAATCCCCATATACCTAAATTAATTAAAAGAAATTATGGTTATTAGTTTTATCTATTTCTCCAAAGCAAAAAATAATTAAAAAATATAGTTAGTCGATACCTTCCAAGCATCATCATAGTAGCTTGAGGGTTTGTACCGGGAGAGTACAAAAGAGTTGAACTATCGATGACACGCAATGCACCAACACCCATAACTCTATAGTTGCGATCAACAACTCTATCAACTTGACAACCTCCATGATAATGCCATATGGTCATCACGGTGTCTTTGCAATACTGCTCTAGGTCAAACGGAGCATTCACGTGTCTAGGTCTCAAATTTAGAGGTAGAGCAGCTACCAAAGCTAACAAATCTCTAACAGGTAAAAAAGGATCACGGAATTTCATCAGTGGTTTCGATTCCAAAACCTTTACGATGGTTTGCAAACCCTCAACGCATGCCTGAAGATCTCGAGGGTCGTTGAAGTAGTTAAAAGTGACTTTAGGGTTTTCATATGGACTTTTAGAAACAAGCTCGAGGCCCCCGAAAGAGAGTGGGCCCATCACCTTTTCAAGGATTATCCCGGCGTCAAGTCCTGTCAGATCCAAGTTAAAGCGATGCTCAAAAATAGTTTTTATCTCGTCACGACTCGTGTTCTGAAATACAATATCAAACATATTAACTATAAAAATTGTTAGAATCTTTGTTATTGTTCACATAAAGGAATTACAATTTACAAACCTGGTTAGCAAAAAGCCCAAAATTGGAGCCCATTTCTTGGAGTAATTGCAAGTTAATATGGGCACTAGCAGACTCGATGAAGCTCCCAAATCTTGTAATGCCCACAACCTCAATTAGTGAAATCTCAACGGGCTTTCGTGAAGGGACCAGTACTATATTCATTGGGTTATCAGATAAGCCCTGTCCAACCATGGGCTGGTCCAACAGCACCTTGATTCCAAGGCCCATTAGATGTTTGTAAGGCCCGATACCACTCAACATTAGTAACTGTGGGCTCCCAAGTGTGCCTGCTGATAATATTACTTCATTCGACATTGATCCTTCGTTTAAAAGTGCGACGTGCTTTTTTCCGTTCGCGTCTTCGTATAACACTCCTCGAGCTCTTAATTCTTCATCATCATCAAAAAAAAAAAAAAACACACGCACACACACAAAAACAAGTGTTAAAACACAATCTAAAATACGTGTGAATTATGACTATTTTACTTATTTATGATTCAAAATTTAAAATTTGGGTTGTGTTTTTTAGCAAACGAATAAAATAAAATATATAAATGTAGAAACTTAGTTAACTTAGAAACAAGTTAAACGGGTTCAAAGTTACTCAATAATTACTTTAATACAGTAATAAAATTTATTGTTGTAATAGAAGTGTAACTAGGGGTGTGCAAAAAACCGAATTAACCGAACCATAGCCGAATTAACCGACAAAACCGAACCGAAAAAACCGAACCAAATCAAAACACCGGTGGGTCGGTTAATGGTTTTTTTGAAAACCGAAAGTAGCGGGTCGGTTATGGTTATCATTGTTTTCATACCCACCATAACCGAACCGAACCGAGATGTAATCAATCTTTGTAGGATTTAGGGCTTTTCATTATTTTTTTAATATTTGATGTTTTTGATTAAAAAAATTAGTATTTATAAGTTATTTCATATCGTTTTGTGGTTTTGGTTGAATGTTTATTTGAATTTATGGAATATATCACATCACTTTATTTGAATGTTCGGTATTAATATTTATAGATTATATGTATTTTTTAATACTATGTAATATACTAATACATCCAAATATGCAATAACAGTTTATTCATGTTAAAAAAATTAAGCTTTAGCTATTTTTAGCTAGTCTAAATACACGGTTAACCACCCATAACTGACCTGCTATAACCATCAAAACCGATTATAACGCCATAACCGACCGATTATGGTTATGGTTATCCATTAACCGACATCACGGTTATGGTTATGGTTATGGTTTTAGGCCGAAACCGACCCATAGCACACCCCTAAGTGTAACTATAAGTAACACATTAATTATGGTAAAATCGGTGAAATGGCCATTTCGATTGGTAAGTTTGACAAAATAGTCTCGGCTTTTTTCTTTTACAAAAAATATTTGACTTTTTTTTTTTTTTTTGGAAATTGTTTTACCCAACCAGAAGCTTCCACATAGCTATTCTATTGCGCTGACACAACAAATTTCCATCTGCACAGGAGAATGGATCTGATGTGCCAGAAGGAATCCTATTGCGCCAACATTAAAACCTAATACACCAAGATTGAAATATGTTGCGCGAAGAGACATTTATCAGATATTGGTTCACAGTAAGTTTTAGCATTCAAGAATATTTTGTCAAACTTATTAATTAAAATGGTCATTTTGATGAATTTTCCGTTGACAATTTAGGAATATTTTTACCGGCATCTCATGTTACAACCCATACTAAAATAGTAAAAGTGGTTTCAACCATGTTATCCGTGACACGTTACACATGCAAGGAGTTAATACCATCTACTAGCCTACTATCTGCATAATGACGAATGTAGATTTAATGTTGTTACCACTGGGTTTGAATAATATTCGGTGCACCGTTGCATTCAAGTGTACACTAATGTTGCTTGGATCGGCATCTCTAACAAATCCGCAGCCGTGTGTCTCTTCCCACTTTGGTCGAAAATGCTACCACCAACTTTAGTCCCGTATATATGTTCATAAGTAAACCCATTATTCGGCAACACTCCTGCCTCCAACAACCCGTCTTTGACCGCCTCTTGCCACGCCAACACCTTTGGCTCAAACGCCACCTTCTTTTCCACCCACTCGTATGACTCCTTCACCAAAGTCGGGTCCCACCCAGCTTTGTTAACAAAGTCTGCACTCGCTCTGGTGAAGAAACCAGCGTTGAGTGCAGACCCACCACCCAGAACACGCGCCCTTTGGTTGACCACACCGTCTGTGGACACGAATGTCTGGGAGGCGGACGTGGGACTAAGGTTTGCAAGTGTGACGGGAAATCCATTAATAGTGTTGATGGACGGAATGCCGTAGGGCAGATCACCCCTTTCGAGGAGTAAAACCTTTGCGCCATGTGAAAGTGTCGCCGCCAATGCGCAGCCCGAGGTTCCACCCCCGACTACGATGTAGTCGTAGGATGTCTTCGGCTGTGCATGGGTGGCGTCTTTTGCAAATGTGGAATATGGTGCTGTGGAAAACATTGTAAGTAATTAGTGACATTTGTAATAAACGTACTCCACCTCTCTTTTTTTTAACCATATCTCTCTTCCCTACTAAATCACTAGGGGATTACATTTAGCATACAAGGAGGATACACAATTACATACCTCTATATACTGAACGTCACCCTAGTAGTAAAAACAATAAAAGGGTAATGCGTTTAACACAACCTTTTTAATTAATAATATAATGAAATTATCAACAAGTGACTGATCGAATTACCTTTTTCCGAGATTGAAGAAGAAGCAAAAAAGAAGATGATCACAAATATAAACGAAAACGCGTGAGAAATGGAGGTCCATAGGCAATGGTGATCCATGGTGGATTTGATTGAAATGAGATCGAATGATGTTAAAATGTATAATATTATTACTTGAAAGGGAAGGATGACTAGATATGGATGTTGACTATAGGAAGTGGATGAACAACCACTAGCGTTTTAATGTAATTGCAAACAATGCCTTTAACTCTAGTGACGACACCAACTTCCCCATATCCCGTGCAAATTTTCTTCCATTTATATTGTTATAATTAATGCAAACTTATCAATGTGGACTGTCACGTGTACTTACACGTAAAAAAGTAATGAAATATTAGTATTATTATAATTCAGATAAGGGTTTGGTAAGCCTACTTTGTATTCTAAACATACCATGGAGTAAAAATATAGGGATGAGTTCATTCTTGTTAGCATGGATACAAAAGTCGCTACGCGTTCTCTAGTCATGTTAAATTATAAAGAAATTAATTTTTGGAAATTAAATTTAGGTCAAATAACATAACTTTACTAATATTTATAACAAAGTATGTAAAAATGATATTCGTTCTTTAAAACGATCGGCATAGAAATTATGTTTTACTTTCTTTAAGTCAAACTTGGCCCGAGATGATCTACTAGATCTGATTTTGTCTGAGGTTGACCGTGTTTGATCGATTTTGAGTAATTAGCGAAGTTGAAGAAATTCGTCTCGACACCCTACCTTGTAGCGATTACTCAGGGATTACTCGGCCTTGAAGACCTTGATTTACAACCATGCTTATTAGGAATCAAAAATATCAAACCGATTTTAGTCACAACACCAGGTTTTTCAACCACAAAGCCTTTCGAAACGTGTTTTTTCTTGTTTCAAATACAATCCCAGAAGTACAACCTTCAACCTACTCAGTGGCGAAGCTTGACGTTTTGATGGGGGGCGGGTCGAAAACGAATATACCAAAAAATTTATGTACGAAAACTACATATATAATACTACTGAGCGAAAAGTTCGGATGGTCGGGACCGCACATGCTTATTAGGAACCGAAAAAACAATAAAAAACATGCTTAGTCATTTGTCAATCACAGAACCACCCATTTTTTCAAAGAATAATCAAAACCCAACCAAGTCTCTCTATGTATTAAGTAATCAAAAAGTACAATAACCCCCACCCCAATTCGTTTTTTTCTTGTTCTTGGCCAAGAATTACAACTTAAAACCGAGTGCCAGAAACGAGTTCTGCAATAGTAAAACCTGATGATGTAACATTTTGGAGGCTAAAAACAAGTACAAAACATCATATTGAGGTTACTCTTATGTAAGACTATTTAAGAAGGCGAGGTACAAACGATAAATATAATTGAGTGTAGGGTACATGTAACACAACATTTTAAATACGTTTCCTTAAAATTTATTACAACCAATGAGAAACCATAGCTACAAAAATTGTAACTTTGGGGCAAAGAGGAAGGAGTCTTGTTGACATGTAACAATCAAATAAAAGATGGGTTTTGTCGTTCATTTAACTAAGCAATGGTGCTTATGGTTGCACATATTACATTTATTTGAAACCAAGTTTCTGCCTTTTTGTAATAATAACTTTTTTATTGTCCACAGACTAGCTTATAATTTAACCAAACATTAGCCTTTTCTATGAATTATTAATTTTTTATTGTCCACACACTAGCCTATTATTTAACCAAACAATATAATTATATTTGATATGGATAACTTGTTTATATATAACTATCCAAGCGATGTTAATTTGAAATTATAGTAAACTGATTTTTTTCTTTATAATAATTTAGATTAGATTGTTCAAGTTTTTTATTGGATGATTATGATAATAAAAATCAATCAAACTTGTACCTACAAATTAATAGAAACTTGTGATTACTCAGTTAATTTATTACTCCAATTAACTAATGAAAAAAATAAGTGTTACCGCCTTTCAAAATAAAATAATAAATATTATATATTAGAGGGTCGGAGGGGGGCGTGGGCAAAGTCGGGGAATCACCTAGCCCTGTCCGGGAATACCATTCTCTGGTTTTTGGTGTAAAAAATCATCGAAAACCGGTGATTGTTCACCGAACATCAGGAGGGAAAGGGGGGTGGGCGTTGGTGGGTTTCCCCAATGGTCATATGTCGTTGGTTTAATATAAAATATTATTTTTTTTTCCAAACCTTTTAAATACAAATCAAATATATACAATCATTACACTCAAATTTAACCATTCTCTCTACCCACTTTTCTTCATTTGTAAAGCAATTTTCTTCATTTGTAAATTAGTAAGCAATGTGTGTAAGCGAGTAAGCTCCTTTCCTAAGGAGAGTATTATGTAAATTTATGAAATAAATATGTTAGTTTCTTTTATCCATTATGTTTATCTTCTGTATAAAATGTGTATCGGTATCTTTTAGCTATATCACAACTTTATTTTTCGAGTTTTCTTTTTGTTTTTAATACTAAGTATTGTAACAAACCAAATCGACTCGACCGAATTTCCGCCGCAACACGCGTGGTAATTTCACTAGTTAATGAAAATATGTAGGAAGTAAGAAAATTGGCAGGAGGGAACAATCTCCAAATAGAAAACGAAGATGGTTCATCATTAAAGAAAAAAGAACAACAAATTTAGCAAGGCTCCCCGAAAATATCAAACCGGTTTTGGTCACAACACTAGGTTTTTCAACCACAAAACCTCTCGAAATGTGTTTTTTTCGTGTTTTAAATCAATCGTCCAGAAGTACAATCTCCAACCTGCTACAACTTAATGAATTTTTTATTGTTTTTAATTTATGTGACCTTTTTAATCTTTAATCTAGTAAAATTGTAAATAGAGTTTTATAATACTTTTAGTTTATAAAACAAATAATCTAAATAGAGTTTTATAATACTTTTAGTTTGCTTTTTGTCAAAATGTGATGACTTATGATTCACTAACTATAATAAACGGAAATTTATAAAATAATTAATTTTTAATTACTTTTGTATTCATTTTATCTAAAATAAATACATGGTTTCAATAGTGAGTTTGTGAAAAATGTTTTTTAAGTTCTAAATTGATTATTTAGCAGCTATATGTATAAATAATAAATGTCATAAAAAGAAAAACAATAGCCAAAAGAGTTGAAAATAAAATTAAAAATTTTAAAATGGTTTGCATCAATTTATAATCTTTAAGCTTTTAATAAAAAGCTCATACTCAATAAAAAAGTTTGTTTGATTGAAGGAGCTTGAAGCTTTTAGTTATGAGCTTGAAGCTTTTGGTTAAACGCTCCTACTAGTAGCGTTTAAGAAGGAGCTACAAGCTTTTAGAGAAAAATTGACTATTTAACCTCTAAAGATAGTGAACTTTTTAATGCACCAACTTTTTAATGTCTATTTTGGTTATTTTATACGTTTTCTTAAAAGCTCCACTACTCTGCCAAACAACTAAATATCTCTAAAAAACTACAGTTACTAGCTATCGACTACAGCTTCCAGCCACCAGCTCACATTATTTTGTCAAACATACCCTAAGTTTTAACACGAAAATATCAAATAAAAGTGTTATGCAACATAGAAGATGGAAGAATACAAAAATAGTGAATCTGCCAAATAGCAGAAGGTGTTAAAGAGTACAATATGTAGTACAAAAGATAGTCAAACTAACATGACGAAATTTATTGAAGACTTTGGTACACATAATTATAATTAATTTAGTATTTAAAGGTAAATTAATAAATTTTTTTTGTAAGAAAAAGTTAAAAGTATCATCAACTCAATCCAATATTCCAAATACAAGTATTATCAACTCAATCCAGTTAGTCGATCGGCACAATTCATTTTTGTAATTTATTGCATTGAGGTAGGTGCACTTTGCACAACCCAAACTAGAGAAAAATTGATGCAGTTAAACTCTATTTTGATATTTAACATATTAAATATAAATCTTTATATTCAGATATTTGTTAAAAAATTATGATTCCACTACCATACCTATTAAAATGAGCATTCAATATCAGCCGCGTAGGCGCCACATAGGTTTTAGAGCAATATGTGCCTCTCTTAACATCAACGGTGTGAGATAAATCTCCAATAGCACCCCCCCCCCCCCTCCTCCTCTAAATAAATTAAAAAAAAACTAAATAAATTAATCTGATTAGATGACAAACATGTGGGCACCCCTTTTGCTCCTTTAGTGCTCGCAAAGCAACTGGTGTAGCCAAGGATGGCGCCCTCCTTTGGCGGAGGAGGGGTGGTGTTGGAGACGCCACCCAGCTAATGTGACTAGAGGCGTTGCCTCACACCGTATAGCCTAAGTGGAAAAGCGGTGGTTGAGAAAAAGACATGACATCTGTGTGATCATGTCATGGACCATTTGGAAGGCACGAAACGACATTATTGTCAATGGTAAAAGGCCATTAATCTTTGAGATTAAGGGTTAGTTAACGACATCCTCCTTTCTTTGGATTTAAAATTGAGTCAATCTATTGATGTTAGAATGAAAATCTTGGTGTGGTTTTAAATTCAATTCTTTGTCTATGTAAGTCACATTTTGTCTCAAGTTCTCAACAATCTTGCTCTTTGCAAGATGTTTAATTTTTAATATATTTTCGTTTGCCTAAAAAAAGTAGAAAAGTTGTTTTAATAGATTGGATGTTTCTAGTTACCTATATGTGCGGGAGATCATTTATGATCTGTGACTTTAGCAAAGTCAAACTACTGTTCAACTACTTCAAATTTTTGGTTCCTCATGGTTTGAAGTTTTTAAAGGTACAAGTTTGATCCTTCTACTCACCAACTTTGTGACTTTTTTACTTTATAAAATAATAAACACCAACTAGCTGTCCACTTGGAAAGCATACTTGTACAAGTTTTGTGAAAATACCCTGATCTTGGTAGTTGGTTCTATATTTATTCGATAAAAAAGTTTATTCTTTTTGGTTTGGTCAAACTCATACCATTATGTGGATATTTCATCTACAACTCTTTATATAATTTAACTAAAATACAAATTTATTCGTAAAATATGTTCACTGATAAAAAAAACCATCATATCCAATTCCCCATATATATTCTTATGAGCACCCACAATGTATAAATCTCAAAATCATTTATAAACAACACCACATCAGATTTACAAACTTCTATAAAAATCCCTACTTTTCCCACTATGTACAAATCTCACAAATCCCATAAAACCCCCAGAAGAAGTCAGTGGTAGGTATGGCAGTCCATAATTGAAGTGAACCGGATGGGTGCCACAATGTAAGAGGACCCACAAAAGAAGTCCGTGGGAGGTCCGGCAATCCGAACTTTAGACGAACCGGTTGGGTACCCAATGTGGCCTGGCGAGTGATGTTGGTCCGTGGCATATGCCATGGCGGAACGAACAAGCAAAAGGCACCACATTGTGGGTGCTTTAATCAATTATATATTACATTTGTCCACTCACAACACATTAAAAATATAGGATGGCCGATGAATAATGAACCCCCAAATTTGAGGGTTTACTTTAGTTTTTTCACATTATTTGGAGGATGATGGAGTATGAGGATGAGGACTCCTATGTAGAAGTGAAAACAAACAAAATCCTATACACACACATATATCTATATAGAATCAAGATCAAGAGAAAACCCTTCTGAGTTGTGAGAATTTAGAGAACTCAACTTCCCTTACGAGTTTTGCCTATAGATTAAAATGTTAGAAAATATTGGTGTAAAAAAATAATAAAAAAAAAATTCAAAGTGATGTTTTTGGCTCCTTACAACAGCTGTAAAAAGCTGATGGCATAGGCATGACATCATTTTTTACACAATTTACGTTTGCCTTTTTTAGGAAAAGTTGATTTTTTAAAGGATTTTTGGTAAAAAAATTTTGAAAAAACCTTTGGTAAGGTCGAGTTCTCTAAGTTCCCACAACTCGTATAAGTTTTCATTTTACCTTAACTGTAACATTTGTCAAAAACGGGTTTCCAAAACCCGCTCCGTTTTGTAATCGAATATCAAGTATAAATGTCACGTTGTATATTTATGATTATAATGATACATAATTAATAAACAAACTAAACTATAAAAATTATATTTGATAAAAAGTTAAAACAAAATAAATAAAAATGAAATGTTGCTGCCGGGACTCGAACCCGGGTCAGCCAGAACTGAAATCCAAAGACTTAACACACACACACATCACCACTCCGCCACTTGTTGTTTTCTGTTATCCCTAGGAAACAAATAACATTTATACACAAACTCAGTTAAACCGGTTGCGCCAACCGAGAAACTGAAATCGGCAATTCAATCGTCTAATCATTCGATTAATCGCACATACACTTTATAACCGCTGAACCGACAGATTTTAATCAATTTAGGCTTGAATTGACTTGAATTCGGATGATGATGGGTTTTATAACCGAAACCATCCAACAACCTGAATTACTTCAATCCTAGACCTCTCCTGCGACTCAAAATACTTTGCAAGACCTTCAATTGCATTTCCGCAACTTTACAGTCCACCGGAGAAGCTTAAATCAACTCGCCGGAAAAATTCTGCAAGTCGCCGGAAAACCGGGACTCACATCCACACGGTAATTCCTTCGGCTCTTTCTGTTTCAATCATGTGATTAGTCGGTCACTAACACAACTCCACCATCAGAATCGATCCTAGTCAACGTTTGTCGAAAATCCTACCTTCGCCGGAAAACTTCTGAAACTTCCGGAAACACACCGGGAACTGGTATGATCTTCCAAACTTCTGTTAAACTTTGTTTAAGTGCCTCAACTTCTTAAATAATCGAACAAAGCTGTTAATGGATTTTAACAGCCGGAGTTCACTTTCAGAACCGACGAACCTCTGCCGGAATTCTGTGAACAACACTAATCGGTACATCCTTTTCCCCAAACTCTCTCCATTCTTTACTTTTAAATTACTTATAATGTTTGAAAATCGAATATGTCATGAATCGGTCATAACAGTCGGAATATGTTTTCTGGGTAAAAATTAACGAAGAAGACGAAGACGCAGTATAACATAAAACTAATAAAAATCGATAAAATGAACGGGTTAGACACACAGTCCAGCGGTGGACTGTGTGCAAAATATACACGCATGTCCCGAGTTCGATCCCTGATACACGCACTCTCTAAGTAATAAAATGCCTTTTTGATCAAAGCTGAACCGGGTTAATCCCGTTAGTTGTTAAGTATAATAAAAACCGAGATATTAACCAGGTTAGACACACAGTCCAGCGGTGGACTGTGTGCAACACTAAGTCGCACGTCACGCGTTCGAAACTTGTTACTGGCACCGGTTTGTTGAATTAAAATGTTTTTGAAATTAAAAGAATTTTGGTTAAATCGAATCAGTATATAAATATAATTAAAAACAAGATTATTTCGGGTTAGACACGTAGCTCAGTTGGTAGAGCTGCGTGCACGCGTACGGGAGGTCTCAGGTTCGAGTCTCACCCAGCGCATCCTTGCACCCTGACCGAACCGGTCAACAGGTCAACGGTCAACGGTCAACGCAAAATAAACAATTTTTTTATATTTTTATTTATTTAATTTAATTTAAAAATCAATTAAAAATACTTAAAAATAACATTTTTAAAGATAGAAAATAGCCTTAAACTCACAATAATATATCTAAAAATTCCATTAAAATCCTTAATAAAATCCACTCATTTACTATATTTTTTCGCCATTATTTAGGTTAGAAATTCTCGTTGTTCATCTCTTCCGACTCGTGCGCATCTTATCATCTCCATTCAAACGCACCCAATGTGAGTGAATCTTTACAAATTCCCCGTTTTAATCACGTTTTGGGGTGTATCATGTGTCTTGTTATATATATTATATTTAAACCATGGTGCATACATCATATCATGAACATGTGTATTCAGTTTGTTTCAACTGTTGTGTAGTTATTGTTAGATGCAATTTATTATTTTCAGTACATGCAATTTCATAGGCCGCCGCTCCCCATTACATTATGAGTGTTGAGCATGTTCCCCATTTCATTATGAGCGTGAACCTGGCGTGCCCACATACGATCGGCTCCGTTTGATTGAGCCTTGATCGCACAGTTCCATTTATGTTATTTATCGTATGATGTTGGTATGTTTATGTATGCTATCATATGTTATTGTATGTTATAGTTGTGATTGCTATTGCCACTGCCTGATTATGTACATTTGCTCATTTATGATTATGAACAATTTTTCATTGATAAACTAACAAGTGAATCAATAATAAATGTTTATCTAATAAGGTTCACTCGCCAACTTATGTTGACCCAAAAACCCCCATTTTTACACATGATACAGGTGAACCAGCTGCAGCCAGAAACACATAGGATTGGACTAGAAGAATAAAATGATTTAGAGCTTGGAACTATTTTGTTTGGTTATTTCTTTGTATTGTATGGACATGTTTGGATTATTTGGAATGTAACTTTGACTTTAATAAATATGAAACATATTAGTAAATGTCATGAGCTTTGATGATAACCCAATTATGCCCCGACTCTTATTCCGCTGCGGGTCGGGGTGTGACAGATTGGTATCAGAGCCATGACTATAGGGATATAGGATAGGTTATTAGACCTTTAGAGCCTATACTATAGTTGATTAGAAACTTATAAGATCTTTGTGTGTTACATGCCAAATTTCATGATGTTTATATGTTTTATGTTAAATGTTACATTCAATATTATGCAAGCATGATCATAAGTATGTATTACCATATAATGCCTATCATGAATCATATACTCATAACATCACATCCATGAAAGCACACACCACATCATGATTGTTTTTACAATGATTTTTGTGTTTTCAAATCTCATCAAAGTGAGTTCTCATGACGGGCATGTAGTAACTGGAAGGGTACCAGTACCGGTAGTCGGAACGTCCTGTCTAGGCTGGCATTCGTATAAATCCAAAATAAAGAACCAGTTTGCCTACCTGGGGACTAACGATGAGAGTACGAAGTACCTATTAGGCCAAAGCATGCTATACCAAACGTCGTGTGAGCTAACCCCACTTTGAGTTGTCATTGTGTCTACACCTGGACACATTCCGACCATACATCTCGTAAACATATTTTGTGGTTTGCATTCGGGTGATGCAAGTGTTAAATCGCCAATACTAATGTGAATCCTACCAAGCCAATAACCATGGGGGCCCACATGACTATATAGGTGAAGGTATGGGGGACATTTGAGGCCCAACATGAGCAAACCCAAGACATCCTATGGATGTAGTTGCATTATTGATATTTATGTTATTTTCATTTTCTTAAAGACACATGACACCTAAAAAGACACCATAAACTCACAATCTTCTTATGTATGTTCCTGTAGATGTCGTCCAGACAACAACGAAGGGGTAAAAGATCAGGAAGGTCTCAGGAACGCTTGGCCACACAAATCACGAAACGAATGGCCACGATACTGCCTGACATTGTGGTCCAAGTACAACAAGCCCTCGCTACAAATCCTACTAACCTTCCCCAACAACATGACCAGAACATCGACAACCCTCCTAGCAGCAAGTGCTCATACAAACATTTCAAATCTTGTGATCCTCCTAAATTTGAGGGGACCGAAGGTGTCACTGCTCTCCTCCACTGGTTCGAGGAGATGGAAAACACTTTTCTCAACTGCGATTGTCCTGAGGATCGCAAGGTTCGATACGCCACCGGGAGACTATTTGGGGTAGCTCTCACTTGGTGGAATACTGAAAAGGGGAAGAGGGGAACTGAAGATGCAATGGCCTTAACTTGGGAGGAGTTAAGGGAAATCATGACTAGGCGTTTCAGTCCTAGGAGTGAAATTAAAAAGTTGGAGGACGAATTTCATTCTTTAAAGCAAAAGGAGGGTGATCATACCACCTATAACAAGAGGTTCTTGGAGTTGAACCAAATGGTTCCAAATTTGTTCACCCCAACTTATCGTCTGATCGAGCATTATATTCGAGGACTTCCCTCGAAAATCCAAGATTCAGTTCTCAGCGTTTCACCAGTAACACTTGAAGCTGCTATGGAGCTAGCAACTGAACTGACCGAGAACCGAATTCGCAACGGGAAGTTCAAAGAAGAGAAAAAGAAAGCCCCTGTTGAGGGTCAAACTTCAAACCATCCCATCTCTTCCTCTAAGTTTGCCAACAAGAGGAAGCGCAACACCAGAAACTTCGCTGTTACTCAAACCAACTCCCCTATCCCTGCTGCACCCATTACCCAGGTTGCCCCTTCACCCGCACCATACAGAAGACCTTACTCTGGCCCGTTACCAAAATGTAACCGTTGGCAATATCACCATTCTCCTGATTATCCTTGCCAGCATTGCACCGGCTGTGGTCGCGCAGGTCATACGGCTCAAACCTGCCGCATGCCCCAGCGAACGAACCGCCACCAACCTTTAACCCAAACCCACCAACAATTAATGGGTCAAGCCCAATAACCCCCACTATTACCACCCACCCAACACCTAGCCCAAACATATTACCAACCCAATTATCCTATGGGCCAACCTATGCGGGCTTGCTACAATTGCGGAGACCCAGGCCATTTCAGAAACACTTGTCCAATGTTGGTAAACATTATTCATGCTCAGGCCCAAGCCAACCCGGTGAATCAAGCGAACCAAGCTCCTCCACCTGCAAGAGAAAGAGCTTTCAATATCAACGCTAACCAGGACAGAGCTGACGGCAATATGGTTAACGGTACGTTTCTTATAAATGGTAGATATGCCTCTATGTTATTTGATACGGGTGCGGATAGAAGTTTTGTGTCCTTAGAATTTGAACCTATCTCAAACCAAAATCGTGATAAGCTCATGGAATCCATAACGGTAGAAGTTGCTGACGGGAAACCAGTTTCATTAAACTCTATTATTCGCAACTGTACACTCACATTAAACGACCACGACTTCTCAGTCGACCTTATTCCTATGAAGCTGGGAAGTTTTGATATCATAATTGGTATGGACTGGCTCAGTCAACATCAGGCAGAAGTTGTATGTCGCGAAAAATTTATACGTATTCCTCTTTCAAACGGTCAGACTCTTCGAATCTTTGGAGAAACCTCGTCGAAAGGACTCAGCTTAATGTCTTGTCTTCAAGCTCAAAAATATCTTCGCAAGAATTATGTCGCGTTTTTAGCTCATATCATCAAAAAGGGAACCATGGAGAAGAAACTTGAAGATATTCCAGTAGTAAAAGATTTCCCGCAAGTTTTTCCTGACGACATTTCAGGACTTCCTCCAGTTAGAGAAGTCGAATTCCGTATTGATCTTATACCTGGTGCTACACCAGTAGCAAAGTCTCCTTATAGGTTAGCCCCCTCTGAAATGCAAGAGCTAGCCAGTCAATTACAAGAGTTGACTGACAAGGGATTCATACGCCCTAGCTCATCGCCTTGGGGTGCACCTGTCCTTTTTGTAAAGAAGAAAGATGGATCGTTTCGTATGTGCATCGACTACAGAGAGCTCAACAAATTAACAATCAAGAATCGCTATCCTTTACCACGCATTGATGATCTTCTTGACCAACTTCAAGGTGCCAATTGCTTTTCAAAAATCGACCTTCGATCTGGCTATCATCAACTTAGAGTACATGAAGAAGACGTCCCTAAGACTGCTTTCCGAACTCGTTATGGCCATTATGAATTCATGGTCATGCCATTTGGTCTAACCAACGCACCAGCCGTCTTCATGGACCTAATGAACAGAGTCTGCAAACCTTATCTTGATCGATTTGTTATAGTCTTCATCGACGACATTCTTATTTATTCAAAGTCTAGGTCTGATCATGAGCGTCATCTTCGACTCATCCTTACACTTCTAGAGAATGAAAAGCTTTACGCCAAATTCTCCAAATGCGAATTCTGGTTAAAAGAGGTGCAATTCCTCGGACATGTAGTCAATAACAAGGGAATATGTCGACCCTTCAAAGATCAAAGCGGTACAAGAATGGCAAGCTCCACGTACACCAACTGAAGTAAGATCTTTTCTCGGTCTAGCTGGCTATTATCGTCGTTTTATTTCAAACTTCTCTCGCATTGCTGTACCACTCACGGCTTTAACTCATAAGGGAAAACCTTTCATATGGGGACCCAAGCAAGAAGAAGCCTTCCAAACCCTTAAACAAAAACTTTGTGATGCACCAATCCTCACTCTTCCTGAAGGTTGTGATGATTTTGTGGTCTATTGCGACGCGTCAGGGCAAGGATTGGGCTGCGTTCTAATGCAAAGAGGGAAAGTTATAGCTTATGCTTCGAGACAACTCAAGACGCATGAAAAGAACTACACCACCCATGACCTAGAACTTGGAGCCGTTGTGTTCGCTCTTAAGATATGGAGACATTATCTCTATGGTACTAAGTGTGAAATATACACCGACCACAAGAGTCTTCAACATATCTTCAATCAAAAGGAGTTAAACATGAGGCAACGAAGATGGGTCGAACTTCTAAATGACTACGACTGTGAAATTAGATACCACCCTGGTAAAGCAAATGTGGTGGCTGATGCACTTAGTCGAAAGGGTTATGCGAACTCCATTCGTCTTCTATGTTCGCAAATTATAACCGACATTAAAGATCAAATTCGAGAAGCCCAGCATGTTTCAATAACGGAAGATGATGTACGAAAGGAGATGTCCTGTGGAGCTGAGCTAAAAATTGAAACTAAATCTGACGGTACTCTGTACTACCTAGATCGTATCTGGATTCCTGACCACAACAATCTTCGTGAAATTCTTATGAATGAAGCTCACAAAACGCGATACTCTATACACCCAGGAGCCGATAAGATGTATCAAGACCTACAATATACCTATTGGTGGCCTGGAATGAAGAAGGATATTGCTGTTTTTGTTTCTAAGTGCCTTACATGTTCCAAGGTGAAAGCTGAACACCAAAGACCCTCAGGACTTCTGGTCCAACCTGAAATACCTGTATGGAAGTGGGAAAATATAACCATGGACTTCATTACCGGGTTACCTCGCACTTCTGGTGGGTATGACACTATATGGGTAATAATTGACCGACTTACAAAATCAGCTCACTTTATTCCTATCCGCGAAGATTTCAAGAACGAAAAGCTTGCTCGTATTTATATCAGCGAAATCGTAAGCCGACATGGGGTACCGTTAAGCATTATTTCTGATCGTGATGGTCGTTTCACTTCACGAACATGGCAAGCTGTACAATCTGCTATGGGTACGCGACTAGATCTCAGTACCGCCTATCATCCTCAAACTGATGGACAATCTGAGCGCACCATTCAAACTCTTGAAGATATGCTTCGAGCATGTGTCATAGACTTCAAGGGAAATTGGGACGCCCACCTACCATTAGTTGAATTTTCGTACAACAACAGCTATCATTCGAGTATCGGCATGGCACCTTTCGAAGCCTTATATGGTCGTAAGTGCCGATCTCCTGTATGTTGGCACGAAATTGGGGAAGCTCAAATCACTGGTCCAGAATTGATCCAAGAAACCACAAACAAGATCCATCAAATCCGAAACAATCTTCTAGCGGCCCAAAGTCGTCAAAAGAGTTATGCAGATAAACGACGGAAGCCTTTAGAGTTTAACATTGGGGATCATGTACTTCTAAAAGTATCACCGTGGAAGGGAGTAGTTCGTTTTGGTCAAAAGGGCAAGCTAGCACCACGCTACGTAGGACCTTTCAAGATACTCGAAAGAGTAGGACCTGTAGCATACAAGCTTGATCTACCAGAAAAAACTCAACAAGATTCATCCCACATTCCACGTATCAAACTTGAAGAAGTGCCTCGCTGATGAAAACCTCCACATTCCTCTGGAAGATATTCAGATTGATGAATCTATGCATTTTATTGAAAGACCAGTAGAGATCATTGACTTCGGAGAGAAACGTCTACGATGAAGTCGCATTCCAATTGTTAGGGTACGCTGGGAGTCGAAACGGGGACCTGAGTTTACTTGGGAACGTGAAGACTCAATGCGTGAAAAATACCCGCATCTTTTTCCTACTACTTCAACTACTTAAATTTCGGGACGAAATTCCTAAAAGTAGGGGATACTGCAACATTTGTCAAAAACGGGTTTCCAAAACCCGCTCCGTTTTGTAATCGAATATCAAGTATAAATGTCACGTTGTATATTTATAATTATAATGATACATAATTAATAAACAAACTAAACTATAAAAATTATATTTGATAAAAAGTTAAAACAAAATAAATAAAAATGAAATGTTGCTGCCGGGACTCGAACCCGGGTCAGCCAAAACTGAAATCCAAAGACTTAACACACACACACATCACCACTCCGCCACTTGTTGTTTTCTATTATCCCTAGGAAACAAATAACATTTATACACAAACTCAGTTAAAGCGGTTGCGCCAACCGAGAAACTGAAATCGGCAATTCAATCGTCTAATCATTCGATTAATCGCACATACACGTTTATAACCGCTGAACCGACAGATTTTAATCAATTCAGACTTGAATTGACTTGAATTCGGATGATGATGGGTTTTATAACCGAAACCATCCAACAACCTGAATTACTTCAATCCTAGACCTCTCATGCGACTCAAAATACTTTGCAAGACCTTCAATTGCATTTCCGCAACTTTACAGTCCACCGGAGAAGCTTAAATCAACTCGCCGGAAAAATTCTGCAAGTCGCCGGAAAACCGGGACTCACATCCACACTGTAATTCCTTCGACTCTTTCTGTTTCAATCATGTGATTAATCGGTCACTGACACAACTCCACCATCAGAATCGATCCTAGTCAACGTTTGTCGAAAATCCTACCTTCGCCGGAAAACTTCTGAAACTTCCGGAAACACACCGGGAACTGGTATGATCTTCCAAACTTCTGTTAAACTTTGTTTAAGTGCCTCAGCTTCTTAAATAATCGAACAAAGCTGTTAATTGATTTTAACAGCCGGAGTTCACTTTCAGAACCGACGAACCTGTGCCGGAATTCTGTGAACAACACTAATCGGTACATCCTTTTCCCCCAAACTCTCTCCATTCTTTACTTTTAAATTACTTATAATGTTTGAAAATCGAATATGTCATGAATCGGTCATAACAGTCGGAATATGTTTTCTGGGTAAAAATTAACGAAGAAGACGAAGACGCAGTATAACATAAAACTAATAAAAATCGATAAAATGAACGGGTTAGACACACAGTCCAGCGGTGGACTGTGTGCAAAATATACACGCATGTCCCGAGTTCGATCCCTGATACACGCACTCTCTAAGTAATAAAATGCCTTTTTGATCAAAGCTGAACCGGGTTAATCCCGTTAGTTGTTAAGTATAATAAAAACCGAGATATTAAGCAGGTTAGACACACAGTCCAGCGGTGGACTGTGTGCAACACTAAGTCGCACGTCACGCGTTCGAAACTTGTTACTAGCACCGATTTGTTGAATTAAAATGTTTTTGAAATTAAAAGAATTTTGGTTAAATCGAATCAGTATATAAATATAATTAAAAACAAGATTATTTCGGGTTAGACACGTAGCTCAGTTGGTAGAGCTGCGTGCACGCGTACGGGAGGTCTCGGGTTCGAGTCTCACCCAGCGCATCCTTGCACCCTGACCGAACTGGTCAACAGGTCAACGGTCAACGGTCAACGCAAAATAAACAATTTTTTTATATTTTTATTTATTTAATTTAATTTAAAAATCAATTAAAAATACTTAAAAATAACATTTTTAAAGATAGAAAATAGCCTTAAACTCACAATAATATATCTAAAAATTCCATTAAAATCCTTAATAAAATCCACTCATTTACTATATTTTTTCGCCATTATTTAGGTTAGAAATTCTCGTTGTTCATCTCTTCCGACTCGTGCGCATCTTATCATCTCCATTCAAACGCACCCAATGTGAGTGAATCTTTACAAATTCCCCGTTTTAATCACGTTTTGGGGTGTATCATGTGTCTTGTTATATATATTATATTTAAACCATGGTGCGTACATCATATCATGAACATGTGTATTCAGTTTGTTTCAACTGTTGTGTAGTTATTGTTAGATGCAATTTATTATTTTCAGTACATGCAATTTCATAGGCCGCCGCTCCCCATTACATTATGAGCGTTGAGCATGTTCCCCATTTCATTATGAGCGTGAACCTGGCGTGCCCACATACGATCGGCTCCGTTTGATTGAGCCTTGATCGCACAGACATTTTTCATTTTCAGTACATGCAATAAGATCGGCTCCGTTTGATTGAGCCTTGATCGCACAGTTCCATTTATGTTATTTATCGTATGATGTTGGTATGTTTATGTATGCTATCATATGTTATTGTATGTTATAGTTGTGATTGCTATTGCCACTGCCTGATTATGTACATTTGCTCATTTATGATTATGCACAATTTTTCATTGATAAACTAACAAGTAAATCAATAATAAATGTTTATCTAATAAGGTTCACTCGCCAACTTATGTTGACCCAAAAACCCCCATTTTTACACATGATACAGGTGAACCAGCTGCAGCCAGAAACACATAGGATTGGACTAGAATAATAAAATGATTTAGAGCTTGGAACTATTTTGTTTGGTTATTTCTTTGTATTGTATGGATATGTTTGGATTATTTGGAATGTAACTTTGACTTTAATAAATATGAAACATATTAGTAAATGTCATGAGCTTTGGTGATAACCCAATTATGCCCCGACTCTTATTCCGCTGCGGGTCGGGGTGTGACATTAACCCTATAGAAATATGGGTTTACTTTAGTTTTCCATTAATATTTGTTAACTCATTACCGTCCTTATAATTTAGCTAAAAACATATTTATCCCTAAAATTTGTTCACATTGTAATTACACCACACATCTGATTCTATGTCTATCTTTATTTAATCAAATAGTTTTTTTTTTGAATTTTTTTCTGTTGTCTTCACTTACAAGCCCTAAACAAAAATATAGGAAATATATATGGGTAGTGAATAGTGATTCTCACCATATATATTCTATCTATCACTTGTGGCCTAGTGGTTGAGAGGGTTGGGTTTTTCAATGAAGACCTAAGTTCAATCCTCACTCGTGTCACTTAGTGGATCAGACAATGATAGATAGAGTCTAGTCTCCTTGCAGAGTTGTCGGGTTCTATCATGAGCTCACTGGGTTTTCGTCCCACCGTGTGTTACGCCAAAGAGTGTTCAACTCTTATGGTGGCCCAACGTCTGTCAAGTGGCAGTCGGCGGTATGGTTTCTCGGGGAAACACCTAAGCCAAACTCTTAAGTCAGTGTGGGCTCGGTTAAGATAGTATGGTCTAGCCGGAGTAGGGGCATCGTAGCTCTTCAATTTAAGAAATGTGGTAGCCTAACACAAAAATTCGCCGTTCCCAAAACCTCTCCATATTTATTCCTTATTTTAAATAATCATTGTAGTGAAAAAATTGACAAACATCTTAATATTTCTTCCAACGCTTTCCCCATTTAGCAAGTGCAAATTGTTGGGACTCATAAGTCATAATGACCAGAAGTCCAGAACTAATCTCATAAGCCTGGGTCTGTTGTGGATCATGTTTGCCAAAAATGAGAGGCTGGGAACCTATAGTTATGAATAAGACTCATAGCCCATCGGAAAGTCTGAAGGCCCAATTTTTAAACACCATAGTTCATTCATTAAGGTTTCTTTCTTTTTCTTCTTCTTCTTCTTCTTCTTCTTCTTTTTCTTTAAACCGTTTTCTATTCCTCAACATAAATATATGCTTATAGTATTTTATTTTGGAAAATTAAACAAGAAAGAGAAAAGTTAAGAGCATAGTTATTTTAAAATTATATATAAATTAAAATTATTTGTATTGCTATTACTAACTTTTAAAATCATATAAACTATCGTAAACTTTATAGTATTTAAATATCTCGCATATTAAATTTTTAAATTGTGTAATATTTGGAATATATAATCTTTTTTATCAATTTTCGGATGTTATATATTAGCACATCTAAAGTGTGTCACATAAAAAAACAAGAATAACTATAAGAACAATGTATCATGGAGTTAGGGGTTGTATCCTACACCATACGTTGATTTGTCTTCATACTTCGCAAACAAACTGGCAAGGCACAAGAAGGTGATCCACAATCTCGGGTCTTCCTTACATAGTGTGCCTAAGTGGTGGCCAATAGACAAACACCCCTATTTGTAAGAGCCGATTTCGTTCGGATCCTGTTTATTACCGTTCTTTAAAAATAGAATTACATTTTATGACCAGTTTCGATATGATATGAAAGGCACACAACTTGTGTGACTTGACCTTCAAACTTACATAATGGTCTAACATAGTCATTGTACTTAAATTAAACGACTTTTATATTAAAATATCATTGTTAATTTAAGATTTAATGGCTTCGAATGATCAATTTAGGACCATATATAACACTAAAAACATCTAAAAAGTGATTAATTATTGGTTCAATACACTACAACATCATTTCATAACTTTATGAAAACAATAATCTTACATCCATCATTACAAGATATTCCAAGAACCAAAATCATACAAATTTCTCTATATCCAATCAACTATAAAAGTTTGAAATTCTTTTTTTTTTTTTCCAAAAAGATATAAAAAAACACTAGTTTCTAACACATAATCTACACTCTGTTAATATCAAGGGAAAACAGAACAAAACGTGTGTGTGAAATAATCTTTTTTTTTTTTTTGGTGAAGGGCTACATAAATAAATAGATTAAAACTAAAACTTCTTTAGAAGTTATTGAAGTGTATTTTTTTCTAATTAAGGGGACTAGAAGGAGTGATCTTGATGACAAGCCCAGGAAACACATCATCCGGGTCATGAATATGCGGATTTTCTTCGACGATAAAGGGGTCACCGCACTTCTCACTGATGGTGTGTAGCGTTTCACCTTCTCCGACGACATATATCTCGTCACACGTTGAACCCAACTCCGGATTCATTTTATCCATCAGAGAGTTTTTTTCGGTTAAAGAACCTAGTAACACAATAAGAACAAGGAATATGATGCAATACCATCGAGCCGCATCGGTGTAGCTCACCTGGGTTCTTGATGAAGCCATGGAGCTGATCAGAGAATATATAAATATCTATATATATACAGATGATGATGGTTGTTGTGAATTTGATGTATATGTATGTATATATACACAAATGAAATCGGGGAGAGTTGGGTGGCCGTGTATGTGGCGTTAGAGTATTGGGTTTGACGACCATGTGCCGTGCTATTTTGGCTTTACTTTACCTGCCGTTAGTTATGGTTAACGGTTAACACTTAATCCCAAAGTAAACGGCATATACCTAAATCCATGTTTTTTTAAATAAAATATTTTCTTCTAAGTGTATACTATTTTTTTTTGGATTTATACTTTGTATAGCAAGTTAACATAAGAAAGAAACTTTTTAATGCAAGTTAATTAGTTGATGAATTTGAATAATAAAGGGAGTTATTGAGTTATTGTAACGAGCCAAAAGTTTTAAAGACCAGGATCAACTCAATTTTGCTTGAACGCTTCGTTTTTATGGCTAGTTTGGGTCTCATCGGGGACAACCTCAGTGATTCGTACAGTGTACTGGTCGGGAGTTGTGACAGCCTGATGACTCCATGATAGGATGAAACCGGTGACTTTGATAGGGATGAGCAAATGGTACCCGGTACTAAAACCGAACCAATACCGTACCAAGCACTTTAGGTACTGATACCAGTTAGAGGTGTACAAATCGTTTTTTTTAAACGGTCCAGTTTTTAGTTGAACAGGTTTATTGTGGAGAAAAAAAGCGGGTTTTTAAAAACCAATTTCGGGAAAGAAAAAAAAGCCGGTCTTTTCATAACCGGTTTCGGTTTTTAAACATGTATTTTTTGTTCAAGGATCCTAACCAGTATGTTAACCGCCGGTTCGGTTCGGGTTGAAACGGATTTAAAAAGAAAAACCTGTTTTTCTCGGTTTTGGTCCTAAAACCGGTTTTTTTGTACACCTCTGGTACCAATACTTTTTTTTGCGATTTCCAGGATCAGTACTTTCGGTACTGGTACAGTATTTACCAATTTTTACCTTCAAATACTGTACCTATTTTTTTGCGATTTTTAGGATTGGTACCGGTACGATACCGAGCTCATCCCTAGACTCTGATCATAAGCGAGACGAATTTGCCGGCTCTCGGGCAACCGGAGGTGCCGGACAAGGCCTCAAAAGATGGCTATGTGACATATAGTCAATCAGAATGATGATGTTAGTATTATTGGTTCAAAGTTGTTTAATGAAAGTGTTTTGAATCTTAAGCAGTATCGTTTGGAAATTAAGAGATCGAATTGGGTTAAAAATAATATGCTTATATTTTTATTTTTTGGGAGAATTTTAAAATATGTTAAAAATCATAACAAGTTGATCGTAGCTTAGGGTGTGACATATTAAATAGTGCTAGAACCAAATGTACGTGTACTTTAATTCATACCCAATCCAATAAACTACTTTTGATTGAAAATGGAATACAGGTAGCTTTTGATCGTAACTTAGGGTGTCGAGGCCCGGCACGACCGCCCCCCTCCGCCCTCCGGTCCGTCAGGTCACTTTCGTCTCCCAACCCACGCATGTGACGTCCCTGTGTGTTTGCTACATATATACAAAAGAGACGGGGCTGTGTGAGGAGGAGGCTCATCACCCATACTCCAGGCCCATCACTTAGGTGAGGTGATGGCCCTCAGGTGACTTAACCGCTTACGTGGCGAACCATCACCAAATGATAGACCATCTTCACACCCACCAGCCTAAGTGTAAAATGAAATTTATTGCCTAGAATTCAAAACAAAAGTATAAGGATATTTTTTGGAAGTTTCCAAAACAAAGACATGCCAATTGCCAAAACGTTTTCAACTAAATTGGTTTTATTATGTGGATATTCTTCCAAAAGGATAAGAATTCATGATATTACAACCATTAAATACATATCACATGTGTTAAAAAATGACAACTTTTTGTCCACAAAAGCATATCACATGTATAAAAAGACGTATGTCTATAGGGATATACAAATTGTTATATACTGATATTATGTATTCTTAGAGGGGTATACTTACATTGTTGTTATGTGATTGAATTCCAATGCATGCATAAATAGTGGAATACTTGGAAGTATGATGGAATTGAATTCCATTTCTTGAACATTAAGTTATGATATTTTTTATTTGAAAGGTGAATTTTTTTTTTTATGATTAAGATAACCTTATCACCATGGATAGAGAATGAGTGTAGTGTATGATTCCAAGTGTTTTGAATAACACCATTACCATAAGTGAGGTAAGTATCACCCCTAGTGTTGTGGATAACACCATGGATGAGGTGAGTATTATCCAAATGGCTTGGATGACACCATGAGTTGTGGTTAAATAAATTGGAAACCTAATTTGGATTAGTCTACTCCTGATCTAGAGAGAGAAATCACGATATAAAAATATTATTGTATCATGTTAGTGATTCGATACAACGCAACACTTATTTATAAGCGGCGAAACACTACTAGTAACTAACTTATGTAACTAACTCTATTCTAACTTACACCATTACCATGAGTAAGATCATTATGGTGCCATAAAAGGCACTTGGAATTGTGTGTAACACCATCACATTATCAAATCTTAAACTTGGCTCAATGCCAAGTTTGTGTATTTGTGACTTCTAAAGTTAATAATTTAATAAAGATATTGAAGGTGAATATGAATGTTAATTTTGGATTTGTATCTTGCCACCTAATCTAAACTTGTAAAATTCTTAGACATTTGATTTACGGTCTTAGGGATGATTAACCATGGTTGGGTCTTACAAACATGGTTTTAACAGAAAGAGGGCAATCGATCCGAGTTTTTACGGGCAATCGACCATGCCCTTTATGTTGTATTCTTATTCTGAAATGAACATTTAAAATTCATGGTTTCCCTTTAAGTAATAGTTTGTTTCCAGATTTACTTGTGTATTAATTTAGCATTTTTTTTTGCTAATCGTATGTGTGATATATGTTTCTATGTGAAGGAATTATAAATGATTAATAAAGAAAATGGTGTATCTTATATTAACTTAAGATTTTTTGCAAATCTTGGTTAAACACACTTTTACAAATGACTCAGAAATATACTCTTTTACAAAAAAAAAAAAGTTTTATATTTTATATTCATAAAGTATTTATGATATAAATGCTTTCAAAGAAAGGGAAAATATTCTAAATTCATAGGTGTTAATGCATAGGTATTACAAGGATACGTAAACAGTGAAGTTTCAAGGTTTTTAAGACCCTAAGCTAACTACTAAGTGGAGATATTTTTGTAAAATTATCATTTTCAATATATTTAGTAATAAAACTCACCTCCTTTACTTGCGCTTGAACGTGGGATTTTTTTTCCTAAACAATTTTTATCCAGGCTCCTTTAATAAAAAAGAAAAAAGAAAAAAAAATAGTTTAGTTTTGCTTTTTATTTGTGCCTAATACATATACAATATATAAAACTTAACAAAATTGAAAGCCATTATTTTTTATTTGCCCTAGACCCGTGCCTAGGATGGAAAGCCAAACCGACCTGCCCTTACGCAAATGATGTTAACATCCATATACATTTTAGTGTTACTCCCAGGGGCGGAACTAAAGGGTTAGGAGCCGTAGCACGGGCTACGGCTCAACCCTGTATTCATAGTGTTTTGTTTTCGGTTTTATATTAAGGATACCTCTAAAAAAATACTAGGATACCCTAACAAAAAACTAGGATACTTGATTTTACAAAAATCCCTTTTTTCTATAAGCCCAAACATTGTACAACCCGAAAACTTGTAGGATAATTAAGCCCGAATTAAAAAATAACCCCAAATTAACAATAATAGAATTGAAAGGATGCCCTAAACCGAGATGGGCATAAAAACCGGTTCCGAACCCGAACCGGTAGAACCGAACTGGAACGGTTTCCAGTTCCTACCCGACATTAAGTAGAACCGGTTCCGGGTTCAAAATACCCGTTGGTTCCAACCCGGTTCCACAATTTTACCATTTGAATCGGGTCATACCCGGTTTCACCAGTACCCGAGTACTGGTGGAAATAAAATCTTACTGGAACCGGTTCTGAGTAATTTTTTTTTTTTTGTAACCGGTTAATTTTTTTATATATTGTAACCGATTAATTTGTTTTTTTAATTTTAACCGATTATTGTTACTATTTTTATTTATCAATGTAACTAATAATAAAAATCAAACATAACAAACACAATAGAAAGAAACATTACACAAACTTTATTAAAACACCAAACCAAACGGGTTACATCAAACATTTGAAGAACCGGTGCCGGAACCTTCTCCCGTCTCATATTTCTTTGCCTTCGTCGCAGGGCAATGCCGCTCAGTGTGTTTCTTAAGGGTTGAGTTGGCTGCGACCTTCATAAATTTTCCACAATCTTTGCATCTAGCCATCTCGTGGCTGTCAGACATTAAACAGAGATCAAAATTCTTCCATATAGCTGGGTTTCTTTTCGTCTCTAAGACCATAACAACTTCGTCGTTGCATGCCATAGGTATTTTTCAAGAACTTAGAAGTTGATTGATTTTGTAAGTTGATGATGGTGATTGTTAAGTTTAGAAATGGTAAGTAGGAAGGGGTTTATATACAAAAAAAAACCGATTTTTTAATCAGGAACCGGTTTCCAACGGTAACATTTATCAGGAACCGTTCTGAACAGTAAATGGCAGGTTTGACTGTCAGGAACCGGTTCCCAATAGTAAAATGGCAGTTTTTGACTGTCAGGAACCGGTTCTGAACAGTAAATGGCTGTCAGGAACCGGTTCTGAACAGTAAATGGCAGGTTTGACTGTCAGGAACCGGTTCCCAACACTATCAGAAACCGGTTCGGCATCATACCCGGTTCCACACCATACCCGGTTCCATAATACCCGTACCCGGTTCTACACGGTTCCATATTCTTGGGTGTGAACCCGGGTAGGAACTGGACCCGGTTCCACACCATACCCGGTTCCAATGACATCCAAGCAGAACCGGTCCGGGTTGGAACCGGTTCCGGGTAATAATAAAACCCAATTACGCCCATCTCTAGCCCTAAATATAATTGATAAAGTTAGCTCAAGACACAAAACAATATTATAATTGAAAGAGGCCCATTTTGATTTATAATTATGGGTGGCAATGGAAACCAAAGGTTGATTATACTGAACAGAAGCCATCGATCATTGAACAATGCTATGGTTTGTGTGGTCGAAAAAGAAACTTTTGATAAAGTACAAGACCTCGATTTGATGAAACGATTTCAAGCTATGAAAAAAAAAAGAAAACAAATTTATTAGACAATTGTTTTACTTTATTTATTATCGTTATTAATTATTGTATGATTGCAAGGTAAAAAGATTTTTGAATACCCCTAAATTAATGGCTGGTTCCGCCACTGGTTACTCCATGCTCATGATACAATATTCCCTACGTTAGTATTATACCCAACTTGTGAGTTGAGATGCTAAGTCGCTAAAGCCTTGGTGAAACTTTTGGGAAGCCTTAAGACCGCTCAGGAGGCATGATATGAGTCCAAGTACATTGACCACCTATTTTTTAGTAAATAAAGATAATAAAGTTTTTGTAGATGATATATTGGTAACATATAGGTTTAAGGAATCATCAAGACTATATATAGGTTATGATTATGAACATATAGGTTTAAGGAATCATCAAGACTATATATAGGTTATGATTATGACTTGATAAAAAGACGTAAAACAATATATTGCTTACAAAAATCAAGTACGTATAGAAAAACTGATATTTTAGTGTCTGACACATATTATTATCTTTTTAATATAATTATTACACTTGCTTTATGATTTGTCATGAATTATATGGGTGTAATGGATATTTAGGGCATGGCTAAATAGGGTACTAAAACCTTTTTTAACGATAAATTTGTATCACTGACTGACAACTGAAGTATTATCGTGTCATCAACAGAGTCATCCTATAATATCCATCTCCAGTTGGCTATAATGAGGAAACCAAATAAATCTTGAAACTCCCTCCCCCTTTGTGGGAATCGACCAGGACCTAAAGGTAGGGCTGTCCAAACTGCTCGACGATCGAGGATCGCTCGACGATCGCTCGAAAAATGCCCGAAAAATGCTTGTTCGATTCCCGCTCAGTTTGTAAATGAGCCGCTCGGCTCGGTTCGATTTGAAAACGAGCCAAGCATGAGCAAAGGTCCGCTCGCTCGTCGATCGCTCGGTTTCGCTCGAATTATTTTTATTAAATAATTAATATATATATTATAGATTATAAAGATTTATATATAAATATACATTTGTCCAATTGATGTATAAGTAGAAGAGTAAGTTCGGAATTATTTGATGTTGTTAAGAACATTTTTAGAATAATGATTTTAGTTATCTATTGCTTTTTTAGTAAGGTGTTGGACATGTTTTAATTAAGTTATAATTTGTTTTTGTTGAATGCAGCTTTGTAATAGTCTAGATTTCAGTTTTTTTTTTGTTGCTACATATGTTTTAATTTCGGTGCTGAGAAAAATCGAGCGAAACCGAGCAAAAACGATCCGCTCGATTCAAATTCAATCCGAGCACGAGCATCACTTTTTGCTCGTTTTGCAAATTCGATCCGATCGGATAGGATCGGTTGTAATTCAATCCGAGCACGAGCAGACCCTCGCTCGGATCGGATCGGCTCATGAACACCCCTACCTAATGGTCCTCAAACCTTATCTCATCCACAAAATCTGTTTCCATGACTTTTATAACACTCACATCTTCCATGAAAGGAAATAATTCACATGCACTAGATTTTGGAAAATTAAGTTGAGAGGGTTTTCCAACTCATTTAATAGTATGAAAAGAGATTTCGTGTAGAGTTTAATGTCTTAAATAATTTTAAAATTCATTTGATTTAAAAAATAGGTGTTACACTTATCACACTTGGAAAATTTATATCTAATATACATGTATATTCTATCTGTTATTAAACTTTAATATTCTTAAAGTAATCGAAACAAATACAAATTATGAGCTAGGCTCATGATAAACACATATGTTCGAGCTTGTTGACCTTACATCATGAAAGATCATCAAACTATCAAGCATTAGCTATCCTCGAGCTTAACTTAGAGTCGTATATCAAGTCCGCCTCGGGCCACACGTGCATCGGCGGAACCAGAGGGGGGTCCGGGGTCCGTTGACCCTCCGGCCGAGTAGCTTTCCTTCACCGGATTTCCAATGTTTGACGTGTTTCTTTGTGTTTTCTTGGTGTTTGACCCTCCAAATTGTCGGTAAAGCAACTAAAGTAAAGTGAGAAAGGTGAACAAAGTGCAGATTTAAACATTTTTCCGTCTGTAGAAGCTCCAACACTTCGGCAGTAGCGAAGAAGATGACCGGAGAACAACAAAGAAATATAATAAAAGCTCCAATTTTGTTTTAAACCGTTTTATATTCTCTTCATTTCCCTATGCTGTGGAGTGTTTCAAGATATAAATTTAGATTTTTTTAGATAACATTTCTTTTTAATTTTTTTCGAAGTTTACTTTTTTGTTTTAATATTTTAGTTATTTAATTTCGTTAAAAATAGAGGTTTATATTTGATTTGATTTTTCATATTTTAAGTTTATCAATTCATATTTCATAACTTTGTTTATTTATGAGGATTGGTAAAAATAAATATTATAATTTAAACACACACACATATATGTATATGTATGTATACCTTGACCCTCCAGGTAAAAAATCCTGGTTCCGCCACTGCACACGTGCGGGGCCGTTCCAACGTTTTTGGAGGCCCTAAGCGAACTACAAAATCGAGGCCCTGTTGAATTGGTATAAAGGTATACTGATTGAGCTTTGAGACATTGAATAACCATAGCGGTGTTTTCGCTCAATCTGCAATCAGTTGCACATTGGTTATTCAAAAAAACACACGCACACACACAAAAACAAGTGTTAAAACACAATCTAAAATACGTGTGAATTATGACTATTTTACTTATTTATGATTCAAAATTTAAAATTTGGGTTGTGTTTTATATCAAACGAATAAAATAAAATATATAAATGTAGAAACTTAGTTAACTTAGAAACAAGTTAAACGGGTTCAAAGTTACTCAATAATTACTTTAATACAGTAATAAAATTTATTGTTGTAATAGAAGTGTAACTAGGGGTGTGACATAAAGGATATTACAATTTACAAACCTGGTTAGCAAAAAGCCCAAAATTGGAGCCCATTTCTTGGAGCAATTGCAAGTTAATATGGGCACTAGCAGACTCAATGAAGCTCCCAAATCTTGTAATGCCCACAGCCTCAATTAGTGAAATCTCAACGGGCTTTCGTGAAGGGACCAGTACTATATTCATTGGGTTATCAGATAAGCCCTGTCCAACCATGGGCTGGTCCAACAGCACCTTGATTCCAAGGCCCATTAGATGTTTGTAAGGCCCGATACCACTCAACATTAGTAACTGTGGGCTCCCAAGTGTGCCTGCTGATAATATTACTTCATTCGACATTGATCCTTCGTTTAAAAGTGCGACGTGCTTTTTTCCGTTCGCGTCTTCGTATATACACTCCTCGAGCTCTTAATTCTTCATCATCATCAAAACAAAAAAAAAAACACACGCACACTCACAAAAACAAGTGTTAAAACACAATCTAAAATACGTGTGATTATGTATTTTACTTATTTATGATTCAAAATTTAAAATTTGGGTTGTGTTTTTTATCAAACGAATAAAATAAAATATATAAATGTAGAAACTTACTTAACTTAGAAACAAGTTAAACGGGTTCAAAGTTACTCAATAATTACTTTAATACAATAATATAATTTATTGTTGTAATAGAAGTGTAACTAGGGGTGTGAAAAAAACCGAATTAACCGAACCATAGCCGAATTAACCGACAAAACCGAACCGAAAAACCGAACCAAATCAAACACCGGTGGGTCGGTTAATGGTTTTTTTGAAAACCGAAAGTATCGGGTCGGTTATGGTTATCATTGTTTTCATACCCACCATAACCGAACTGAACCGAGATGTAATAAATCTTTGTAGAATTTAGGGCTTTTCACTATTTTTTTTAATATTTGATGTTTTTGATTAAAAAAATTAGTATTTATAAGTTATTTCATATCGTTTTGTGGTTTTGGTTGAATGTTTATTTGAATTTATGGAATATATCACATCACTTTATTTGAATGTTCGGTATTAATATTTATAGATTATATGTATTTTTTAATACTATGTAATATACTAATACATCCAAATATGCAATAACAGTTTATTCCATGTTAAAAAAATTAAGCTTTAGCTATTTTTAGCTAGGCTAAATACACGGTTAACCACCCATAACTGACCCGCTATAACCATCAAAACCGATTAACCATAACCGACCGATTATGGTTATGGTTATCCATTAACCGACATCACGGTTATGGTTATGGTTTTAGGCCGAAACCGACCCAAACCGACCCATGCACACCCCTAAGTGTAACTATAAGTAACACATTAATTATGGCAAAATCGGTGAAATGGCCATTTCGATTGGTAAGTTTGACAAAATAGTCTCGGCTTTTTTCTTTTACAAAAAATATTTGACTTTTTTTTTTTTTTTGGAAATTGTTTTACCCAACCAGAAGCTTCCACATAGCTATTCTATTGCGCTGACACAACAAATTTCCATCTGACATAGGAGAATGGATCTGATGTGCCAGAAGGAATCCTATTGCGCCAACATTAAAACCTAATACACCAAGATTGAAATATGTTGCGCGAAGAGACATTTATCAGATATTGGTTCACAGTAAGTTTTAGCATTCAAGAATATTTTGTCAAACTTATTAATTAAAATGGTCATTTTGATGAATTTTCCGTTGACAATTTAGAAATATTTTTACCGGCATCTCATGTTACAACCCATACTAAAATAGTAAAAGTGGTTTCAACCATGTTATACGTGACACATTACACATGCAAGGAGTTAATACCATCTACTAGCCTACTATCTGCATAATGACGAATGTAGATTTAATGTTGTTACCACTGGGTTTGAATAATATTCGGTGCACCGTTGCATTCAAGTGTACACTAATGTTGCTTGGATCGGCATACTCATAACAAATCCGCAGCCGTGTGTCTCTTCCCACTTTGGTCGAAAATGCTACCACCAACTTTAGTCCCGTATATATGTTCATAAGTAAACCCATTATTCGGCAACACTCCTGCCTCCAACAACCCGTCTTTGACCGCCTCTTGCCACGCCAACACCTTTGGCTCAAACGCCACCTTCTTTTCCACCCACTCGTATGACTCCTTCACCAAAGTCGGGTCCCACCCAGCTTTGTTAACAAAGTCTGCACTCGCTCTGGTGAAGAAACCAGCGTTGAGTGCAGACCCACCACCCAGAAAATGTAACATTTGTAAAAAACGGGTTTCCAAAACCCGCTCCGTTTTGTAATCGAATATCAAGTTATAAATGTCACGTTGTGTATTTATGGTTATTTTGATTTTTAATGATACATAATTAATAAACAAACTAAACTATAAAAATTATTTTTGATAAAAAGTGAAAACAAAATAAATAAAAATAACATGTTGCTGCCGGGACTCGAACCCGGGTCAGCCGAATTATAATTTCAAAGACTTAACACTCACACGTCTAACCACTCCGCCACTTGTTTGTTTTCTGTCATCTTTAGGAAACAAATAGATTTTATGGACTAAGGTAAATCAATCGATTACACCAATTGTAACTGAAATCGGTTATCAAACACTCAAAGACGATCTGGATACTCGCGATTCAACGAGTATAACCGATAAACTGATGATTCCAATCAATGCTGCCGTGAATGTAACTTGAATTCGGAAGTGAATCGGTTTAATAACCGAAACTTTCAATTCTCAGATTACTTCAATCTTAGACCTCTCCTGCGACTCAAAATACTCTGCAAGACCTTCAATTGCATTTCCGCAACTTTACAGTCCACCGGAGAAGCATAAATCAACTCGCCGGAAAAATTCTGAAAGTCGCCGGAAAACCGAGACTCACATCCACATGGTAATTCCTTCGACTCTTTCTGTTTCAATCATGTGATTAATCGGTCACTAACACAACTCCACCATCAGAATCAATCCTAGTCAACGTTTGTCGAAAATCCTACCTTCGCCGGAAAACTTCTGAAACTTCCGGAAACACACGAGAACTGGTATGACCTTTCAAACTTCTGTTAAACTTTGATTAAGTGCCTCAACTTCACAAATAATCGAACAAAACTGTTAATTGATTTTAACAGCCAGAGTTCACTTCCAGAACCGACGGACCTCTGCCGGAATTCTGTGGACAACACTGATCGGTACATCTTTTTCCCCAAACTCTCTCAATTCTTTACCTTTGAATTACTTATAATGTTTGAAAATCGAATATGACATGAATCAGTCAAAAACAGTTGGACTTGGTTTTCTGGGTAAAATTAACGAAGAAGACGAAGACGCAGTATAACATAAGACTAATAAAAATCGATATAATGAACGGGTTAGACACACAGTCCAGCGGTGGACTGTGTGCAAACATATACACATACGGCGCGAGTTCGAATCCTGTCACAGCTTTACTCTCTATGTAATAAAATGCCTTTTTGATTAAAGCTGAACCGGGTTAACTCTGTTAGTTGTTAAGTATAATAAAAACCGAAATATTAACCATGTTAGACACACAGTCCAGCGGTGGACTGTGTGCAACACTAAATCGTAGTCACGCGTTCGAGTCTGGTTAACGGCACCGGTTCGATGATTTAAAATCTTTTTAAAACAAATGAATTTTGAATAAATCGAATTAGTATATAAATATAATTAAAAACAAGATTATTTCGGGTTAGACACGTAGCTCAGTTGGTAGAGCTGCGTGCACGCGTACGGAAGGTCTCGGGTTCGAGTCTCACCCAGCGCATACTTGCAACCTGACCGAACCGGTCAACAGGTCAACAAGTCAATGGTCATCGGTCAACGCAAAAATAAACAATTTTTTTTATATTTTTATTTATTTAATTTAATTTAAAAATCAATTAAAAATACTTAAAAATAATATTTTTAAAGACAAAAAATAGCCTTAAACTCACAAAAATATATCTAAAAAAAACTCCATTAAAATCCTTAATAAAATCCACTCATTTACTATATTTTTCCGTCATTATTTAGGTTAGTAATTCTCGTTGTTCAACTCTCCTGACTCGTGCGCAACTCATCATCTCCATTCAAACGCACCCAAGGTGAGTGAACCTCTACCAATTCCCCGTTTTAATCACGTTTTGGGGTGTATCATGTGTCTTGCTATATATTATATTTAAATCATTGTGCATACATCATATCATGAACTTGTGTATTCAGTTTGTTGCAACTGTTGTGTGGTTATTGTTAGATGCAATTTATTATTTTCAGTACATGTAATTTCATAGGCCGCCGCTCCCCATTACATTATGAGCGTTGAACATGTTCCCCATTACATTATGAGCGTGAACCTGGCGTGCCCACATACGATCGGCTCCGTTTGATTGAGCATTGATCGCACATACATTTTTCATTTTCAGTACATGCAATACGATCGGTTCCGTTTGATTGAGCCTTGATCGCACAGTTTCATTCATGTTATTTATCGTATGATGTTGGTATGTTAATGTATGCTATCATGTGTTATTGTATGTTATAGTTGTGATTGCTATTACTACTGCTTGATTATTTACATTTGCTCATTTATGATTATGCACAAATTTTTCATTGATAAACTAACAAGAAAATCAATAACAAATGTTTATCTAACAAGGTTCACTCGCCAACTTATGTTGACCCAAAAACCCCCATTTTTACACATGATACAGGTGAACCAGCTGCAGCCAGAAACACATAGGATTGGACTAGAAGAATAAAATGATTTAGAGTTTGGGATTGTTATGTTTGGTTTATTTTCTTTGTATTGTATGGACATGTTTGGATATTTGGAAATGTAACTTTGACTTTAATAAATATGAAACATATTAGTAAATATCATGAGCTTTGGTGATAACCCAATTATGCCCCGACTCTTATTCCACTGCGGGTCGGGGTGTGACAGAACACGTGCCCTTTGGTTGACCACACCGTCTGTGGACACGAATGTCTGGGAGGCGGACGTGGGACTAAGGTTTGCAAGTGTGACGGGAAATCCATTAATAGTGTTGATGGACGGAATGCCGTAGGGCAGATCACCCCTTTCGAGGAGTAAAACCTTTGCGCCATGTGAAAGTGTCGCCGCCAATGCGCAGCCCGAGGTTCCACCCCCGACTACGATGTAGTCGTAGGATGTCTTCGGCTGTGCATGGGTGGCGTCTGTTGCAAATGTGGAATATGGTGCTGCGGAAAACATTGTAAGTAATTAGTGACATTTGTACTAAACGTACTCCACCTCTTTTTTTTTAACCATATCTCTCTTCCCTACTAAATCACTAGGGGATTACATTTAGCATACAAGGAGGATACACAATTACACATACCCTCCTATATACTGAACGTCACCCTAGTAGTAAAAACAATAAAAGGGTAGTGCGTTTAACACAACCTTTTTAATTAATAATATAATGAAATTATCAACAAGTGACTGATCGAATTACCTTTTTCCGAGATTGAAGAAGAAGCAAAAAAGAAGATGATCACAAATATAAACGAAAACGCGTGAGAAATGGAGGTCCATAGGCAATGGTGATCCATGGTGGATTTGATTGAAATGAGATCGAATGATGTTAAAATGTATAATATTATTACTTGAAAGGGAAGGATGACTAGATATGGATGTTGACTATAGGAAGTGGATGAACAACCACTAGCGTTTTAATGTAATTGCAAACAATGCCTTTAACTCTAGTGACGACACCAACTTCCCCATATCCCGTGCAAATTTTCTTCCATTTATATTGTTATAATTAATGCAAACTTATCAATGTGGACTGTCACGTGTACTTACACGTAAAAAAGTAATGAAATATTAGTATTATTATAATTCAGATAAGGGTTTGGTAAGCCTGCTTTGTATTCTAAACATACCATGGAGTAAAAATATAGGGATGAGTTCATTCTTATTAGCATGGATACAAAAGTCGCTACGCGTTCTCTAGTCATATTAAATTATAAAGAAATTAGTTTTTGGAAATTAAATTTAGGTCAAATAACATAACTTTACTAATATTTATAACTAAGTATGTAAAAATGATATTCGTTCTTTAAAACGATAGGCATAGAAATTATGTTTTACTTTCTTTAAGTCAAACTTGGCCCGAGATGACCTACTAGATCCGATTTTGTCTGAGGTTGACCGTGTTTGATCGATTTTGAGTAATTAGCGAAGTTGAAGAAATTCGTCTCGACACCCTACCTTGTAGCGGTTACTCAGGGATTACTCGGCCTTGGAGACCTTGTTTTACAACCATGCTTATTAGGAACCAAAAATATCAAACCGATTTTAGTCACAACACCAGGTTTTTCAACCACAAAGCCTTTCGAAACGTGTTTTTTCTTGTTTCAAATACAATCCCAGAAGTACAACCTTCAACCTACTCAGTGGCGAAGCTTGACGTTTTCGACTGGGGGGCGGGTCGAAAACGAATATACCAAAAAATTTATGTACGAAAACTACATATATAATACTACTGAGCGAAAAGTTCGGATGGTCGGGCCCGCACATGCTTATTAGGAACCGAAAAACAATAAAAACATGCTTAGTCATTTGTCAATCACAGAAACACCCATTTTTTCAAAGAATAATCAAAACCCAACCAAGTCTCTCTATGTATTAAGTAATCAAAAAGTACAATAACCCCCACCCCAATTCGTTTTTTCTTGTTCTTGGCCAAGAATTATAACTTAAAACCGAGTGCCAGAAACGAGTTCTGCAATAGTAAAACCTGATGATGTAACATTTTGGAGGCTAAAAACAAGTAGAAAACATCATATTGAGGTTACTCTTATGTAAGACTATTTAAGAAGGCGAGGTACAAACGATAAATATAATTGAGTGTAGGGTATATGTAACACAACATTTTAAATACGTTTCCTTAAAATTTATTACAACCAATGAGAAACCATAGCTACAAAAATTGTAACTTTGGGGCAAAGAGGAAGGAGTCTTGTTGACATGTAACAATCAAATAAAAGATGGGTTTTGTCGTTCATTTAACTAAGCAATGGTGCTTATGGTTACACATATTACATATATTTGAAACCAAGTTTCTGCCTTTTTGTAATAATAACTTTTTTATTGTCCACAGACTAGCTTATAATTTAACCAAACATTAGCCTTTTCTATGAATTATTAATTTTTTATTGTCCACACACTAGCCTATTATTTAACCAAACAATATAATTATATTTGATATGGATAACTTGTTTATATATAACTATCCAAGCGATGTTAATTTGAAATTATAGTAAACTGATTTTTTTCTTTATAATAATTTAGATTAGATTGTTCAAGTTTTTTATTGAATGATTATGATAATAAAAATCAATCAAACTTGTACCTACAAATTAATAGAAACTTGTGATTACTCAGTTAATTTATTACTCCAATTAACTAATGAAAAAATAAGTGTTACCGCCTTTAAAAAAAATAATAAATATTATATATTAGAGGGTCGGAGGGGGGCGTGGGCAAAGTCGGGAATCACTAGCCCTGTCTGGGAATACCATTCTCTGGTTTTGGATGTAAAAAATCATTGAAAACCGGTGATTGTTCACCGAACATCAAGAGGGAAAGGGGGGTGGGCGTTGGTGGGTTTCTCAATGGTCATATGTCCGTTGGTTTAATATAAAATATTATTTTTTTTCCAAACCTTTTAAATACAAATCAAATATATACAATCATTACACTCAAATTTAACCATTCTCTCTACCCACTTTTCTTCATTTGTAAAGCAATTTTCTTCATTTGTAAATTAGTAAGCAATGTGCGTAAGCGAGTAAGCTCCTTTCCTAAAGGAGAGTATTATGTAAATTTATGAAATAAATATGTTAGTTTCTTTTATCCATTATGTTTATCTTCTGTATAAAATGCTGTATCGGTATCTTTTAGCTATATCACAACTTTATTTTTCGAGTTTTCTTTTTGTTTTTAATACTAAGTATCGTAACAAACCAAATCGACATCGACCGAATTTCCGCCGCAACGCGCGTGGTAATTTCACTAGTTAATGAAAATATGTAGGAAGTAAGAAGATTGGCAGGAGGGAACAATCTCCAAATAGAAAACGAAGATGGTTCATCATTAAAGAAAAAAGAACAACAAATTTAGCAAGGCTCCCCGAAAATATCAAACCGGTTTTGGTCACAACACTAGGTTTTTCAACCACAAAACCTCTCGAAATGTGTTTTTTTCGTGTTTTAAATGCAATCGTCCAGAAGTACAATCTCCAACCTGCTACAACTTAATGAATTTTTTTATTGTTTTTAATTTATGTGGCCTTTTTAATCTTTAATCTAGTAAAATTGTAAATAGAGTTTTATAATACTTTTAGTTTATAAAACAAATAATCTAAATAGAGTTTTATAATACTTTTAGTTTGCTTTTTATCAAAATGTGATGACTTATGATCACTAACTATGATAAACGGAAATTTATAAAATAATTAATTTTATAATTACTTTTGTATTCATTTTATCTAAAATAAATACATGGTTTCAATAGTGAGTTTGTGAAAAATGTTTTTTAAGTTCTAAATTGATTATTTAGCAGCTATATGTATAATAATAAATGTCATAAAAGAAAAACAATAGCCAAAAGAGTTGAAAATATAATTAAAAAAGCTTAGCGTGATAAATGGTATTGCATCAATTTATAATCTTTAAGCTTTTAATAAAAAGCTCATACTCAATAAAAAAGTCTTGTTTGTTTGAAGGAGCTTGAAGCTTTTAGGTTATGAGCTTGAAGCTTTTGGTTAAACGCTCCTACTAGTAGCGTTTAGAAGGAGCTACAAGCTTTTAGAGAAAAATTGACTATTTAACCTCTAAAGATAGTGAACTTTTTAATGCACCAACTTTTTAATGTCTATTTTGGTTATTTTATACGTTTTCTTAAAAGCTCCAGCTACTCTGCCAAACACCTAAATATATCTAAAAAAGTACAGTTACTAGCTATCGGCTACAGCTTCCAGCCACCAGCTTTCAGCCACTAGCTGCTTTTGTCAAACATACCCTAAGTTTTAACACGAAAATATCAAATAGAAGTGTTATGCAACATAGAAGATGGAAGAATACAAAAATAGTGAATCTGCAAAATAGCAGAAGGTGTTAAAGAGTACAATATGTAGTACAAAAGATAGTCAAACTAACATGACGAAAGTTATTGAAGACTTTGGTACACATAATTATAATTAATTTAGTATTTAAAGGTAAATTAATAATTTTTTTTTTGTAAGAAAAAGTTAAAAGTATCATCAACTCAATCCAATATTCCAAATACAAGTATTATCAACTCAATCCAGTTAGTCGATCGGCACAATTCATTTTTGTAATTTATTGCATTGAGGTAGGTGCACTTTGCAGAACCCAAACTAGAGAAAAATTGAAACAGTTAAACTCTATTTTGATATTTAACTTATTAAATATAAATCTTTATATTCAGATATTTGTTAAAAAATTATGATTCCACTACCATACCTATTAAAATGAGCATTCAATATCAGCCGCGTAGACGCCACACAGGTTTTAGAGCAACATGTGTCTCTCTTAACATCAACGGTGTGAGATAAATCTCCAATAGCACCCCCCCCCCCTCCTCCTCTAAATAAATTTAAAAAAAAACTAAATAAATTAATCTGATTATATGACAAACATGTGGGGACCCCTTTTGCTCCTTTAGTGCTCGCAAAGCAACTAGTGAAGCCTAGGACGGCGCCCTCCTTTGGCGGAGGAGGGGTGGTGTTGGAGGCGCCACCCAGCTAATGTGACTGGAGGCGTTGCCTCACACCGTATAGCCTAAGTGGAAAAGCGGTGGTTGAGAAAAAGACATAACATCTGCGTGATCATGTCATGGACCATTTGGAAGGCACGAAACAACATTATTGTCAATGGTAAAAGGCCATTAATCTTTGAGATTAAGGGTTAGTTAACGACATCCTCCTTTCTTTGGATTTAAAATTGAGTCAATCTATTGATGTTAGAATGAAAATCTTGGTGTGGTTTTAAATTCAATTCTTTGTCTATGTAAGTCACATTTTGTCTCAAGTTCTCAACAATCTTGCTCTTTGCAAGATGTTTAATTTTTAATATATTTTCGTTTGCCTAAAAAAAGTAGAAAAGTTGTTTTAATAGATTGGATGTTTCTAGTTAACTATATGTGCGGGAGATCATTTATGATCTGTGACTTTAGCAAAGTCAAACTACTGTTCAACTACTTCAAATTTTTGGTTCCTCATGGTTTGAAGTTTTTAAAGGTACAAGTTTGATCCTTCTACTCACCAACTTTGTGACTTTTTTACTTTATAAAATAATAAACACCAACTAGCTGTCCACTTGGAAAGCATACTTGTACAAGTTTTGTGAAAATACCCTGATCTTGGTAGTTGGTTCTATATTTATTCGATAAAAAAGTTTATTCTTTTTGGTTTGGTCAAACTCATACCATTATGTGGATATTTCATCTACAACTCTTTATATAATTTAACTAAAATACAAATTTATTCGTAAAATATGTTTACTGATAAAAAAAAACCCTCATATCCAATTCCCCATATATATTCTTATGAGCACCCACAATGTATAAATCTCAAAATCATTTATAAACAACACCACATCAGATTTACAAACTTCTATAAAAATCCCTACTTTTCCCACTATGTACAAATCTCACAAATCCCATAAAACCCCCAGAAGAAGTCAGTGGTAGGTATGGCAGTCCATAATTGAAGTGAACCGGATGGGTGCCACAATGTAAGAGGACCCATAAAAGAAGTCCGTGGGAGGTCCGGCAATCCGAACTTTAGACGAACCGGATGGGTACCACAATGTGGCCTGGCGAGTGATGTTGGTCCGTGGCATATGCCATGGTGGAACGGACAAGCAAAAGGCACCACATTGTGGGTGCTTTAATCAATTATATATTACATTTGTCCACTCACAACACATTAAAAATATAGGATGGCTGATGAATAGTGAACCCCCAAATATGAGGGTTTACTTTAGTTTTTTCACATTATTTGGAGGATGATGGAGTATGAGATGAGGACCCCGATGTAGAAGTGAAAACAAACAAAATCCTATACACACATATATCTATATAGGATCAAGATCAAAAGAAAATCCTTCCGAGTTGTGAGAATTTAGAGAACTCGACCTTCCCTTACGAGTTTTGACTATAGATTAAAATGTTAGAAAATATTGGCGTAAAAAAATAATAATAAAAAAAATTCAAAGTGATGTTTTTGGCTCCTTACAACAGCTGTAAAAAGCTGATGGCATAGGCATGACATCATTTTTTACACAATTTACGTCTGCCTTTTTTTTTAGGAAAAGTTGATTTTTAAAGGATTTTTTGTCACACCCCGACCCGCAGCGGAAAAGGTGATCGGGGCATGATTGGGTTATCATCAAAGCTCATGACATTTATTATAACGTTTCATATTTATTATTACAATTTAAAGAGAAACATACAATCATAATTACATCATGTTCTACACATCATTCTAGACTTCATTATTTTCTTCTAAGGCAAATCCTATGTTTTCCTTGCTTCGTCCTGTTCACCTGTATCATGTGTAAAAAATGGTTTTTGGATCAACAAAAAGTTGGCGAGTGAATCCTATGAAAAACATTTGAACAAGTTTATTGAATTGATTATAAAATAAAGTGCATAACCACATATGAGTAAATATAGATGTAAACTTATTCACAAAACACTTAATTATTAAATAATGCACACACATACAATAAATAGATTGTTTTGAGGCACGCGTTGCTCAACCCGTCTCCCACGAGGAATTGATGGGCCTAATGAATGATTTGCATACAACTAGACAATATGTAATACATAACTACAAACAATATTAACATTCTAAGTTTAAATCATAATATGGTATGGCACGAGTTTGAATAAACGAATTTGTTTTAGTGACACATGATACACCCCAAAACGTGTAATTAAAAAGGGGAGTTGTAAGATTCACTCACATTGTGCGTTCGGTTGATGATGTTGAATGCGCACGAAGTTGGATTAACCACGAGTGAAACTTACCTAGATAATAACATAATGGTTCGGTAAATAAGCGGATTTTATTAATCAATTTTTAGTAGGATTATTGGATATATTTTTTGTGAGTTTAAGGCTATTTTCTAACTTAAAAATGTTACTTTTAAGTATTTTTAATTTAAATAAATAAATAAAAGAAATAAAAAAAATGTTGATTTTTGACTGTTGACCATTGACTTGTTGACCGTTGACTTGTTTGACCGGTTCGGTCGGTTATATGTGTGCGCTGGGTGAGACTCGAACCCGTGTCCTCCCGTACGCGTGCACGCAGCTCTACCAACTGAGCTACGTGTCTAACCCGAAATATTTCTGTTTTTAATTATATTTATATACTAATTAGATTAATCCGAAAATCATTTATTTAAAACGATTTAATTGCATAACTCGGTGCTCGCCACAGGTCTCGAACCCGGGACCTGTGGTTTAGTTTGGCACACAGTCCACCGCTGGACTGTGTGTCTAACTTGGTAAATATTCTGGTTATTATTATACTTAACATCTTACTGAGTTAACCCGGTTCGGTTTCTAAAAAAGGCATTTTATTACAGCGAATGTGTGTGTGACGAGGATCGAACTCGGGACGTGTATGCATTTGTTTGCACACAGTCCACCGCTGGACTGTGTGTCTAACCGTTCATAAAACTGATTTTAATTATTCTTATAACATAACTGAACTTCGTCTTCTTCATTCAAAACACATACATCGGTCAAAGCAACTGTTTCTTGTTTAATTCGTTTAACGAATATTATGAGCAATTGAAAAGTGATGAACGGAGAGGGTTTGGGGAAAGAAAGTACCGGAACAGGTCGTCGTTCTCAGAACTCGGCAAAGGTTCGTCGGCTCTGTTTTGGTGACCTTCGGCTGATAGGATTAGTTAACAATTTGGAGGGATTAGATGTGGAATTGAACTACTGGGTAACGATTATCAGTAAGTTGCATACCGGTTAACAGCAGGTTTCTGAAATTTCAGAATTTTTCCGGCGAAAACAGATAATCCGGCAACGTCGTCTGGAAAGGATTCTGGGTGAGGGATTGATATTAGAATTTGTCCAATAATGGAATGAAACAGAAAAATCGAAGTAATTACCGTGTAGATGAAAGTCTCGGTTTTCTGGCGACTTGCAGAGATTTTCCGGCGAGTGAAATTACGTCGAGAATTTGTGTGATTGTGAGCGAAAAAGTTACCAGAGGCTTGTGGGTATATTTATAGGGAAGAACATCGATGAATTTAGTCCGATTACCGACTTGATTCGTCGGTCAATAATTTCTCCGGCGGTTATGACTGATGTCGCGGACTGGACATCGGTTATAACTGATGTTGAGGTTAATGCTTCGGTTAAATCAGAAGAAACCGTCCATTATCGGCGAAATCGTCAGGATTTCCGACGACTGCGATTGGGCGCGACTTGGACTGGTTTGATTTCTGTGTTCCATTATTTGAATTAATTGTTTCGATATATTACTAAAGAACACAAGTGGCGCGGTGGTTGGATGTGTGTGTGTTAAAGCTTTGCTGACCTGGTTGACCGGCCCGGGTTCGAATCCCGGCTTCAGCACTTTATTTTTAAATCGTTATTTTTAATACTTTTTCAAATTAACTTTTATATTCTAATACAATTATTAATTATGTATCGTTTAAAATTAATTTGAGCATTAAATTCGCAACGAAATTTTTAACTGGTTGTTCGGTTAATAAACGAAGCGGGTTTGGTAAATCCGGTTTTTGACGGATGTTACATTTTTGGTAAAAAAAAATTTGAAAAAACCTTTCGTAAGATCGAGTTCTCTAAGTTCCCACAACTCGTATAAGTTTTCATTTTACCTTAACCCTATAGAAATATGGGTTTACTTTAGTTTTCCATTAATATTTGTTAACTCATTACCGTCCTTATAATTTAGCTAAAAACATATTTATCGCTAAAATTTGTTCACATTTTAATTACACCACACATCTGATTTATGTCTATCTTTATTTAATCAAATAGTTTTTTTTTTTTTTGAATTTTTTTCTCTTGTCTTCACTTACAAGCCCTAAACAAAAATATAGGAAATATATATGGGTAGTGAATAGTGATTCTCACCATATATATTCTATCTATCACTTGTGGCCTAATGGTTGAGAGGGTTGGGTTTTTCAATGGAGACCTAAGTTCAATCCTCACTCGTGTCACTTAGTGGATCAGACAATGATAGATAGAGTCTAGTCTCCTTGCAAAGTTGTCGGGTTCTATCATGAGCTCACTGGGTTTTCGTCCCACCGTGTGTTACGCCAAAGAGTGTTCAACTCTTATGGTGGCCCAACGTCTGTCAAGTGGCAGTCGGCGGTATGGTTTCTCAGGGAAACACCCAAGCCAAACTCTTAAGTCAGTGTGGGCTCGGTTAAGATAGTATGGTCTAGCCGGAGTAGGGGCATCGTAGCTCTTCAATTTAAGAAATGTGGTAGCCTAACACAAAAATTCGCCGTTCCCAAAACCTCTCCATATTTATTCCTTATTTTAAATAATCATTGTAGTGAAAAAATTGACAAACATCTTAATATTTCTTCCAACGCTTTCCACATTTAGCAAGTGCAAATTGTTGGGCTCATAAGTCATAATGACCAGAAGTCCAGAACTAATCTCATAAGCCTGGGTCTGTTGTGGATCATGTTTGCCAAAAATGAGAGGCTGGGAACCTATAGTTATGAATAAGACTCATAGCCCATCGGAAAGTCTGAAGGCCCAATTTTTAAACACCATAGTTCATTCAGTAAGGTTTCTTTCTTTTTCTTCTTCTTCTTTTTCTTTTTAAACCGTTTTCTATTCCTCAACATAAATATATGCTTATAGTATTTTATTTTGTAAAATTAAACAAGAAAGAGAAAAGTTAAGAGCATAGTTATTTTAAAATTATATATAAATTAAAATTATTTGTATTGCTATTACTAACTTTTAAAATCATATAAACTATCGTAAACTTTAATAGTATTTAAATATCTCGCATATTAAATTTTAAATTGTGTAATATTTGGAATATATAATCTTTTTTATCAATTTTCGGATGTTATATATTAGCACATCTAAAGTGTGTCACATAAAAAAACAAGAATAACTATAAGAACAATGTATCATGGGGTTAGGGGTTGTATCCTACAACCATACGTTGATTTGTCTTCATACTTCGCAAACAAACTGGCAAGGCACAAGAAGGTGATCCACAATCTCGGGTCTTCCTTACATAGTGTGCTAAGTGGTGGCCAATAGACAAACACCCCTATTTGTAAGAGCCGATTTCGTTCGGATCCTGTTTATTACCGTTCTTTAAAAATAGAATTACATTTTATGACCAGTTCGATATGATATGAAAGGCACACAACTTGTGTGACTTGACCTTCAAACTTACATAATGGTCTAACATAGTCATTGTACTTAAATTAAACGACTTTTATATTAAAATATCATTGTTAATTTAAGATTTAATGGCTTCGAATGATCAATTTAGGACCATATATAACACTAAAAACATCTAAAAAGTGATTAATTATTGGTTCAATACACTACAACATCATTTCATAACTTTATGAAAACAATAATCTTACATCCATCATTACAAGATATTCCAAGAACCAAAATCATACAAATTTCTCTATATCCAATCAACTATAAAAGTTTGAAATTCTTTTTTTTTTTTTCCAAAAAGATATAAAAAAAACACTAGTTTCTAACACATAATCTACACTCTGTTAATATCAAGGGAAAACAGAACAAAACGTGTGTGTGAAATAATCTTTTTTTTTTTTTTGGTGAAGGGCTACATAAATAAATAGATTAAAACTAAAACTTCTTTAGAAGTTATTGAAGTGTATTTTTTTCTAATTAAGGGGACTAGAAGGAGTGATCTTGATGACAAGCCCAGGAAACACATCATCCGGGTCATGAATATGCGGATTTTCTTCGACGATAAAGGGGTCACCGCACTTCTCACTGATGGTGTGTAGCGTTTCACCTTCTCCGACGACATATATCTCGTCACACGTTGAACCCAACTCCGGATTCATTTTATCCATCAGAGAGTTTTTTTCGGTTAAAGAACCTAGTAACACAATAAGAACAAGGAATATGATGCAATACCATCGAGCCGCATCGGTGTAGCTCACCTGGGTTCTTGATGAAGCCATGGAGCTGATCAGAGAATATATAAAATATCTATATATATACAGATGATGATGGTTGTTGTGAATTTGATGTATAGTATGTATATATACACAAATGAAATCGGGGAGAGTTGGGTGGCCGTGTATGTGGCGTTAGAGTATTGGGTTTGACGACCATGTGCCGTGCTATTTTGGCTTTACTTTACCTGCCGTTAGTTATGGTTAACGGTTAACACTTAATCCCAAAGTAAACGGCATATACCTAAATCCATGTTTTTTTAAATAAAATATTTTCTTCTAAGTGTATACTATTTTTTTTGGATTTATACTTTGTATAGCAAGTTAACATAAGTAAGAAACTTTTTAATGCAAGTTAATTAGTTGATGAATTTGAATAATAAAGGGAGTTATTGAGTTATTGTAACGAGCCAAAAGTTTTAAAGACCAGGATCAACTCAATTTTGCTTGAACGCTTCGTTTTTATGGCTAGTTTGGGTCTCATCGGGGACAACCTCAGTGATTCGTACAGTGTACTGGTCGGGAGTTGTGACAGCCTGATGACTCCATGATAGGATGAAACCGGTGACTTTGATAGGGATGAGCAAATGGTACCCGGTACTAAAACCGAACCAATACCGTACCAAGCACTTTAGGTACTGATACCAGTTAGAGGTGTACAAATCGTTTTTTTTAAACGGTCCAGTTTTTATTGAACAGGTTTATTGTGGAGAAAAAAAGCGGGTTTTTAAAAACCAATTTCGGGAAAGAAAAAAAAGCCGGTCTTTTCATAACCGGTTTCGGTTTTTAAACATGTATTTTTTGTTCAAGGATCCTAACCAGTATGTTAACCGCCGGTTCGGTTCGGGTTGAAACGGATTTAAAAAGAAAAACCTGTTTTCCCGGTTTTGGTCCTAAAACCGGTTTTTTTGTACACCTCTGGTACCAATACCTTTTTTTGCGATTTTCAGGATCAGTACTTTCGGTACTGGTACAGTATTTACCAATTTTTACCTTCAAATACTGTACCTATTTTTTTGCGATTTTTAGGATTGGTACCGGTACGATACCGAGCTCATCCCTAGACTCTGGTCATAAGCGAGACGAATTTGCCGGCTCTCGGGCAACCGGAGGTGCCGGACAAGGCCTCAAAAGATGGCTATGTGCCATATAGTCAATCAGAATGATGATGTTAGTATTATTGGTTCAAAGTTGTTTAATTTGTTTAATGGAAGTGTTTTGAATCTTAAGCAGTCAAAGTTTGAGAAATCGTTTGGAAATTAAGAGATCGAATTGGGTTAAAAATAATATGCTTATATTTTTATTTTTTGGGAGAATTTTAAAATATGTTAAAAATCATAACAAGTTGATCGTAGCTTAGGGTGTGACATATTAAATAGTGCTAGAACCAAATGTACGTGTACTTTAATTCATACCCAATCCAATAAACTACTTTTGATTGAAAATGGAATACAGGTAGCTTTTGATCGTAACTTAGGGTGTCGAGGCCCAGCACGACCGCCCCCCTCCGCCCTCCGGTCCGTCAGGTCACTTTCGTCTCCCAACCCACGCATGTGACGTCCCTGTGTGTTTGCTACATATATACAAAAGAGACGGGGCTGTGTGAGGAGGAGGCTCGTCACCCATACTCCAGGCCCATCACTTAGGTGAGGTGATGGCCCTCAGGTGACTTAACCGCTTACGTGGCGGACCATCACCAAATGATAGACCATCTTCACACCCACCAGCCTAAGTGTAAAATGAAATTTATTGCCTAGAATTCAAAACAAAAGTATTAGGATATTTTTTGGAAGTTTCCAAAACAAAGACATGCCGATTGCCAAAACGTTTTCAACTAAATTGGTTTTATTATGTGGATATTCTTCCAAAAGGATAAGAATTTCATGATATTACAACCATTAAATACATATCACATGTGTTAAAAAATGACAACTTTTTGTCCACAAAAGCATATCACATGTATAAAAAGACGTATGTCTATAGGGATATACAAATTGTTATATACTGATATTATGTATTCTTAGAGGGGTATACTTACATTGTTGTTATGTGATTGAATTCCAATGCATGCATAAATAGTGGAATACTTGGAAGTATGATGGAATTGAATTCCATTTCTTGAACATTAAGTTATGATATTTTGATTTGAAAGGTGAATTTTTTTTTTTTTTTATGATTAAGATAACCTTATCACCATGGATAGAAAATGAGTGTAGTGTATGATTCCAAGTGTTTTGGATAACACCATTACCATAAGTGAGGTAAGTATCACCCCTAGTGTTGTGGATAACACCATGGATGAGGTGAGTATTATCCTAATGGCTTGGATGACACCATGAGTTGTGGTTAAATAAATTGGGAACCTAATTTGGATTAGTCTACTCCTGATCTAGAGAGAGAAATCACGATATAAAAATATTATTGTATTATGTTAGTGATTCGATACAACGCAACACTACTAGTAAGTAACTAACTTATGTAACTAACTCGATTCTAACTTACACCATTACCATGAGTAAGATCATTATGGTGCCATAAAAGGCACTTGGAATTGTGTGTAACACCATCACATTATCAAATCTTAAACTTGGCTCAATGTTGGTGAATATGAATTTGTGACTTTTAAAGTTAATAATTTAATAAAGATATTGAAGGTGAATATGAATGTTAATTTTGGATTTGTATCTTGCCACCTAATCTATACTTGTAAAATTCTTAGACATTTGATTTACGGTCTTAGGGATGATTAACCATGGTTGGGTCTTACAAATGTGGTTTTAACAGAAAGAGGGCAATCGATCCGAGTTTTTACGGGCAATCGACCATGCCCTTTATGTTGTATTCTTATTCTGAAATGAACATTTAAAATTCATGGTTTCCCTTTAAGTAATAGGTTGTTTCCAGATTTACTTGTGTATTAATTTAGCATTTTTTTTTGCTAATCGTATGTGTGATATATGTTTCTATGTGAAGGAATTATAAATGATTAATAAAGAAAATTGTGTATGTTATATTAACTTAAGATTTTTTGCAAATCTTGGTTAAACACACTTTTACAAATGACTCAGAATATACTCTTTTACAAAAAAAAAGTTTTATATTTTATATTCATAAAGTATTTATGATATAAATGCTTTCAAAAAAGGGAAAATATGCTAAATTCATAGGTGTTAATGCATAGGTATTACAAGGATACGTAAACAGTGAAGTTTCAATGTTTTTAAGACCCTAAGCTAACTGCTAAGTGGAGACATTTTTATAAAATTATCATTTTCAATACATTTAGTAATAAAACTCACCTCGTTTACTTGCGCTTGAATGTGGGATTTTTTTTCCTAAACAATTTTTATCTAGGCTCCTTTGATAAAAAAGAAAAAAAAAAAAAAACAGTTTAGTTTTGCTTTTCATTTGTGCCTAATACATTTACAATATATAAAACTTAATAAAATTGAAAGCCATTATTTTTTATTGGCCCTAGGCCCGTGCCTAGGATGGAAAGCCAAACCGACCTGCCCTTACGCAAATGATGTTAACATCCATATACATTTTTGTGTTACTCCCAGGGGCGGAACTAAAGGGTTATGAGCCGTAGCACGGGCTACGGCTCAACCCTGTATTCATAATGTTTTGTTTTCGGTTTTATATAAAGGATACCTCTAAAAAAATACGAGGATACCCCTAACAAAAAACTAGGATACTTGATTTTACTAAAATCCCATTTTTCTATAAGCCCAAACATTGTACAACCCGAAAACTTGTAGGATAATTAAGCCCAAATTATAAAATATCCCCAAATTAACAATAATAGAATTGAAAAGATGCCCTAAATATAATTGATAAAGTTAGCTCAAGACACAAAACAATATTATAATTGAAAGAGGCCCATTTTGATTTGTGATTATGGGCGGCAATGGAAACCAAATGTTGATTATACTGAACAGAAGCCATCGATCATTGAACAATGCTATGGTTTGTGTGGTCGAAAAAGAAACTTTTGATAAAGTACAAGACATCGATGTGATGAAACGATTTCAAGCTATGAAAAAAAGAAGAGAACAAATGTATTAGACAATTGTTTTACTTTATTTATTATCGTTATTAATTATTGTATGATTGCAAGGTAAAAAGATTTTTGGATACCCTAAATTAATGGCTGGTTCCGCCACTGGTTACTCCATGCTCATGATACAATATTCTCTACGTTAGTATTATACCCAACTTGTGACTTGAGTTGCTAAGTCGCTAAAGCCTTGGTGAAACTTTTGGGAAGCCTTAAGACCGCTCAGGAGGCATGATATGAGTCCAAGTACATTGACCACCTATTTTTTAGTAAATAAAGATAATAAAGTTTTTGTAGATGATATATTGGTAACATATAGGTTTAAGGAATCATCAAGACTATATATAGGTTATGATTATGACTTGATAAAAAGACGTAAAACAATATATTGCTTACAAAAATCAAGTACGTATAGAAAAACTGATATTTTAGTGTCTAACACATATTATTATCTTTTTAATATAATTATTACACTTGCTTTATGATTTGTCATGAATTATATGGGTGTAATGGGTATTTAGGGCATGGCTAAATAGGGTACTAAAACCTTTTTTAACGATAAATTTGTATCACTGACTGACCACTGAAGTATTATCGTGCCATCAACAGAGTCATCCTATAATATCCATCTCCAGTTGGCTATAATGCGTATACACTAATTCAGGAGGAAACCAAATAAATCTTGAAACTCCCCTCCCCCTTTGTGGGAATCGACCAGGACCTAATGGTAGGGCTGTCCAAACTGCTCGACGATCGAGGATCGCTCGACGATCGCTCGAAAAATGCCCGAAAAAATGCTTGTTCGATTCCCGCTCAGTTTGTAAATGAGCCGCTCGGCTCGGTTCGATTTGAAAGCGAGCCAAGCATGAGCAAAGGTCCGCTCGCTCGTCGTCGCTCGGTTTCGCTCGAATTATTTTTATTAAATAATTAATATATATATTATAGATTATAAAGATTTATATATACATATACATTTGTCCAATTGATGTATAAGTAGAAGAGTAAGTTCGGAATTATTTGATGTTGTTAAGAACATTTTTAGAATAATGATTTTTAGTTATCTATTGCTTTTTTAGTAAGGTGTTGGACATGTTTTAATTAAGTTATGATTTGTTTTTGTTGAATGCAGTTTTGTAATAGTCTTGATTTCAGTTTTTTTTTTGTACTATGTTTTAATTTCGGTGCTGAGAAAAATCGAGCGAAACCGAGCAAAAACGATCCGCTCGATTCAAATTCAATCCGAGCACGAGCATAACTTTTTGCTCGGTTTTGCAAATTCGATCCGATCGGATCGGTTGTAATTCAATCCGTGCACGAGCAGACCCTCGCTCGGATCGGATCGGATCATGAACACCCCTACCCAATGGTCCTCAAACCTTATCTCATCCACAAAATCTGTTTCCATGACTTTTATAATACTCACATCTTCCATGAAAGGAAATAATTCACATGCACTAGATTTTGGAAAATTAAGTTGAGAGGGTTTTCCAACTCATTTAATAGTATGAAAAGAGATTTCGTGTAGAGTTTAATGTCTTAAATAATTTTAAAATTCATTGATTTAAAAAATAGGTGTTACACTTATCACACTTGGAAAATTTATATCTAATATACATGTATATTCTATCTGTTATTAAACTTTAATATTCTTAAAGTAATCGAAACAAATACAAATTATGAGCTAGGCTCATGATAAACACATATGTTCGAGCTTGTTGACCTTACATCATGAAAGATCATCAAACTATCAAGCATTAGCTATCCTCGAGCTTAACTTAGAGTCGTATATCAAGTCCGCCTCGGGCCACACGTGCATCGGCGGAACCAGAGAGGGGTCCGGGGGGTCCGTTGACCCTCCGGCCGAGTAGCTTTCCTTCACCGGATTTCCAATGTTTGACGTGTTTCTTTGTGTTTTCTTGGTGTTTGACCCTCCAAATTGTCGGTAAAGCAACTAAAGTAAAGTGAGAAAGGTGAACAAAGTGCAGATTTAAACATTATTCCGTCTGTAGAAGCTCCAACACTTCGGCAGTAGCGAAGAAGATGACCGGAGAACAACAAAGAAATATAATAAAAGCTCCAATTTTGTTTTAAACCGTTTTATATTCTCTTCATTTCCCTATGCTGTGGAGTGTTTCAAGATATAAATTTAGATTTTTTAGATAACATTTCTTTTTAATTCTTTTCGAAGTTTACTTTTTTGTTTTAATATTTTAGTTATTTAATTTCGTTAAAAATAGAGGTTTATATTTGATTTGATTTTTCATATTTTAAGTTTATCAATTCATATTTCATAACTTTGTTTATTTATGAGGATTGGTAAAAATAAATATTATAATTTAAACACACACACACATATATGTATATGTATGTATACCTTGACCCTCCAGGTAAAAAATCCTGGTTCCGTCACTGCACACGTGCGGGGCCGTTCCAACGTTTTTGGAGGCCCTAAGCGAACTACAAAATCGAGGCCCTGTTGAATTGGTATAAAGGTATACTGATTGAGCTTTGAGACATTGAATAACCATAGCGGTGTTTTCGCTCAATCTGCAATCAGTTGCACATTGGTTATTCAAAAGATGCCGCAAGTAACGAGGGTTGATGTGTTGCGTGCGCGGATAGTACCGACTCCTAGTGTAAAATCCTAAATCTTGGGTTTGAAACGTTGTTTAAATGGCAAAAAAACAAGTCTAATTATATGAAAAGAAAAAAATAGGAGGCCATTATTTTTTGTGGCCCTAGACCTTAGCCTAGGTTGATAAGCATTACAGGCCGGCCTTGCACACGTGTTAAATACTTCCACCTATAGATATTGTTTGTGAGAAGTTGGTGACGAACATCAGCATATGAAAGTTGAACTCCATAATTTTTTAGTTTCTTTATTGTAAGATTAAAAAAACAAAAGATAATATTATATATACCAAGGAATATAAGAATAACAATACTGTCAAATATGATGGCTAAAGCGATTATTAGACTTTTAGCTAACGGTGCATGCTCATTCCACTGGTCCAAGTCCTAAAAGACGCACCTCACCTATGGTTACTTGGAAGTCTTAATCTTTCTCATATCTAGTTAAATATGAAATTTTGGTATTAAGAATCTTTTTTCTTGAACCGTAAATTTGGATCACTACGGACTACTGGAGTATCATCGTGTCACCATTAGAACCACCCATCATATCCATCCCACTAGGCATAATGCCTATGCACCAATTCACGAGAAAACCCAATAAATATGGAAAAACCCTTGTGGGAATCGAACCCAATACCTATTGATCCAAAGCCTTATCCTATCACAAGATGTCACTAGGCTATAAAGTAATAGGCTGGTATTAAGAATCTACTTTCTCTTTTTTATTTTCTTACAAGTAAGGGGCTGTTGGTCAACTTTTGAATGGTTAAGTGTTGAACCAGTAACAGGTTTGAATCATTAAGTGCTGAACTAGTTAAGAGGTCTGAACCATTAAGAGCCAGTATAATGCTTAACCGTTCAGAGGCAAATGTTTGACCATTCAGATTAGAGGTCTTAACCATTCAGACTCTGTATAATGCTAACTATTTAGACATCTGCTCGCGAAACAAACAGTCTGAACCATTAAGACCATGCGTAACGGGGCGATTTTTGGCTTTTTTGCCATGAAAAACGCCCCACCACGCCGCACACCTGCCCCTTGGGCGTTTTTCTTAAAAAATGGTTTGGCGTGCTTTTTTCAACGCCGTTGTTCAATATCAAAAATTTTGTTTGGCCAATAAGATTTTTTATTTTATTTTATTCTATTACCCCCCTTTTAACATAATGCCCATCAATGCTCACATCCTCACTACACCCATTTTAGAAACACGCCCCATAATGCCCCATTGCTGACTGGACTGACACATGACGTACAACGCCCATGGATGGAGCATTATTCATGTGTACCACTACACATGGTCTAAGTGTTGAAACAATAAGAGGTTTAACCGATTCAGATTAGAGGTCTTAACCATTCAGACTCAGTATAATGTTTAACTATTCAGACATCTGCTCGCGAAACAAACAGTCTGAACCATTAAATGTTGAAACAGTAACGGTCTGAACCATTAAAAGCCTCATTAAGAGCTAAACAAACAGCCCCTAAAAAGTTATGGATAAAAGGCAATTAAGCAACAGTTTGTTATTGATTAATATAAATTTGAGTATTATTGAGATGACTAAAAAGGATTGCGTGAAGAGAATGAGGAGCCATTGTATTAACAATTTACTAAAAATAGTTTATGTTTATCAACAAATAATGTCACTAGAGGTGTTCGTTTAACCACGTGTTTTGCTTTTTTATTATTATTTAGTAGGATACTATGTCGTTTTCATCCAAGTTTATTGATCTTAGTCATGTTGGTACAAGACTAATATAGTGTAATTAATTATAATGTTCAAGTTAAAAATTGAGTAATTTTGATGAAAGTTGACAAAGTTGTTGGGTGAGGATAGGATCTGGTGCCGACCCTATTCGGCCAAATCCAGATTTAATTTTATGTCACCAAGTTATCAAAAAGGAAACTTACCGAAACTACTACATAATACGAAACTATCACCGCTTCGTGACGGAGGCTTAAGTAGATTACTAATAGTAGTTGTGGTTAATTTGATTATGAGCACGAAATGTAGATAAAAAAGCACGTTACGACGTGTATTAAGAAATAACTGAAAAATAATGGTGTTGTAAAAGTGAACGTTAAGAAACACGAAAGCGTATTTAAAGAAAAGAAGTAAAGATATGTCATAATTGACCTGCTCGGTTTGGAATAACATTTACGTTGTATGTAAAGAGAAGCACATGAAGTTGCGACAACTTGATTTTGAAAACTGATGGTTCTTAATAAAGTTTACATTAAAACGTAGACGAGATCGGCAGAATTTATACAAAAAATTAGATAAAAATGAGTATGTCACAACATTATATTTAGAATGTATGGAAACATTCATATAGGGGTGCTAAACGGGTCGTGCCCGACCCGAAACCCGAACCCGAAAATCGTATCATATATATGAACCGAACACGACCCGAAGTTTCGTGGGTTGACCCGAACACGACCCGTTTAATCCGAATTTTTTAATTTTTATTCTGAAATTAATATATTAAAATTAAAAATTACTTAAAAAACACAATATCATATTTAAATTATAAAATCTATGTTAATTTCTCTTTGTAAGTTATAATCAGGACATAAAATACACACTCATTTAGTTTATGACATAAAATATATTATAAAAAATACAATATAGTACAAATGTGTTAAACGGGTCAACCCGCCAACCCGACCAGGTTGACCCGAACCTGACCAGTTAACCTAAACGGGTTCGCGGGTTCAACCCGAAAATGACCCGAACCCGTTTAGACGAAACCTAAACCCGCAAATTTCGTATTAGATTCGTGTCGGTTTTCGGATCGTGTCAGAAATTCACACCCTACATTCATATATATGTATTAATTTCTAAAACAATGAGGAATAGTATTGTTCTTTGCCTTTGTTTTGTCCACAACCTTTTCAAACTACTTGATTTTGGCCCATATTAGTAATAATAACATTTGTGTTGTCTTTTTGTGGTTTTGTTTTTTTTTTCTTCTTTACAATGTAAACTTTAGAGTTATTTAAGTTTTGTAGATTCTATTATATATTTGTCATATATGTTAAACGATTTAGTTTATATATTAGTTTTTTATGTTTTTTTTTGTGAATTTGGTCATCGTTTAGTTGCTAATTAGCATGATTTTTGATGGTCACATTTGGTTCCTTAAGTTTTCTGTTATTTCGTTCAGTTATTATTTAGCACGGTGTTTGATAGTCATATTTAGTCCCTTGATTTTTTTACCCAATCGGCTTTCTGATACGTGTCGCCATAAATTCGAATTCCTCTACTTTTTACGTCACATTGTGTTAAAATTGTGTTTTTATTTTACCTCCAGTTTTGGTCATTATTGAGTTGCTACTTAGCATGGTTTTACATCTCCCAATCTTGCAACTTTAGTTGCACGTTTTACGCCCCCACAACGCTGAGGGCTTATGACTAGTTAACATATATAATAGAAAAACAAAATCTGTATTAGATTAACTATTAGTTTTGTAATAAGAAAAATTAAAATAAATAAAAAATGTGAATAAGGGGAGGTAAAAGACAAAAATAAGTTGTATAACACTACTTGTACATAAAGCAATGAAACTTGTAAATATGTAATATCATGTGAGTGTAGCTAAGTTGTCATTTTGTGTATATATTATATGGGTACGGTATATCTGTGTGTGTTATGACATAGGTTTTTTAGTTATCTGGATCAATTATCCTTAGCGGATAGTGCAGGAACCCGAAGGATCAAGGATCCTTAACATTACTTATGATTTCTAACAATTGTTCTCTATGTTTTCTAATGTTTGTATGCAGGTTATGGACGACGTGGACTAAGTCTAAGCTAGAATCTCGGGCATTTCATGGAGCTTGAACGTGGTCATCCTAGAATTTCGGACTTAGTTGTTAGCTTAATTCAAAAGGGGTGGATCAAGCGTTGAGTAGAAACAATTTTTTCAGTAGTAGCCATGGTTACACACACATTCGCAGTCATTGCAAACCAGAGCTCCCACAACACACTTAGCAAATAATCATTGTACCACACTTGATCAACATACAAAGTTATAATCTTTCTTGTGTAATATAGTTGATAGTGATAGTTATCACTATCCGATGTTTTTATGCCAGCGATCTATAGTGATCAAGGGTTTTTCTCGTATAAATCGTTGTGTTCATCTTTACATTCATCAAGAATTCATTTTCTAATCGTTCATCATTCAAGCACTCTACCTCACTATACAAATTTGGTTATATTATCATTAATCATATTTTTGACGAAAATAATGTGTTACTCGTATTTTTAATTGGATATATACATTATAAAATATAAATTTCTTTTAAACTACTTTTTACCACCATCAAACTAGAACTAATTGCTAACAATATAAGAAAGGTTATTATTACTATTGTTTGGAATACATGTATACAATCTAATGAAACAATATAAGAAAGTTTATTATTACTATTGTTTGGAATACATGTATACAATCTAATGAATATAGTATACATATGCATAAGCTTTTTTTAGTTGTTTTGAACCGAAGTTAACTCATTGGTATAAAACATGATCTATTTGGTTTACGAGACCATACAAAAGCATCAAAATTGGAAGAAAAAAAAATGAATCAACTCGTCAAGTTATAAGTTGGCTGGAGACGGAGTCAAGCTGGATAGAGCTAAGTTTCTGTCTTTGACGGAGATATTGATTCGATCCAACTCAACTCATATTATTACTTGCTCGAGCCGGTCAAGTTATATACAACAATAACTGGTCATGAACATCCCTATTTTAGGGTTATGAGGAAATTCAATGATCAAGCTTGAATAAGTTAGGTTATTACCTTTATGTACAGTAATAACTGCTCATGAACATCCCTATTTTAGGGTTATAAGGAAATTCAACCATCAAGCTTGAATAAGTTAGGTCATTACCTTGTGTATATTGAAAGTTTAGTATTGTATCATTTAAGATTTAAGATTATTTGTTTAACTTGTTATTTTATATTTCTACAAAGGGTACTGTACAAAAGGAAAAAAATAAGGAAGATGAGTCAACTCGTCAAGCTATGAGTTGACTCGAGTTGGAATTACGCGGAATAGAACTAAGTTTTTGGCTTTGATGAAAATATCAAACCGAGCCAACTCAACTTGTATTATTATTGGCTCAAGTCTGATAAAGCCTCATACAACAATAACTCGGCTCACGAACATCCTTATTTTAGGGTTATGAGGAAACTTAACGATTAAGTTGTATGCAACAATAACTCTATTCATGTTTCAAGGTTTAAGTCTTTGATTTTATTAGTAAAGTACAATGATTGTCATGGTGTTAGAGTGGTTTCTTATATGGGTTGGTGTAGGAACAAGATTGTTGGGTTACTTCAGTTGTAGCACTAGGAGAGTTGACGTGTCACTTTTCAAGGTGATCGTTGATCTACTACCAGATAATGTGATCGTTAGTTTACTACCAGATGATGCCTGAGTTAGATGCCATGATGATCATCAGTCTACTACCAGATAATGTGTCTTTCTTCGGCCCAACATTATCAATCAAAGCTCCACAAAGCAATGCATGCACTAATGTTAGATTAGGTACTGAAACCGAGTATTATGCATTAGCTTAAATTATAGTTGAGATACCATGGGTTGCGTCTCTGTTACATGAGCTACATATGGCTCATCTTTGTCCACCACACCATGGTGTGACAATAAGAAAACCACATATCTAGGTGCAAATTCGATTTTTCGCAAGCCTAGGAAACCTTTGTTGGATATTTTAGTGTAAGTTGAGATTGCGTGTGACGTTCAAATAAGAGTGCACGCTTATTTGAATGTCATCGGGACTAACGGGGATCCAAGGGGCGGCAGCCCCTGGCGGGGTCCAAGGGGCAGAGCCCCTGGCTGGGGTCGAATGCATCAGAAATTTAATTTCGGGCTAAATATGCACTTTTGGAAACTTAAGGGACTAAAGTGTTTTTGTTCAAAATTGAAACTGTAAGCAGTTGTGAAAAACTGAAAATACGCTCCCAATTTTTTTTAGGGAAAACCCGGACAAATTTTGATTCGAAAGGCATCCCCAAAATCTCACAATCAAAAATTGCCATACAAAAATCTTGAATTTTTCTTATTTTATCCGATCAAAGATTGGTAGCCACTCCAATTGTTTGATCTGATAGTGATTACACGACTTCAGAGTTATCCAAGCATTTACGAATTATTCCCAACAACTTATAATTTATTTGCACATTATTTGTGATATGATCCTATTAATAAATCTTTAGAGCTTTAACGTTTGTTCAAAGGTTAATTTTGACATAGTTTGACTGTCTTCAGTCCAGGCTTCACAGTTTAACTTGTGAGGGATGATACAGATTTATATGACCGAGCTCATCTAGACACAAGTGGATGAGCTTTATTAGTTTGACTCAACTCTACTTTCATGAAAACACACTTTAATTCATAATGAATTTTCTTTATATTCTATAACATTTTGGTCACTCAAGTTTTGATATTGTTATATTGTTGTGAAATATTTTTTTATAAACTGTTTATATTTGAGAACACTAAATGAAACAATTATAAAACTTCATTTATATTTAGTAACTTTTTTTCTTTACCATTACATTTAGATCACATAATTTTTAACATTAAAAAAACTCAAAACAATGAAGCTATAATAAACTTGAATTATTTTTGTAGTTAGAAAACAAATTGATAAACTTTAGTGTTTAGGTAAAACATTTCCTTTATCAGTGGTGAAGCTTGAGATTTCCGACCGAGGGGGCATAAGTCACTAGATCTAAAAATTTCTATAAAACCGATGGGTCGAAATTGTATATACCCAAAAAATATTATACGAAAACTACATACTCTCCATTATCGAACGAAAAGTTCGGGGGTCGGTTGTGATAGGAGTGAAACCCCGAATCACCGGTTAATAAAAGATAGTTCTACAGCTCGTTTGGATACAGATTGACCACCAAACGAAATGGTAGGGCTGCGACGTCTAACCGGAGATACAGATACACCACTACGGTTAGAGAATCGTGTCTAAGTTCACCACCCAACGCGCCACGGTTGAGCTAGCATAGACGAATTATTAACATGCACATGAGATAATTAACACAAGAAATTTCATTCTAAAACTCACTGATCTTTTCATTGTTCACCAAGTGTTTACATAAAGGAAACTCAACAAATAACTACCCCACGTTGCTACATCTTAGGAAAATGAAAGACTAAAGTACTAACTAAAAAGCAGAAAGTACAAGTAAAAGGAGCATGACTAAAACTAAATTAAAAACATGGACATAAAGAGAAATAACTGGTGCGTGGGTTTGCATGGGAGCCTTGAACCGCCACCATGGATATTCGACCCGATCCGGCTAACCCATGTTGGTGTCATTTCGTATGCTACTACTGTGCAATGGCTCCATTGACTCGTCTTTAACGGTTAGCAATCTATGGCTAACGAGCGTTGGCTCAAGAGAGGGCTATCAGGTTGCCCCCTCCCGCCCCTTGAGAGCTTCGCCCATGTCCTTTATAATACGCATAATTTTCATTTTTTATGACAAAATGACATCAAGGTCAACAAGATAAAAAATTTGGTTGGATTATGACAACTGCATGAGCATCAACTATGTTAAAACCTTGATATTCAATCATATATGACATTATGACCCATCATCACTTGACCAAAAAAATAAGAAAAAGAAATAAAATTACTCTAAATCACAATGCTAATGAACCTAACTAAGAATTTTATAATTAGTGGTTAGAACATTAAAAGGTCATAAGAATCAAAATCGAATCTTGCTGTGATTCCTATAACTTTGAGAAAAAAATAATAAGTAGATGAGATGAAACTAGCTTTTTTTTCAAGCTAAAAGCGGCTAACAAAATTTTAACCTTTTTTCTTAAAAGAAAATAAAATATATTATTTTGCTTTTGATTCTATGATCACATACCCAATCTCGTCTATAATCCCAAAACCCAAACTATATACATACAAACTTTTTTTATTTATAGGATTTGAAGATTGATGGAAGTAACAACCTAAAGCCTTTGTTTTATTTCACTTTTCTCTGTTACATATGCATGTAATGAGTTTGAGGCGACATACTCAAACTCATATTATTAATCCATATTTAGAGTCAACACCCGGAATTGTTTTTGAACAACCAACGACAATATTTTATTGCCAATAAGAGAGGCCAGCACCCGATTACTCATGAATGGTTTAATCATTTACTTTCTTGGGTTAGCTTCATAATTGTGATAGAAATTTCAAAGAAGTTTTGACTTTGGATTGCAGGATCATTAAAGCTGAAACTTCATATGCACTTATGCTATAACACTTTGTAACTAAATTCAAAAGCTCTATTTTATATATATATATATATATATATATATCAATCCCAAGAAAAAAAATAACTACTATTTTACGATTACAATTCTCCACATCTATCACATAGCGAGGGAGACCAGATTACAAAAAAAAAGACCCAAACCCGAAAACAAGTTATTGTATACGGGAAGAAGAAGAAGAAGGGTTGATCTTGATCACAAGACCCGGGAAAACATCATCCGGGTCATGAATATGCGGGTTTCTTTCAACTATAAACGGGTCGCCACACTTGTCGCTTATGGTGTGAAGCGTTTCCCCCTCTCCCACCACATATATATCGTCACACGGCCGTATATTCATCACCGGGAGCCTGTTTCCCCCCACACCCGCCTTCACGCTAAGCGAATAACTAAAATTCTGATCATCTCTAAACGCACCGGTAAGCATAAGTGCCACTAGTGAAAGAGCACAATAAAAAGAAAGAGCATCCGCTATTGCTAGCACTCTTTTAGCTTTCATCAACTCAACCATCTTATTTAGTGTTTTTAGGGGGGGGGGGGGGGGGGGGGGGGGGGGGGGTTATGATGGTTTGAAATTTAATTAGGGGTGGGGGTTTATATAAAGGGTATGCATGAAAACAACCGCAACCCACGTTTGACTAGAAAAGGGGAAGGTGGCTAATCTCAACCATAAACTTATGAACCAACCACACCCACACCCACTAAGGTGATGGTGCAGCCGGTTCTTTTAATGGGGCCGGTTATGGTTTGTTTTATATTTAAATACCTAAACCGCTATGAGTTATGACCTTTTCTTGATGATACATATATAAGACCAAGTCTAACTAAAGTGGAGAACGTAAATGATGGTTAATAAGGTCAATGGTATTAAAAGATGGGAGGAATGGGCTTATTGATGGTCAATTTAATGGACCTTGTTATGGCCCACAAAATAGCCTCTTTACTTTTTATACCAATAATAAAACAATAATAACACCTGGTTCGAATGATTTTAACAAGATTTCTGGACCGAACCGATAAGCACAGTTTGCCAACTATACCAAAACGGTTCAATTTTGGTTGTTTGCCGGTTTAGACCAGGTTTTTTGCTTATTTTTCAAATGTTATTATTAGATTTTCTAAACTTTACTAAAGTGGCAGGTTTATAAAAGGATCAAACCTTTTACCTTTCGAGTGCTAAAACGTTTACGAATAAAACAATAGGATCAAAATTTTTATAAAAATAATAGAACGTGGTCAGTTAAAATAATAGTAATATATACGTGAAACAAAATAATAGGATGAAGTCAGTAAAAATAATAATATATACGCACTTTAAATAGAAATACAATGCTTATACGTATTATAATCGTTTGATTTTTATAAAAATGTTTTTTTTTATTTAAATTAAATAGTTTTAAAAAGATTATTTTCTTCATTAATCGTTAGCATTTCAACCAATCGTCTTTTATGGAGTTTGGGCAAATTGTAAACCGTATACTAGACCTTGCAAACCAATCAACTGTATATCAAACCGCTCACTTCTAAATCGAGCCGACTCGAACCTATTTAACTCATCACCTAACCTAACCTGCCCCGCCCGTTTTGCCAGGTGTATTAAACACCCATAGTTAAATCAATATGGTTGGACATCTTGTAGATATAAGTGACTTCTTTATCTCTACATCTAATCTTCAACCACAACACCAATAATACTAAAGTGGCCCATTAACCACACCAACGTATGATCAACCCTTCATCAACCTGTCATTATACAACTATTATACTGACGAAGACGTACATTACAGTCATCTCCACTTCAGAGATGCCTCATTAATCTCGTGTTGATGGAGAAATTGATATTCGTTAAGCACCTTCACGCTCGGTTGATCAGAACTCATCTTCACACTGACCCATCATCGATATTTCCCGTAATCCAATCATATTCACTTCTTCCAAACAATCTGCACAGAACCCATTTCGTATTCGATCAAATTCAAGGACCCACTTTGCTAATTTGGAACATTGTGATACGATGCTTCTCACAGTGTGATCAACCTGCTTTTGCACACCACCTGTTTGATGAAATGCGTGAACGAGGATTAAACGGAAATAACCTGACTTTAATACATGTTTTGAAAGCTTGTTGTCGGGTTCAAGATGCTGGGTTTGGAGGGAAAGTTCACGCTCATTTATAAGATGGGGTTTGTATCATATCTTTATGTTTGCAACTCTTTGATTCATATGTATGGTCCTTGTGGACAGTTGGAGTGTGCAAAGAAGGTGTTCGATGAAATGCCTGAGAGAGACTTGGTTTCTTGGAATTCAATTATTTGTGGGTATAGTCAATGTAACAGGTTTAAAGAGGTTTTGACTCTTTTTGATCGTCTGCGTGAAGCGGGTTTGGTCCCTGATTTGGTAACAATGGTGAAGGTTTTATTAGCGTGTATCAACATAGGTGACAAGAGTATTGCAGAGTCTATGGTTAAGTATGTTAAAGATAATAACATTGTGATTGATGTTTACCTTGGAAACACGTTAATCGATTTGCACGGAAGGTATGGTTCGGTGGTGTTGGCAAGAGAAGTGTTTGATCAAATGAAGGAACGAAATATAGTTTCTTGGAATGCTATGATCTCGAGTTATGTTAAAGCAGGGGACTTGATTCAAGCAAGAAGACTATTCGATCTAATGCCAAAACGGGATGTCGTTTCTTGGACGACTATGATCACTGGTTACTCTCAAGGTGGTCGGTTTTTTGATTCGCTGAACCTCTTTCTTGAAATGATGAAAACTAATATTAGACCCAATGAAATCACGATCGCTAGCGTGCTCTCCGCGTGTGCGCATTTAGGGTCAATCGATATGGGTATATCTATACACGATTACATTCGTAAGAACAACGTAAAAGAGGACTTATACGTTGGGAACGCTTTAATCGATATGTGTTTCAAATGTGGTTCAACTGATAAAGCATTACAAGTGTTTGATAAAATGCCGATAAAGGATTCGGATTCCTGGACTTCGGTCATTTCCGGGCTCGCTGTGAACGGAAATGGCATTTACGCTCTTAACCTCTTCTCCAAGATGTTAACGGAGAACGTTCAGCCAACTTACGGAACATTTGTAGGGATATTGCTTGCGTGTGCGCATGCTGGTATGGTAGATAAAGGGTTGGAGTATTTCGAAAGCATGAAAACGGATTATAAACTAAAACCTCAAATGAAACATTACGGATGCGTAGTTGATATGTTAAGCCGATCAGGGAACCTTGATAGAGCGTACGAGTTTATGCTACAAATGCCGATGGCCCCCGATGTGATAATATGGCGGATATTATTGGGTAACTGTAAGCTTCAAGGGAACATGGTGCTAGCTGAAATCGCAACTAACAAGCTACTTGAATTAGATCCTAGTAATAGCGGGAATTATGTTTTGTCGTCGAACGTTTATGCTGGTGCAGAGTGATGGGACGATGCTATCAAAATGCGAACGCTGTTAAACGACGGCGATGTGTTGAAACCGACTGGTTGGAGTTCTTTGCATCCAAACAGTTGAATAGCAAAAGGATATTCAACTATTTATTGTAACATACAGATGGATGTTTCATGTTTGTATAGTATTTTGATCCTTTTAACAAATATTTTATAGGTTACATACAAATAACAAATTGTTGGTTCATATCATGATATGATATTTCAACATCAGCACCTATGATTTTTTAGGCTCCAAATGCATGTGCAAGCGTGCAGCCATGAACATGGTCACAAGTACGGGTATAAACAAGCCCAGAGGCTCGAGAGCTACTTGGGATCGGCTTGGTTAAAAGCTCGAACGATCCCGAGCTTGAAATACAGCTCGCATAGTTATGGAGCCCGAGCTCGAGCCTGAAATACAAAGCTCGCGAGTCCAAACAAAAAATTAGTTTTTTTTTTAATATATATTATATTGAAATGATGATTATCACCCAATCCAAAAAGTCCAAGTTGGTTTTAACTTAGGCCCATATGATTTAAACTAATAACATTGGTGAGCTGCGCTAGAGCCGAGCTTTGGCTCGTTTAAGCGATATCAAAGCAAGTTCCAACCGAGCGTTTAGCTCATATGAGATTGTTCTCAAAATAGCTCAAGCGTGCTTGAGCTTGGGGTTACTCGCGAGCGAGCTTGAGCTCAAATAAGTAGACTCAGTTTTGGCCCAAACCGATTTGGGTTAAGAAACGGTTTTGAGTTGAAACCCGAACCCAACCAAACTGATTCGGATCGGGTTCAAAACCGGTTTTGGCGTTTGAACCAGGTTTTTTAGGGCTCAAACCGGTTCGGGTTGGAACTGATTCTCAACACAAAAATACCAAACCACCAGGTTGTGTTGGACCCAAACCGGTTTGGGCAAACTGGTTTTTTTACCGTGTTAGTTTCCGGGTCGCGAGGCCCAAACTTTTTTTGTTTTTTTATTTGTTGTACACCTCTATGTGCAGCCAGCATGGTCCAGGGCCTATGGGTCCACCAACACTAAATGGCTTCAACCCTCATGAATAGTGACAGGTTGGTAAAAAAAACGGATCTCTTTTGGGCTTTTTTTACCCGATTGCTATATTGGGAGATTGTTATTGTAGATTATTATGTAAAGATTGTTGTGTGTGTATTTGTTTGTGTTATTGGCTGCCAGCATTATCTTGTTTGTGTACAGATATTGGGGACGAGGTTTAGGTTATTTGAAAATTAATTGCGAAAGAATTTATAGTTATATTTTTTATGTAATTGCAGTTGGTCTAAACGTGATTGACGGGCTTAACAAAGTGGATGAAAACAACAAAATTTTGAAACTATAAGAACTTGGATGCGAAAAAACACTTTTAGGATGAAAGTGACGTAATCAATCAAACCACAGGGACAAAAATAACACTATACTCTATAATTAAACACCTAAAGAATAAATATACTTTTTATAATAGTTTTTCACTTTCGAACAAATTCACTTTCAGACAATTTCGGGTTAAAGTCTTGAAACGAACCCATTTTGGCGTAATCCATAAATGACGATGAGGTGGGAGATTTAGTAGGCGGACTTCCATTATGCTTATGATTAGGGCCTCCCGGTACAGTATTAAGAGGATTAACATCAAGCGACCTTCTCATATAGTATTCTAGATCAGCCACTTTCAACCCTAGCTTCCGCATCAAAAGTTGACTTGATTTAGTGTTTCGCGTGACTTGCTTGGCATCGGAGGTGATGAAGAAGATGATGAAAATGAGTATGAACTCTTTTGATCTGATGGTAATTGCCATTAGGAATTGTGATAATGTATTGCATGGATGTAGATGGTATTTATAGAAGTTATTTGTCATAAGACTACAAAATATTAAAATCAGAATTATTAATATCAATTAAGATGAAATATTTTATTGATACATGTTATTAAAGTAGGTTTAATATAAATTAATTACAGCTAATTTCCTAATTATTTGTTATTTAATTTTTCTGTTTTAAATACTATAATCATTAAATTATGATTTCAATCATTTATATTATTAAAACTGATATTGTTTTGGATTTGATATCTCTCTTTCATCTATATAAATTATCTATTTATTATTTTGAAGAAAAAAACTTAACAAACATCGGTTGTTGTGACTATGGAAACTTATTAGAAAGTTGAAGATATAGTTAGTTTATTTAATTGATAAATCAAATGCTTTCATATTTATAAACTTAGTAAACATCACATATGACAGAAATTTAGCCAGCCATTTCAAAAACGACTAAGGATATCGTTTTCTAATTTAAATTTTCATTACTAACTATTACATCACATTTTTTTTCTTCTTTCAATCCGCACTTTTGTTCCTTTGCCGTTAGAAATCAACTGATACCGTCCGAATAATATTGGTATAGGTATCGTATAATTTTTTATGGTTTTCTCGACACGCCGCCATATAAATTATAACGAGTTCCGATACGATAACAGAAAGTAATGTATTGAGCTGATATCGGGCAATTTACTTGAGGTAATATACTATCAAGTTATTCTTTGTAAGGTTTGATGGTCATGGTGGTATTTTGTAGTACCATTGTTAATGAGGAAAGAATAGAGAGTGTGTGTGTTTAGTGTATTTGCAAAAATGCTCTGGAATTAAAAATTAAAATCTAATCGGGTTACAAAGCATTGTGGACTGTTGAATTCGCAATGACTCCTTTTCCATTCATCCTTATTAACAAATCATCCACTTCTTTCAATCTGTCTATACAGAAGTGACTGTTTATATATAAGCATGGTTGTAAAAGTTGTTGGGCGTTCTCTAGTCGGTCGATTAGGGAGTTGAGAGTACTCGGCCTAGGCGGAGAGTACTCGGGAAGTACCCCGACATGTTAAATTATAAAGAAATTAGTTTTCGGAAATTAAATATGTCAAATAACATAAATTTACTAACATTTATAACAAAATACATGAAAATGATATTCATTCTTTAATATAATAGATATAGAAATTATGTTAAACTCAGCCCGAGTTGTCCTACTAGAACCGATTATGGCCAAAATTGATCACGTTTGATCGATTCCGAGTAATTAGGCGGAGTTGAAAAAATGTCATCTCGGCAGCCTAACTTGTAGCGATTACTCAGGAAGTATTCGGTCATAAAGACCTTGTTTTAGAACCATTAATATAAGTATACAAGTGAAAACATCATTTGCAATTTAAAATTGTTTATTAAAAATGAATGTGGTTTAAATCAAATCAAATCATATTATATTATATTATATTATAGATGAACAATGGGTTTTTTTTTAGTTTTTTTTAATTTAATTTTTCTTTTTTGTCTTTTTTTGTTTTTGTTTTTTTAACTTTAATTTTCATCATTGACTCTTACAACCCCTTAACTTTCTAAATACTTTTAAATCGAGTTTTACGTCTTTATTTTTATTTACGTGTCAATATAAACTTAAGTTTATTTACATTTCGACATAATTTTCTTTTTTTGTGTTTTCTCAACTTTCAGCATTGAGCATTGACACTGACAACCTTTTAACTTTCTAAATATTTTTGTAATTGGGTTTTATGTGTTTAGCATTAGTTACATGTGGTATAAATTCAAGTTACGTTTTGACGTAAATTTTATTTTTCCCCCGGAAATGAGTCTGGTTGGATACATTAAGTTTCCAGTTGGTCTATGTTTTGACATAAATTTTGTTTGGAAACGAGTTGGGTCAAAATTTAATACATTTTCATTAGACGGTATAAATCCGAGTCACTTTACGTTTCGACACCGCCGCAATGCGCCGTACCATTCTTTAACTTTAAAAAAACACTATTTTCTTATCTGTTTCTTTTTATGTACGTGTCGGTATAAATTTAAGTTGTTTATGTTTCGCGTAAGTTTTATTCGAAAATATGTCAAATCAAATATAATACGTTTCCGTGCTTATTTTTATGTACGTTTTCAGTTGGTTTATATTGTGACGTAATTTTTTTTCCGGAAACCAGTCGGGTCAAATTAAATGATAAACGACTTCCTATAAATTTATTTTTGGGTATTCTATGCATACACTTTTACAATGACATACATTTTTGTGCTTTTCAAATATATAGTTGTTAAGTGCGTTTTTTCTACGTTTAAATTTTATAACAACCACCCGTAACGCGTAACTTTAAAAAAACGTTACCCGCCGCAAAGCGCGGGTATAACTTCTAGTTGGTGTACGTGTCCCTGAAATAACATTTACAAATTGGGCCTAATTGAAAAAATATTAGGTGTGGTTTCCATTTCTTATAACAAATCAAGCCCTGGAGAAAGATTGCCTTGACCTGTTAATGACAAGAGATGCACCAATGCACTATACCTTGCATAACTAAATCAAATCAACCCCTTATCGCCGATTTTGCTTCGTTTTGAGTTCAAGCTAAGAAACCGGATTTTTAATTTGATTGTTAGAACCATTATTTGAAACCTGAAAAGATCATAAAATCCGTACACTATCATAACGATGAAAACAATATTACACTAAAAGTAAAGATCACATAATCCGTATCTTCGCTTTAACCGATAGCATAGCAATCTAAGTCATCTCTATAATAACCACAAGAGCCTATAATTCCCATACTTTACAGACACTTTAAAATTCATATACAATGATTATTTAACAAATTAGTGATGTAGTTCAATGTATAAGAGGATTTTTAGTAACTTGATTTTAATATAATACAATGACTCTTTTTTTACAACAAACACAATTTAAACTATGTATTTGAAACTATAAATTGCATATAAATACTAAGATAAACCATTTAATATTTAAGTGAAAATAATATATATAACTAAAGGTATATGTGGGACAGTGATCATGAAAACAATTTTCCTTTCATTGGTAAGTTTATTTATTTTTCTTCAAAATGTGTCATCTCCTTCGACTCAAGTTACAATCACTTGATCATTGGTGCTTCGTATTGGGTTTGAATAATTCTAGGTGTAGTATGCAAGAAGAATCCTAAGATCAAATGGTTACCTTAGTTGTGGTTGTCGGTATCCCATGATCTCTTAGGTGGTCAAAGGAAAGGGCGAGGAGGTATAGACGTTTGGTGGTAGTTCCTGATGGTTTGGTTTGAGTTTGATGGTGGCGTGGTTTGGTTGTTGTTGTTGTCAATCGAGATACAAAACAGACACGAGAGAAACTTGAGAGGGTGATGGTGTGTGTGAGGTACCGTGAATTGGTGAACACAAAAGTATCAATGATTTGGATGATCTTAACTCGGTTTTAATTTGCCAAATAGTTGCCATTAAAATCAATCGGTTACATGATGATGTGTTGCCTATGTTTCATGGTTGGAATGGATGATGATTTTCAAGTTGTACCAACATTTTATCGGCATCCTTCTCAAATGTATTATAAATTATAATATAGTATAAATGAAAGATATGGGTCCAAGTTATACTAGTTTAGTTAAAATTGCAATTTGTGAAAGTCTCTTATTGAATTTTGATTAAAAGGTGGAAAATGGAAAGATGGAAGCTTTGACGGTCTATACACGTGTTGCAGACGATGGTGTTTGTTGTAGTGCTGGTGCAAAAGAACGCAAAATATTAGGCGTTTTTTTTTTTCAGGAGGGGTTCATTGTGTTAAGAATGTAAGATTACCAAAATACCCTTACAACTAACGGTCAAACTAACAACAATCTGACAGAAGAACGCAGTAACAAAAAACAAACGATAAGAACTTAAGTGTCCATTGTTTTAAAATAAGAACGCAAATTAATTCTACCAACATACCGAACGCAAATTGCAATTGCAAATCAACCATGGTCCCACATACTTGTTTGATGTGGTTCACCCACAACTCCACAAGAACCAGGTTCAGAGTAGGGTGTGACACGCTTGAGATATTGTAAAGTACACGTCGGATCATCATCACCATCCTGTTGAAATATTTATTTTTAAAATTTAAATAAATAAATAATAAATCTTGTCTCTTATCCAATTCTATTTTTGTCATCACAAAAATATATTATTAACAAAAAATTATCGAAACAAAAGCATACCACACACACACACACAGCAAATCAATCATCCTGGTGAGTGAGTTAATCCGTAAACAGAGATGGGTAAGGGAGGAAACAACAGTGAGGCTGGTTCAAATGGTGAAGAACAAAACATGGCTGCTTGGCTTGTTGCCATCAACACCCTCAAGATCCAGCCCTTCAACCTCCCCCCTCTTGGTATCATATATATATGTATATGTTCTACTAGTTATATATTATTAATAATCTGTTGTGTGAATTCAGGGCCGCATGATGTTAAAGTAAGGATGAAAGCTGTGGGTATTTGCGGTAGTGATGTTCACTATCTCAAGGTTTGTCTGTCTCTCATCACTTTTTTTTTAATGATTTAGGGTTTTATTATGATTAATAATTGTTTAAAAAATACTTTTTTTTTGGATAATTTGGGATTGAATCTTGATGATGTTTAGTATTTGATAGATTCTGTGGTGGTCCTGTGTAATTTGAAGGTTTGGATCAAATAGTAGTAAATAGTAATTGATTCATGATATCTAAAACTCGGAGAAGATGTCGAAAATAAACATATGGAATGTTTTATAGATAGCTCTTCTTTCGAGTTATGGTTAGTATAAACAGATTGGCAAGATTAAGGTTATGTAGTTTGGTGTAGTTTTTCGTTCTTAATGATATTGAAAGAGTCGGTAGCCCTGTCCATTGTTAATTTATCAAATAAATCTGGGTCAAGCGAAAGATCCAACTTTTAGGTGTTTGGTTCTTCAACCATCAATATGAAAATAAAAAATTCTGATAAAGTACTAAATGTAGATGTTCGATTCTGGTATCTAGAGGCATTCATGTTAGTATTAGACCATATTATTAGTGTGAGCCCACGGGCCCAACTTAGGTTTCTAGGGTTCATATATTCTCTATATATCAATAAAGCATTCAGTCTTTTAATTATCTTACATGGTATCAGAGCCAACCTAGGCCCTATATCGTTTCCGCCGTGTCACACACAAATAACCAAACCCTAGCCGTCACCACTTGAGAAAAACCCTAGACAGGGTGGTGTGCCGCCACTGTCGCCGCCGCCCTGTCCAGCTGCGGTTTTTGTTCTTTCCCAGTTTATATTTTCGTATTTTCCGTTTAAGTAAAGTCTCGGCTTCGATTCAAGATTTTAGCCATCTCACACGTGAGAATTTATTATTCCAATCGCTACCACACATATGATGCTACGGCCTCATCTTGTTGATTCCGCTTCTCCGTCAAGCTACTCCTTGCCGTCGCGCTGCCGCCGCTTAGGACTACGGTCCCTCGCCGCGCCGCCTGCAGGACTACGGTCCGCCGCCGAGCCGCTACTTGCCACCGCCGCCCTGCCGCATTGGATGCCTCTTTTAGGATTACAGGATCATTCTAAACTGTGGAGTCTCTTGAAGATTATGGATCGCAAGATTACGGAATTTTGGCAGAAGTTTTGACTGAATCTCAAGACCACTCTTTTTTTATCAGTCATAGCTTTCGGTTTCCTTCCGCTTTGACTGCAGGGGAGTATTAGACCATATTATTAGTGTGAGCCCACGGGCCCAACTTAGGTTTCTAGGGTTTCATATATTCTCTATATAATGTAATCCTATTGAATCAATAAAGCATTCAGTCTTTCTTTATCTTACAGTTAGAACCGATAATGAGAACTGCAAGAACCACATAATACGTATGCACCTATTGTTTTGAACGTGATACCCAAGAAATGCTTATGTTTCTCCCACACATTGTTACATATATCTTTTATGCACTATGTACAAGTGTATTACGAGCGGGCCACGTTTTATTAATATTAATCAATTTGGTTACTTTTCAGTTCTAAAGACTTTGATTTTCAATGTCTTTCGATTTGTAGACACTAAGATGCGCAGATTTTATAGTGAAAGAACCAATGGTTATCGGGCATGAATGCGCTGGGGTGATAGAAGAAGTCGGGAGTGAAGTGAAAGATCTCGTGGTCGGTGATCGAGTAGCACTTGAACCCGGTATTAGCTGCTGGAGATGCACACACTGCAAGCAAGGCCGTTACAATCTTTGCCCCGATATGAAGTTTTTCGCCACTCCCCCTGTCCACGGCTCTCTTGCAAATCAAGTACAACTTATCATCAATCAGCTGTTATTAATTTCTTTCAGTTTGGTGTGAAAAAACTAGGGGTGCTAAACGGGTCGTGTTCGCGGGTTGGCGGGTTTAATCCGACCCGAACCCGAAAATCATGTCATACATACAAACCCGAACACGACCCGAATATTCACGGATTTACCCAAACACTGCCCGTTCAACCCGAACTTTTATTATTTTTTTAATTTTTTTCTGCAAATTGATATATTAAATTAAATTAAAATTAAAACTTACTACAAAACGTAACTTCATAAATACAGTTACATTTAAATTATTAAATCTTATGTCAATTTCTCTTTTTAAGTTATAATTATGGCATAAAATAAACACCCGATTTAATTTATGTCATAAACATACTGTAAAAAACATAATATACTATGAGTGGGTTAAACTGGTCAACCCACCCGGGTTGACCCGAACCCGACCCGATTAGCTAAGCGGGTTCGTGGGTTCAACTTGAAACTGACCCAAACCCGTTTAAACCAAACCCATGAATTTCGTGTTAGGTTCGTGTCGTGTTTTCGGGTAATGTCAGAAATTCACACTCCCGTTAATAACGTCTGTTCTTCTTGTAACTAACAGGTGGTGCATCCTGCTGATTTATGTTTCAAGTTGCCGGATAATGTGAGTTTAGAAGAAGGCGCGATGTGTGAACCGTTGAGTGTGGGTGTCCATGCTTGTCGGCGTGCTGTGATTGGCCCGGAAACAAATGTGTTAGTCATGGGTGCCGGGCCCATTGGGCTCGTGACATTGCTTGCTGCCCGGGCTTTTGGTGCTCCAAGAATAGTGATTGTGGATGTCGAAGATAGCAGGTTAGCCGTTGCAAAAGAGCTTGGTGCCGATGAGATCATCAAAGTCTCCACTAATATTCAGGTCTTTTTAATCCTTTAAAATTAAATGAAGCCTAAAATGCCATTTTCGTCCTGAGGTTTGGCGAGTGTTGTGACTTTCATCAAAAGGTTTGTTTTTCCGCATCTGGATCCAAAAGGTTTTAAATCTTACCATTTTCATCCGGCTCGTTAACTCCATCTATTTTTCTCCATTGAGTCAAGGTATTCCCGTCTTTTTTGTTAACTTAAAGGGCAATTCGGTCCTTTTCACTTTATTTAAAAAGACTGAATACCCCTGAAGAAGAGCAAATTGCCCTTTAAGTTGACAAAAAAGACGAAAATGCCCCTGACTTAACGGAGAAAAATGGACGGAGTTAACGAGCCGGATGAAAATGGCAAGATTTCAAACCTTCTGGATCCTGATGCGGAAAAACAAACCTTTGATGAAAGTCGCGAGTTTGGCCAAACCTTAGGGACGAAAATGGCATTTTACTCTTGAATGAATCAATCAGTCAATCGTACCCAGTATAATCCCACCCATAGCAAAGCTATTGGTAGGGTCTAGGGGATGTAGGCAAGTGTTACTCTTGAATGAATATACGTGTATAATGATTTTTAGCTAACTATGCATATATTTATATTTTGTGTTTGTTTTATTTTATATTTTTAAACTTAGGATGTAGAAGAGGAAGTGGGATCAATACAGAAAGCCATGGGAGGTGGTGTAGATGTAAGCTTTGACTGTGCAGGTTTCAACAAGACGATGACAACCGCTCTAACCGCCACTCGTCCTGGCGGAAAGGTGTGTCTTGTGGGAATGGGCCACCATGAGATGACGGTCCCTCTTACTCCAGCGGCTGCAAGGTAACTTATCATAATAATTAAAGTACACGGATGGTCCCTTATGGTTTACCAAAATGTTGGATTTGGTCCCTAGTTTTCCAAAAGTACACGGATGGTCCCTGGGGTTTGCAATTTGTTACGAATTTAGTCCCCAACTTATTCCAAAAGTACAATGATGGCCCCTGTGGTTTGCACTTATGTAACACATTTAGTCCTTAACTTGGACCTGCTAAAACCATTAGATTTGTTAGCTGAGGACTAAATGCGTCACAAAGTGCAAACCACAGGGACCATCCGTGTACTTTTGGAAAACTAGGACCAAATCCAAAATTTGGTAAACCACAGGGACCATCCATGTACTTTACTCTAATAATTACTTAAAAGTTGTTGAAAACTGAATCGTTTTTTTTTTGGTTGCGTTATCAGGGAGGTTGATGTGGTGGGTATTTTCCGGTACAAGAACACATGGCCGTTGTGTTTGGAGTTTCTGCAAAGTGGTAAGATTGATGTGAAGCCGTTGATAACTCATCGATATGGTTTCTCACAGAAGGAGGTTGAAGAAGCTTTCGAGACGAGTGCGCGTGGTGGTAATGCCATCAAGGTTATGTTCAATTTGTGAGTAAAGAAACAAGAGGTTGGGTTGAAACAATCAAGCAGCTTCAATCTTATAAATATTTGATTATAAGTTAAGGTTATATGGGACACAATGCATCTGCTTATCTGTACTTCTTCAACATTTAACAATAATAGCTATGTTGGGTTTTTTTTTTATTATTATTTTTTTTAACCGTTTAAATCCACATTTTTACCGTTGCAATAATATCTGGTTAAACCTGGCACAAAAAACCAGCTTCAGAGGGGAACCGATAAATGCTTCGAGCATTCACAATGGAGTTCTTAAATGTATGTGAGTGAGTTATTTATATTATAAGGGATGGTTGTGAGTGGTTTTGAGTGGTTGTGAGTGTAGGAGAGAGAAAATGTTACTGTTCATTTGTAAATATACGGGAACACTGTTCACCCCTTATAATTTTTTTAATATTTTTGAAAGTAGTTGTGAGCGAAGGAGAGATAAAATGTAATGATAAAGGTACAAAGAATATTATTTAATTGAAAATGAGAGAGAAAAAGTAATGATTTTTAGTGTAATTATATGGATAGAGGATAAAGAATTCATCGTGAATGTTTTTCCTCCTGCTGCCTTTTACAAAGAAATATAGTCCATCTATGTGTCGGGTCATATAAATAACAATAACTTTTTGTTGCAATCGGCAAACTAAAAGCTACAATGAGACTTCCAAGCTACAATAATTATCTAGAATTATAGCTGAAATAGTTAATCAAATTCGACGCTTATGTTTTTCTCTTTTCACATTGTTTTTCAAAGGCAACATGTATAGATTGATCTTTTTAAGTTCAAAACTCTCGAAGATTAGCTGGAAAACCGTAATATACATTAAAAATTAGCAATAAAAACAACGAATTTGATTCTACCCATACCCTACACGACTATATACTACTTTTGTCCATTATATTTGGTTATCTATATTTGTATTTTCAATCTATAAAGAGACATGCATAACTAGCAAAACAATGAGTATATCTATCTATCTATCTTAAATGTTGTTGGATTCATGTACAAAAACCTCACATTTGAAGAGAATACAACTCAAGTTGCTCCCAATAATTAATGGGACCATGGAAGCATTATGATTATTAAATTAACAAATTGGATGTTTACACGTTTTGGCACATGGCATTTAACGAGTCATGACTCCTTGTCACCATCAAAAGTTGCGGCCTAAACGCCATTTATTTAACCAACTCTTTATTATGCAAATATTAATAAACAAATAAATATAACTTCGTTTTAACATTCAATGGATTTTTAGCTAGAGTTGCTTGTAAAATTGATTTTTATTTTGTACGTTTTAATAGAGTTGTTTTAAAGGTATTTTATAATAATTATTTTCATCTAATAAAACAAAATACTTTGAAAAGATATTTAAATATGCTTATTCTAAACAAAATAACAATCTCAAACAAATATGTTCTTTTCAAGTTTTTTTCAAACAAATATGTTCTTTTCAAGTTTTTTAAATCATGATAAACAATATTATTATGGATAATGATATTCACTAATCGCTATCAGCCAACATAATACGTCGCTTATTTCTTTTTGAACAACAAGCAAAAAAAAGTATATTAAACGAAAGACAACCAGCGAAAAACTGCCCTAAACAAAAATACAAATTAACATTGAATAAGTCAGCTAAATAACCATGAACACTTATAATACATTGTTTACTACAATTCCAACATATGTTTTTATGTTCAAGCAACAAGAACAAGAAAAGAAGTTAAAAAACTAAAAATAGAAGGAAACAAAATTAAAAAACAAAAACAAAAAAATACAAAAATAAATAAGAAACAATGATTGGCTAAAAACAAGAGAAGAAGACAATCAAGTTGGGGTTTTTTATTTCTTTTTTAGGTTGAATTGGCAAAGCTAAGAAGGAGCAGACAATCAAGAGCCCACACCATATGCCTCCCCACTTCATTCATTCTCTCTCTCTCTCTCTCTACAGGTTTATACCCTTCTCTCTCTCTTAAAAATTATACCTTTTTTTTGTATTGGTATGAGTTTCTTGATCTGGGTTATTGTTTATGTTGAAATCTTGAATTTCATGGGTTTGTTAGGGCTTTTTTAAGCTGTTTTAGTGTTTATACCTGTTTCTAGTAATTTTGCTTTATGGGTTTTGTTTCTTTCTTGTTTTTTGATTAAAAAGTTTGAATCTTGGTGAGGTTTTTTTTTTTTTTTTTTTTGAGTTTTTGAGTTTTTGAATAAAAATTGGTTCTTGATGTGTTTTCAGATCCGGGTTTCATGTGGGGTTTCTCAAAGGTTTGATTTTGGTAAACTTTTTCATAAAACACATTGTAAGTTTATCAAGAATCATGAATCTAAGCTACCAGACTGCAAAACTTTGACCTAAATCAAGACTTTTAAAAAGTCAAAGTTCCCACCTTGAAAGTCAACAACTTGGGCTGCTAAAAAGTTTGAATCTTTGTAACTCAATTTGCTCAACATTTCCTATGTATATTGCCAAGAATGAAAATGAATCATCTTTCAAACTCTGCAACTGTTACAAAGTTGAGAACTTGACAGAAACAATATTAAAAACCGACGAACTATCGAATTTAAAAGATCGGTACATTCTTGGAGCTCAGTTAGGATGGGGACAGTTTGGTGTAATCAGAGAATGCTCGGATAAATTAACCGGTGAACTACTCGCTTGTAAATCGATTTCAAAAAACCGACTAGTGACTGATGAAGATGTAAGAAGCATAAAACTTGAGATTGAGATAATGACAAGGCTATCCGGGCATCCAAACGTTGTTGATCTCAAAGCGGTGTACGAGGAAGAGGGTTATGTTCATTTGGTTATGGAGTTATGCGCGGGTGGTGAGCTTTTTCATCAGTTGGAACAACAAGGGCGGTTTTCGGAGTCTGAAGCAAGAGTTTTGTTTAGGGAGTTGATGCAAGTAGTGAGGTTTTGTCATGATAAAGGTGTTGTTCATAGAGACTTGAAGCCCGAAAATATTTTGTTGGCGACGAAAGCTTCCTCGTCGCAGATAAAGTTGGCGGATTTTGGTCTTGCTACGTACATTAAGCCCGGTATGTACTAAATTATCATGGTTGTAAAAATTTCAGTTAGCCTTCGATTAGTCGCTGATTAATCGCTAGACGGAGGTTCATAGTGTAATTTTCATCTAATTGGCCAATTAATCAGTAGGCGGTCAACAGTGGTCATATCCAATCCTAACTGGCCAAAAATAGGTGGCAGCGATTCCGGCCAGATGCTTGACCAGAACCTGTAAATTCTGGCAATTAATCATATCTACTTGACAATATGGTCGAAGAAGGTTTTACAACATGTCTACTTAAAAAAATACATATAAAAATGTGTGTGTATATATAAAGCTGAAAATTACATAAAAATCTCGATCCGATTAATACCTAGTCGGTACTCCACCGGCCGAATAACGCCTGGCGATTCTTACAACACTGCTAAATTCTCATCTAATTTATCATGTTTTTGTTGTAAAATCATGAACTTGGTGTTAATCTTGTTTGGCTAAACAGGTCAAAGGTTGCATGGAACCGTTGGGAGTCCGTTTTATATAGCTCCGGAGGTACTCGCCGGTGGTTACAACCAGGCAGCGATGTATGGAGTGCGGGTGTCATTTTATACATTCTTCTTAGTGGTAAACCGCCGTTTTGGGGGAAAACTAAATCCCGAATATTCGATGCTGTTCGAGCCGCGAATTTGAGATTCCAGTCGGATCCTTGGAATGGCATTTCGGATTCCGCTAAGGAGTTGATCCGAGGAATGCTCGATACGGATCCTTCTGTTAGGTTAACCACTCAGCAAGTTCTTGGTAATTAACCGAAATCAGTGTCAAGTTATGAATTTGTTGGGTTTTTTGCTCGGTTCGCGAAATCTGATGACTGCTTTCGTTGTCCTAAATTTGTAGATCATGTATGGACTAACGGTACGAATGTGATTGCTAAACCGATGTCAAATCGTGGAGAATGTGAGCAAGCAGGAAGCCCGTCGACTTCTTCTTTATTAATGGCCCGGAATAGACATCAGTTTCGGGCTGGGTTCACCGATTATCTGTGAAACATTCAGTTGCAAATCGTCCTTTTCGTCTTTCCTCGTGGAGCCGGTGACACCTTTCGTGAATTCTTGTGGGTTCTCATTCCGCAGCAGTGGTGGGTCATCAAACGCGACTATTGACTTCTGCACGCCAATCCACTCAGTGCACAGTTTTACATTCTTCGGGCTCGGGCAGGAGACTGAAACCAGTCCTGTTGTGAGCGTATCGGACAGGAGACGAGAGAACCGAAAGAGCAGAAATCGGTTGAGGTGAAACGGGGAGGCGGGTCTAGAATATGGGTGAGTTATAACAAGCGGAACCGGACGATTGGACTCGGAGAGTTTGAGCCGTTGGACATAGTGGTTGTGGAATCGGTTATCCGTTGGGTGTCGTGCACGCATCTATCGACAGCTTTGCGGTCGGATTTTGTTTGTTGAGAGTGTGGTTTTCACGTGTGAAATTTCTTCCTGAAGTTTGATAGCATTCATCTTAGTTGACTTTTTAACATCTTGACTCTCAACATGTGTATATGATTGTGTATTTATTTTAGGACAGTTGAGTTTGATTTCAGACTTTCGATGATTCTATTAGATGGTCTTTGAGTTTAAATTGTTTGGTTGTGTTTGAACTTGTGAACTGTTGACTTTATATTCGAATGTCACTTGTTTATATCAGGTTGTTCACGGTCCGGTTTTGTTAGAAATTCTGAGCCAAACCGTTAGTTATAATTTCGAGGCTGATGGTGGGGAACTCTCACTTTTCCCGTAAATGAGTACTTCAATATACAGATTCAAGAAATGGCCGAACAATATAAGGGCCGCACTGGCAAGAGAAAGAAAAAGAATGAATAGTAGAATGTGAGAGCTTAACGCTTTTGTCTTTGTGCGAGATTGGGGGAGGAGTTGAGATCTAGTGCGCTAAATTGAGTCGACAATGATTCCTGTTTTGATGCCTCAACCGGATAAATTCACTTATTTCACACAATTCTTCCGTCTAGAGTAAAAGGATTCGAACCTTTGCATGCCAGTACCAAAAATCGATGCCTTACCACTTGGCTATACTCCATACGGCTTGTTACCAGCGGCTTTATCGTTTTGGCGGTCTAACAATTCGGTTTTGATGTTTTTAACATTTTTTCTTTCAAAGTGGGTTGCGGCGCAGCTTGTTGTCTGTTTACCTGCCACTTGTTTGTAATTTGTTACTTTGGTATTTTAATGAATTGAACACTTAAAAATTCAAAGATATTAGTTTGTATTAAACAAATTAAACTGAAATAAACGTCTAATGGTTATAATACACAAAGATAAATGCATATTCTGGGAAAAAAAATATATATAAATACTATAGGGTAAACGATTCGGAGAAAGTTCTCGTTCCTTCGCTTCGAGACCGAACTTGACAAAATAGCTAAACCATGAACTGAATCGTTTTGATCTCAGACTAGTGGACTTGTTTTTCGTTGAACATTTCAGTTTGTTTAATGGGTTTTCAAATTTCAACACACCTATTTTTATAACTTTTTAACATCAATTCTAGATTTTCTAGGATAAATACACACATATGCACTTTACTGGTTAAAAAGTTTATAAACGGTTTTTTATCGATTTGTTTTCATAACTACAATCATCCAATTCTAAAGCCCGTTCAAAAAAAATCTAATTCTAATCTAATGGTCACTAAATTCAGAAAGTCCATAACGACATGTCAGAACAAAATTCCACGTCATACTGACACGTGTCATAACCGCCAATCCGAGGTGGTGGAACCATCATTCCCTCAGCCATTATATCAAAAAATCTCGGCAAACAAACAGCCTCCTCATCCATATAAACCACTTTTTTCGGCACCTCATTTTTATCTTCCATCAGCGCCAGATCAGCTTCCACTCCAAACTCCTCGGCCGCCTTAACCGCAGCCTTTTGAATATCCTTCACACTACTAGACTTCGGCACAGGCAGCCGCCAAACCGAGTCAGCAAAATTCAAACACGCTGACCGACCCCGCATGGCCAAAACCGCCACGTCATGCGCCCTGGCCGCCATGTCAGGAGTCGGGTACGACCCCAACCACACTCTTGTTTTTTTATTCGGCTCTCTCACTTCACACACCCACTTGCCCGAGTCCCGCCTTCGGACTCCGCGGTACACCGGGTGACGCGTCTCCCGGAACTTCTTCGGCCGGCTCGCTTTTTCGGGTTTTGTGAAGCGAGATTGAATTCCTCATTCGAAAAAGCGGCGGCCGTGCTGGAGTCCGAACTTGAAGAAGATTCGGTTGGAGTGTTTTCGGCTGAGGGTGAAGAGTTGAAGTGGATAAAAGTGGTCATGTTTTTTTGTTTTTGTTAATGTTTTGTACGGAATGTTTTGGGAATTGTGAGTGAATTATGTGAAAGTGTGTTTGTGTGTGTGTATATATATATATATGGATATATGTATAGAGTTTGATTGATTGATAAGCGGATTACACGGAGTGGAGTGGAGTGGAGTGAAGTGAAGGATGATAAGAACACAGCTGGGGATGAAAGTTGGGGGAAAGTGGGTGTTTGAAAGTGACAACTGTTTGTTTGTTCACACACTGTTTGACCACTTACACTCAAACTAGTACCACTTGCTTAAGGTAAGTTTAATGATATCCTTGTACCACTTGCTTAAGGTAAGTTGAATGATAAATAACTTTATAAACACTTATTTAAATTTGCATTTATAATTAAGGGACTGTTTATTTACCTCTTAATAAGGCTTTTAATAGACTCTTAATAGTTCAGCACTTAATGGTTAACATTATACAGAGTCTGAATGCTAAGAGCTCTAATCTGAATTGATCAGACATTCGCATCTAAATGGTTAAATATTATACTAGTTCTTAATGGTTCAAACCTCTTAGGTTCAGTACTTAATGATTCAAACCTCTTAATGATTCAGCACTTAACAATTCAGAAGTTGCCAAACAGACCTTTTAAAATAACTTTTTTTTTGTTTTTTTTAATGTACATTTTTATAATCAAATATCTAACTAATAATATATTCTTAACCTTTTTGGTTATTCTTGTATCTATCACTTTATAATTTTCACCCTATACTTTATAAATCCAGATATCAAAAGGCATGTAGTAGCCTATGGTAATAAGGTGCAATGTTGTAAAACAAAGTCTTTGAGGTGAGTAATCATCACTACAAGCTAGTGTGTGTTAGGTGTAAGTAATATAACCTACATGTTACATATGACTTATACATTCTACATAAAATGAAATGTCTATATGTATTTTGGTTTTAGAAGAGACTAATAAATATTATTTAATTATTATATGTTTATCATTATTTTGAATTGTACGTAAGTTTAAAAAACTGAATGATTATTTTCTTTTACGTGTTCTGCAATATTTAGTTTGTTTTGTTTTATGTATTCCTCCAAATGAAATTATCACAGGACTTGTAATAACTAGTGTATGAGGCAATACTAGATATAAAGTCGAAAAAAGGGAAATACATAAAAAAAATGGATAACTTTTTATACGCGAGATCAAATTTAGTTAAAAAGTAAAAATTTTGGCCATAAGTTCTTCTAAAAATAGTTAGTTCCCAAATACAGCTATATAAATTGTATTATTTTAAAAATAAATTATATTTTTTTCAACTAATGATTTAATTTTTTTTATAGAAATTAAATTTAGATGACCCGAAAAATTTAAATACATGTTTGACACGTCTATTAAACTGGTTTTAATTAAATCTTATTTTTCTATTTCACTATAACATAGAAACAATACAAGTGTTTTTTATAAGTAACGATAAAAACTATGACTTCCGGGATATAATATATTAGTTTTGGTTATATATTTGGTTTTGAATGTTTAAAAATGTGGATGATAAGGAGACAGGCTGGGTAAGTTGCAACTTGGCTGTTGGGCCTTATCTTAAACAATCTGTCGTATTCGATCGCGTGTGTATTTCGTGTTCTTGAGTATGAATTTCACCTTTTCGACTTTTCTAATTTACTTTAAAAAAAAACTATTTCTTACAATAACTCACACTTTGTTTGTTCCTGTATAAAGTGATTTTTTATCTTAGGCATGTGTTATTGTATGGTGAAAAATGAAAAGATAAAAAAACGTTGCCATATCAACGTGTCTCTTAGGTAAGAGCCAAGAGCAGTTTCATCTTTAACCTTTAATTAAGATGTGTTAGACTATATGTAATGATCTCACTAAAAAGTGAAAAATGTCATGCCACGTAGGTATGAGTGGTTTCAGTGACCACATTCACCAAAGTGTGAATGGTTTCACTAACTAATCTAAACATAGAAAAAAAATAAAAGAAATTGAGTGTGTTGTGATTTATTATTGGGTGCAGAAAATAAATAAAAATTGTTTGTGTGAGAGATGTGCCCCACGTCCGTGACATTTAACACATGTGTAGATTTAGAAGTAGTATCAGAGAGCATGAGTTATTCGAAATTTGTATAGGGCATGTAGCCTATCAGTAATAGGTGTGTAGGAAATGTATTTGTTTCCATATTCTTGACAATTTACACGTGTAGATTTAGAAGTAGAATTAGAGAGCATGACTCAGTCGAAAACCGTATGTTTCCTAATTTTATACATCATTCTACTATGTATTAACTATATGAATTAACTCTATTTTATAAGTATATCTAACGTAGTTATTTATTTAATTGTATATTACTGTAAAAATGTGATGCATATATTCTTATTTTTGGTGAGTTTTATTATATGTATAATCCCATGATGCTTTTTGTGTAAGGCTGGAACCCTCATTGCTTTTCAATCTGAGATTCTTCATGGTACGAACATTATCTTCTTCATATTTTGCATTTCTTTTCTGTGGTGATGTAATGTAATCTTGGACAATATAATATAAGATGTCCCGCATTTAATATTATATACCTTTTTTGCTTAGCACAACATCTTTAACCGTAAAAATTGACAGAAAAAGACCACAATCGATCATTGCAATAAAACTGGTATATTGAATATAAAATAATATCCGCTATAAAATATAAATTAGAGTTAATTATTGTTTTCGTCTCTGTGGTTTGTCAAAAATCACTATTTCAGTCCATTAGTTTAAAAATTGCGATTTTAGTCCCTGTGGTTTCACTTTCGTAACCATTTCAGTCCCTCAACTTAACTCCAACCGTTTATTCTGTTAACTTTGGGTGAAATTACCAAATTGCCCCTATGGTTTAATTTAAAAAAACGCTGGTCAGAGGTTTCGAACCTTGTGACCTTTGCTTTGAAATGTGATTGTTAAACTAATAGGCCATGTATCAAGATTGTGAAAGAAATCAAGTTGTTTTTTGTTATAAGATAGCCTATTCATCATCATCTTCCCCAAACCTTTCATCATATTCTTCCCCAAACTGATTTGATGAATTTTGATTGAACTTTTGATATATTCGAACTGTTTACATTGATTATGGTTTATTTCGGTGAAATTTTTGGATATTTTCATATAATTCGAACTGTTTTAAACAATAGAATTTGGATCGAAACTGCTCATAACTTCTGTTTGAACTCTTGACACATCAAGTCATGTTTCAGATCTGATTTGATTTAGAAATTTTAGTTCATACACAGTTCTGAATATTTTCATTGTTGTTTCTTGTTAAACGAAGAGAAAAGATCTAAGTTTGATTCGAAGAAAGGGTTTTGGTGACGGTTGTGTAGTGTTTAAATAGATGAAAACAGATTTAGTTGTAACTGTTTGAATCAGTTTTAGAGCTTTGAAGTTTGAATGATTTGTGTGTTGAGATCGAAGAAGTGATATTGTGTGAATTAAATATGATTAAAAAAAATAATAAAAATTTGCAGGAGATGCAGGTCATGAGTGGAGAGATTAAAGAAGAAGAAGTTGACTTTTATGACAGTTTGTGTTGAGAAAGAGGTTAAGTGGTTTTGAGATAAATGTCAGCCGAAAAGAAAAAGGAAAAAGCGTATTATACATGACGGCTTCTTCTATTGAGAAAAAGAAAACTAGGGGTTGTGACTTGTAAGTGAAAAGATAGAAAGGTTTGGGGAAGATGATGATGAATAGGCTATGTTATAAGAAAAACAATTTGAATGCCTTCACAATCTTGATACATGGTCTATTGGTTTAACAATCACATTTCAAAGCAAAGGTCACAAGGTCGAAACCTGTGACCAGCGTTTTTTTTAATTAAACCATAGGGGCAATTTGGTAATTTCACCCAAAGTTAACAGAATAAATGGATGGAGTTAAGTTGGTGGACTGAAATGGTTACGAAAGTGAAACCACAGGGACTGAAATCGCAATTTTTAAACTAATGGACTGAAATAGTGATTTTTGACAAACCACATGAACGAAAACAATAATTAACTCTATAAATTACAAGTGATGGAGTTAGAGTTCTCGAGTTTAACTTGTTATATAAATAAATCGGTCTAGACACTCATAATAACTAGATAATTTATTTTCTTAATTGTATAACATTTAAATGTATATGATGATAGGCTGAGCTTTATATAGTCAGTGGTGCAATGTTTCTGCTATTTTATGGTTCATCAGACGTTGCATTCTGAACTCATGTTTTATCTTTGTTGTAAGAGTAAACTGTCATTATGGTCCCTAAGGTTTGGGCAGTTTTGCTACTTTAGTCTAAATATGAAACCTTTTGCATCTGGGTCCCTGTGGTTTCAGTTTTATTGCCATTTTGGTCCAAAAGTGATTTTTTTCTTCTAAAATCCTGCTATTTTGTCTTTTTCCTCAGGGGCAAAATAGTTATTTTAAGCAGAGTTTGAGGTTTATTTATATATATAATATATATTAATGCTTAAAATGACCATTTTGCCCCTGAGAAAAATGACAAATAGTAGGAATTTAGAAGACAAATATCACTTTTGGACCAAAATGACAATAAAACTGAAACTACAGGGACCCAGATGTAAAAAGTTTGAGATTTGGACTAAAGTGGCAAAACTGCCCAAACCTCAGGGACCAAAATAACAGTTTACTCTTGTTGTAAATATAGCCAGCCTTTAAAAAAAGAAGAAGAAACTATTAAAAGAACAAATTATTAAACCTAATTTGTATAAAATCTTGTATATATCTTGCATAAAAATATGTATGACTACGTACATAAAAACAACAAACTATTTACTTAATATGTTTTAACATTATTTTAACCGACTACGTCACCAGACATATATACTAGTGTGTGTTAGGTGTAAGTAATATAACCTACATGTTACATATGACTTATACATTCTACATATAAATGAAATTTGTCTATATGTATTTTGGTTTTAGAAGAGACTAGTAAATATTATATTTAATTATTATATTATTTTGAATTGTACGTAAGTTTAAAAAACTGAATGATTTATTTTCTTTTACGTGTTCTCGCAATATTTAGTGTTGTTTTGTTTTATATATTCCTCCAAATGAAATTATCACAGGACTTGTAATAACTAGTGTATGAGGCAATACTAGATATAAAGTCAGAAAAAAGGGAAATACATAAAAAAAAATGGATAACTTTTTATACGCGAGATCAAATTTAGTTAAAAAGTAAAAATTTTGGCCAAGTTTTTAAAGTTCTTCTAAAAATAGTTAGTTCCCAAATACAGCTATATAAATTGTATTATTTTAAAAATAAATTATATTTTTTTCAACTAATGATTTAATTTTTTTTATAGAAAATTAAATTTAGATGACCCGAAAAATTTAAATACATGTTTGACACGTCTATTAAACTGGTTTTAATTAAATCTTATTTTTCTATTTCACTATAACATAGAAACAATACAAGTGTTTTTTATAAGTAACGATAAAAACTATGACTTCCTGGATATAATATATTAGTTTTGGTTATATATTTGGTTTTGAATGTTTAAAAATGTGGATGATAAGGAGACAGGCTGGGTAAGTTGCAACTTGGCTGTTGGGCCTTATCTTAAACAATCTGTCGTATTCGATCGCGTGTGTATTTCGTGTTCTTGAGTATGAATTTCACCTTTTCCACTTTTCTAATTTACTTAGGCTATGTGTTATTGTATGGTGAAAAATGAAAAGATAAAAAAAACGTTGCCATATCAACGTGTCTCTTAGGTAAGAGCCAAGAGCGGTTTCATCTTTAACCTTTAATTAAGATGTGTTAGACTATATGTAATGATCTCACTAAAAAGTGAAAAATGTCATGCCAAGTAGGTATAAGTGGTTTCAGTGACCACATTTACCAAAGTGTGAATGGTTTCACCAACTAATCTAAACATAGAAAAAAAATAAAAGAAATTGAGTGTGTTGTGGTTGATTATTGGGTGCAGAAAATAAATAAAAATTGTTTGTGTGAGAGATGTGCCCCACGTCCGTGATTTGCACCAAAACACCCTAGGAGGGGGGGGGGGGGGGTTTCTACGATAATGAAGGCAGATGTGAATGTATTGCGGATGGGCTTATGATGTAGTGAGTGGTGAGATGTATATAATAGACACTTGTAATTATCTTATTGACATAACACAAAAACAAAATTATATATACACATATATGTATACGCCCACACCCTATACATTCGCCTGGTCATGCCCCTCTCACGCCCCAATGGGCACTGTTTCGCGCCTGCGAGTTCTATGTGGCAGGGACATCGCACCCTCGTTACACATAGTCAAAACCCATATAAAAGATAAAAGAATGGGCCGGACACTTGTATTTTAGAGTAATGATATATGTGTTCCATAAACTATAAGTTGATTTTAAACTGTTATTGTAATTGTTTCGACGCATTAACATTTTCGCATAGTTTATTCATGTATCAAATCTTGATAAATTGGATGCATTATTATAAAAGGTAAATCGAGTTAACGTTGAATATCGACATGAGGTCTCATAAAAGTTAGACTTACAGTAGTTATTATATAAGTTATCAAAATTTCGGATATAATTTTCTTTATATATAAAATAACAAAAGTTAAATCGAGTTAATGTTGAATATCGACACGAGGTCTCATAACAGTCATAGACTCATAGTAGTTATTTTATAAGTTGTCAAATTTTCAGATGTTTCTTTTTTATATATAAAATTTTTACAGATAGTTATAAATCATACAATAGTCTATGATTGGTTATTTTTTATTAATAATGTTGATGACTCAGATTATTAAAAGTTACCTTACGAAGAAAATGTAGAAAATTTATTATTATTCTCATAAGAAAAGTGATATAAACAAAGTTTCGGCGGGGACGAAGTGACGACATAGAGGAGGTGACCTCAGGTAGTTTTTTTAGCCTTTTTGGTTTCTAGATTTTCCTTTGCAAGTTGCTAAGTTGCAACTACAAGTTGCGTATAATGACCGCCGCTAACAGCCTTTATTAATTTAAAAAAACTTATATTAGTGACGTCTTAAAACATGCTTATACAATATTTTAAGATCGATCATATATTGATCTCACATGTTCATCAATTTTTTTACTTTTCATGTGGCATTTTAGAGGTGAGATAACGCTTAGTGATCATTAGGTTCTAGGTTTGATTTTCATTAGGGAGTTTTTCCAGGTTTATTGGGTTTCCTCCTTAGGCTGCGGGGTGTGGGCTTAGGTTGGGGGCGTGGGTTGCCCTTCGACGCCAGCTTTTCCACCCCGGGTTGGTGTTGCCCCTCTGGCGTGGGTATTCCGCCTGGCGTGGGGCGCCGGGGGAGGGGTGGTGAGTTGGTTGATTTTGGTTGGCTGGTCCAATACGGTTGACTTTGGTTGGCTACTTTTAGGCTGGCCACGCCACACCACGCCCCTCCACACCCCCCTTTTTTTGGGTTGGCCTGGTGGACCTCATCTCCGCCATGTGTCGTGCAAAGCCCCCAACCCAAGCCCCCCCTCCCCCCTACACACACACACACACCCGCGGTCTTAAGGATAGGCATCATCGTCTAGTGAAGATGGATATAATCGAGCGGTTTCGCTAGTGACACGATGATCTCCAGTGTCCGCCAATAATTCAAATTTAGGGTTAAAAATCAGATTTTTAAGTCTCGAGATGATAACCTTTGTCCTCTTAAGTGGAAAGCAAGTTTAACATCAAAATGGTAACTTACTTTTGAGATTTCGTAAAGGGTTTTGAAGCATTATTAATTTGTTTGTCCTTGTACCAATAACGACAATGTCATGTCTTTTTGGTGGATGAAATCTGAATCCTTTATATATTTCCACTAACTTAGTTTCAAAATTCAAATTAAACTAATTTTTATAATCTTGAAAACATTATTTATTTTTATGAAAATTGTTTTGATATTTTATTAAAATTCCTTAGGAAATCATCATTGCTTTATGAAAATAATATTTTTATAAACTCATTTTGATCATATGAAAACCCTTTAAAAAGATCTTTTTTAATTTCCAACTGGTTATAATCTTGAATACATTATTTATTTTTATAAAAATTGTTTTGATATTATCATTATCAATACAATAATTTTCAAACGTTTTGAACGGTAGTTTTATAATAAAAAAGGGAACAGTGTCAAGCAGCTGGTCTGACACTCCCCCATTGGACCAGCCGTTTCCTGGCACTCCCTCATTGGACCAGCCATTTATTATTTGTTTACGATGTAAAATTACGGGTTTACCCCGGAATAGTGCCAGGCAGCTGGCATGACACTCCCCCATTGGAACAAACGTTTATTATTTGTTTACGCTGTAAAATTACGGGTTTGCCCCACTTTAAAATTACGATTTTGCCCACTGCTCAAAATAAAATTACGCTTTTGGCCCCAGCCAAAAATTACGAATTTGCCCACGATTCGAATAAAAGGAATAGTGCCAAGCAGCTGGCCTGGCACTCCCTCATTGAACTAGCCGTTTATTATTTGTTTACGCTGTAAAATTATGGGTTTGCCTCCGGAATACTCTCAGGCAGCTGGCATGGCACTCCCCCATTGGACCAACCGTTTATTATTTGTTTAGGATGTAAAATTGCGGGCTTGCCCCACTTAAAAATTACGATTTTGGCCCCCTGCTCAAAATAAAATTACGTTTTTCGCCCCAGCCAGAAATAACGATTTCGCCCTCAGCTCAAAATTACGTTTTCACCGATGTTCAAATGAAAAAAATATATGTTCTCGCCCCCACCTTAAAATTACAATTTTCCCCGTTAAGAAAATTATGATTTCGGCCTCAGTTAAAAATTACGTTTTTGCCCCTGTTCAAAATAAAATTACACTGTTAGCTCCAACTCAAAATTACGATTATGCACTCAGTTCAAAATAAAAATATGGTTTCGCCTCCCACCTAAAATTACGGTTATGCCTTTAGTTAAATTTATATTACCGTGTTGCCCTAGGTTCAAAACTATGAAATCGCCCTTGCGCTGATTTACACTTTTGCCCCTGGTTTCAATTTCCAGTATTGGCATCACTTTAGCTTTTTGCAAATTAAGATTTTACACCAGTGAAAAAATGTAACTTTCCATTAGTTAAAAATAACAGTATTGCCATTGTTTTAGGTTTTTTTACCAAAACTATAAAAGTGTGATGTTTTTATTCGTTTAGTCGATTTAATTGTTTTCCGTGTTAATAAGCTGTCCCAACACTCGCACATTATTCGGCCACTGCCCCGCAACGCGGGCGGGGCATCTATCTAGTTTTATTAGAATTCCTTAGGAAATCATCATTGTTTTATGAAAAATAATATTTTTATAAACTCATTTTGATCATATGAAAACCCAGTTGGTAGTTGACGGCCTGACTTTGATCTTTACTTGGTTTTGTGGTTTTCATATGTTAGATCGTTGTAAGCTTCAGAATCATCATCTTTAATATGTATGAGCATTGATTTTCATTCAATTGATGTACAAGAGCCTTCATCTCCATTAATCTTCAATCAGTTGATGAGATATAGTTCCCAACCTACTATTCACAACTTATTAATGCTTATAAGTATACATCTTCATTTATTGTGCTTACATTACGTGTGTAACGACATGTATGCGATATATGCACATCCTTAATCAACAATATAAAATAACGCATTAATTTTAATCATATCAAAACTATGGATCTTGGGTTTCACAATCAACAATAAACTAATTTTAATTCCAACAGAGGTGATTCTTGGTGGCGACGCTTTTCACCATTTGAACAATCGATTTTACAAATGGTCTGATGGGTTTTGATAGGGGTTTGGTGTGTTTATGGAAAGTATATGTTTATCGTGCTTGGTCCCAAATATATTTTTATCATTAAAATCTTAAAAATTAAATATATAAAAAAATATTTCCATCATTTTGCATAAGTGATGGAGATGGTATATGTATTTTCTTACATTCTGGATATCCAAAGCCCATTAAGGCAAAACTATAAGAGCCCATGTAAGGAGTTCACCCTTGACCTACTACCCTAATGGACTTAAAATGTTGAACACTCAAGTGTACGTCTATAGTTATATTCTTCTAAGAATTCCGTATTTTTTTTAACTTTTTTTTTTCAAAAACCAAACAACTTCAAAATACCATTTAAACATACTTTTTCTAGATTATGCTATCATGTATTAATATATTTTGCTTTATCCGGATGAATATGAAATATCACCTATTGGTACATCAATATAAATGCATCTAACATAATTTAAGTATGGGCGTCAATCGTGTCCAGTTGGCGGGTTGAAATGTGCAACCTGAACACGACCTATATTATTATTTATGTCAAAGATTCCAGCCCTAACCTCACACATATAAATTTGGGTCAATCCAAACCCAACTAGTTTAACACCCATCTTTTAAAAGAGTCAAACATTTTGACGATTTGTAAACCTGTTGTCGGTTACATGTTTAATGGGTGAGTATAAGGTGAACATGTGATAAGTAGATGATACTATGCGATAAAACTAACATTATAATGACTAACTATATAAAAGATTTTTTTTTAAAAGAAAACAATAAAAATAGCTTAAAGTCAGCGGAGTAAATGAGTATATAAAGAGTTATTTTTTCGAAAATATTGAAAATGGATTGAAAATTGCAAGTGTATCCTAAGAAAAATCAATAATGGGAAAAACAAAAATAAATAATTTTTTTTTTGAAAAGAAAAATCTTAAACGGTTTAACGAGTCAACTCATTTATACTATACTGATCAATCCAAACATAACATGTTTCTAAAACGGGTCAATATGAACACAACCTGTTTATTATTGTGTTAGTCAATCTAAAACATTATTTTAACGCCGTGTTTTAAATCGTATCAAGAATTACCGTCCCTAAATCCGAGGGCTATGATTTCCTTAGAACTTAAGATTAGGTATTCCACAACCTAAAAAGAGATATATATAAAAAGAAAGGGGGATTGTGACAATTTTCCAAAGCCGCATGAAGTGGAAATGGTATGGCAAGCAGTTATTTTGGGCCATGAAGGGTGTAGGTATTATTATTATTATGTGTGGGGTTGTTCACTGGATAGTGGATAGACTTGGGTACAGTCTTTTATTGCGCATATCTTACCTTCAAAAGTGGATTTAATTAAAATTTGTATTTTTTTAAATACCTATGAATTTCTTTTATATATCTCTCTCAAATAGTTTAATTACCTTCAAAAGTGGATTTAATTAAAATTTGTATTTGTTCTAAAATACCTATGAATTTCTTTTATATATCTCTCTCAAATAGTTTAATAATTTCAATGCCGTAATAGCAAGCATAAATATATGAAAAATTTTTGACATTTAACTAAACTCATAACATTTTTTCTTTGACATATCCACGTATAGAGCCGTAAACGAACTGAACGAACACTAACAAGGAGTTCGTGTTTGTTCGTTAAGGAAATAAATGTGTACACGAACGGTTCATGAACACTTACCGAACAAAATTTGATGTTTGTGTTCATTCATTAAGGAAATATGAGCGTGTTCACGAACAAAAATAAAATCGGCTAAAAGGACAGAGACTAGAGATGGATGGCGTAGGGAGCAGCGCTGGAACTTGAAGCCATAATAGTGGAGCGGAAGTCGATATTGTTCATCAATATGATATTGAGGAAGGAAAGGAAAACGATACATAAACACTGTGGGAATAAACAATAAGATTTTCCATAATAGTGGAACGGAAGTCGATATTGTTCGTCGCTGAACGTTCGGTTCGTTTACAACCCTATCCACACATTTGTAAGAATTTATAATCGAAATCGTCACAAATAAAATTTAAACCTTTATACATAAACGTGAGAATTTGCTTAGACTTCTACGTTTTACTCGTAATGAAAGTTGTTAAATTTCAAGCTTACAAGCGTGTAGGTTTTTTTCGTCTTTCTTTTTTCTTTTTTCTCAACTCGTAAGAGTACAATATAACTTATCCGTGTTAAATCGCTAATTAAACGTTAAATTCACGAAGAGTTGTGGATGTCATTTAAGTTATATAATTAGGGGGCGTATAATACAACTTCATGAATGAATAAATGATTGGTTTTGACAGTTTAAGATCATTTAACAAACGAGAAACAAATGTTGTAATTCAATAAAGTAAAATGTAATCACACTTAGGTTCGGGTTTTGAAAGTATCATGCATAATTCAACTTAATTAGATTAAACTAGTAACCAACATAGACATAAAAATGTTTAATCAACAACATATAAATGTTTAACCACCATATGAAACTATGATAGGAAGATGTGATCAAATAACTTTCCAAATATGTCCCCTTTCAGCTTTTTCCTAAACCCCACTTTAATCTCCATAAGAAACCACCAAGAAACTGATTTTGTTCTTGAAGCATCGTATGGTAAGCCACAAGGTGTATCCATAAGCCAGGGGATGAAGCCTAAAATCCAGTCTTTGTGGCACCCCCAATCTTAGTGGCATCTACATCACTAGATTTTTACAAATTGTTACCTTAACGTCATATCGGATTCCAAAAGTTTTGTCAAAAACCCTCACTTTTTGACGCAGAACGGAAGAGATAAATACGCTAGATGTGTCCTAGAAAACATTTAGAGATAAAACTCATACGAGAGAAAATTTGTTAAATCAAAAGTTATTTCAAAAATTACAATCGAGTCTTCATTTATAGGATATTCTAGTAATCTCTAATTAAATTTGGTCAAAGTTACTGAAAATTGACTAGACTCTTAATAGAGACATAAGTGAAACGTTAATTTCAGTAAACATAAATCTAAATAAAACATAAATTTCTAAGAAGTCTTGTCGTTATTGTTTTGTGAGCTATTGATTGTTTTCTGAGACAATTGCATATATCTCCCTATAAATCTATTTTATTGTATATTTACCCAATCCATAAATAATATTGCATATATCCCCCCTTTAATGAAATAAATTGCAAAATTACTTATTATGATTTGTTTCTTAAAAATGTATTATAAAATAACTAATTTACCCTTATTTCTATAAAAAGAAAAAATTAAAACTTTTTTATATTCATATTTATCCATTTTAACAAGTTTTTTTTTTTAAACCGAATTGTGTTTTGTTCTCTTAAGGTTGGCTAATTAGCTTTTTAGTCTTTTTTTTATATTTTCTTTTACTAGGTTTCTCTTTTATATGTTTTTTCATTATATAAAGACAAGAAATATTTTAAATTCTTGCAAACTATAACAAAACCTAAACTGAACTTGAGACTATGGCTGTCTTCTTTCCCGTATCCAACCAGTGTCAAAACTCAAAGCCCAAGACAGCAACACGTTGGTAAAATGCAAAACACAATTTGGTTAAAAAAACTAGTTAAAAATGGATATACATGAAAATATTGGACAATTTTAAAGGTTTTAATTGAATTAAGGGTGAAGTAGTCATTCTATAATACAATTTAAGAAAACAAATTATAACGGGTAAATTTGCAATTTTTTCATTAAAGAATGGGATATATGCAATTTTATTTTTAGGTTGGGTATATATGCAATTAGGAAGGTTTTTAAATGGGAAATATGCAATTCTCCCTTGTTTTTTTCACTCTTCTTCCACGTTACCATTGGTGGTCCATGTATGCGTCGAACATTCTAATAAGTGGCTTCTTATCTAAATTTTTGCTCATATGAGTTTTATCTCAAAACGTTCGCTAGAACACCTCTAGCATTTTTATCACTTCCATTCCGCATCACTTTTTCTACATCAAGAAATCTCCACAATATCCATTTCACAATTCACATTAGAGATGAGATTTTTTTCCCAAATATCCGTACCAATTTTGACTATTTGCCTAGTTGGCATATGTATAAGTACCAAGTTTATTGATTTTGGTATTCGGTACTTTCAGTGTCGGTAATATAGGTACGGGTACAAGTAAAAAATGGTACTAGATCCGGACTATATCTGTGGATGAGCCGATGTAGATGCTCTTACTCAAACAAAACTTCTAATTAAAAATACATTTTAGAGGATGTGCACGGCTGCACCGCGCGACATATCATACATCTACACAGGTATCCATTTTTTCTTGTTCTTGTTTGGTTCTTTGTGTGTGCGTGCAGTGTCTTGATACTTGTTTTATAACTTTAGTAGTTTAGCATAGTCTTCCACGGCTACCCTATACATAATTACACATAAACACTCTCAAAGTAACATGTTTTCGTACACATTTGAGGTTTGATACTAGAATTATTTGTTACATTACAATTTACATTCCCAGACACCTACTTATCGCACGTAGATAACATGTTCGAGTAGGTTAGTTTGTCGTTAGAAAAATTAGTTTTGATCAAACTTTACTAAAAAATAGTAGACAGATGAAATCCAAATTTATATATATATATATATTGGTTAGTGACAGAAACAGGTATACCAAGATTTGTGATGGCTCCATTCGATCACTAATTTGCCGACAGAACTTCTTTCGCAATATTAGAGACACAATTTAAGAGTGAATTCATTGCGCCATCACCACTTTGGTGGGGTGGGTAGAGGCTGTGTCTCTTGGGGAGAGACCAACATTCAATTCCTGACATGAGATAAAATTGGTGTAATTTAGTAGTAGTGTGTAACCCTTTACCGTTTAAAAAAAAGTTAATTCATTGCACTGAATAAACCGTCCCATATAAAGTCGGTGGGAAATATGTCAGTTAAAGTTCATAAAAACATATTAAAAAACATGATGTAATATATAGATATTATTATAAAATGTAGGTCAAACATACCTGTAGTTAATTATTGTTATTTGGAGGACACGCAAAGCTCATCTTTTCCCCTTCCGATTCAAAAAAAAAATTATTATTAATTTTTAACAACGAAACTTCTATACAAACACAGAAAAAGCGTGAGCCAGCAAGTGTCTTGTGTGTCCGGCAATTACAATAATACATCACGAATATCGATATCACTCATCTATCCCAATCAATAGTACAAAATTTTGATCTGTTTCTAATTCAAAGAAATGAGTTTTTTTTATAAGTTACGCTGTTTGCTTGTAATGGGCGTTCCGATTGTTGAATGTCTTGTCGTTTCTTGCTTTTTAAATCTCCGATTGTGTCGATTCAAAAATTATTATATTACAAGTTTATACACTTCAGTTTTTCTTTCTGTAGTTCATACATGATACATCTAATTTGATGTGTTTTATGTCTTTTTCAGACAAGTCAAAAAATAGTTTGAAAGTGTTTGGTATCAAGACTTTTTTTTTTCATTTCCGTAGTTGAATCACCTACATGTTTGAGTATTGTGACGGAATAACGTAGCACAAAATAAAGACAAAATGCGTCGGCAATATATTTGTTGCCAAACCATCGCTAAGTTAATCCGTGCATGTCGCAATAAGAATGACTCATTAGTATCGGTAAGAATGGTTGTTAGTGTCATAAAATGGTTACCTACAAATTCCATACGCTAATTGATCAAGCTTAACTTAACCTGTGACTACTGATCTTTGAATATTTTGTAGAAAAATATAAACATAACAAATGAAGTTATTAAAAATGAATCCAAAACTTTACCAGTTTATTACAAAACTAGCATATCAATCTTTCATACAACTTGTGCGTTACATTTACCTACAAAACACCACCAACTTTACACTTCTTTTTATACTTATAATTCAAGGAATAATTTGGAGGAAAAAGACCTAAGCTTCTCCTCACCGGTCGAACCTTTAGAACTTGTTTTGATTCTAGGTGATCCGCTGGTTGAACTAGCAGATGCAAATAGCGTTTACGAGAATCTGCTAGCTGAACTAGCTTAACAGGTCCTTATTAACGCTATATTCACTTCAGCTAGTTCAACTAGCAAATCACCTGGAACTAAAAGAAGTTACAAAAATTGACCAGAAACCATAAAAACTTCTCCAAACCACGTAAAGATAAACAGCTCTCACTGTCTCCCGCGCGGAAGTATCTTCCTCATTCATATCAGGCAACAAAAATCCTCTACCATATACTGTTTCATTACCCAAAACCTCTCTACTAGCCCCCGTCGCTGCCGTGCTTCCGCCGCTACTTTCATTAACCCGAGCGGCCGCACGGATCTCATCTGCAGTGCGGCACTCAGGGAGGGTACTGTAATAATTCGAGTCAGGAAAATTTAGTACCCCGTACTTCCCTTTGAGTGCCAATGCTGCCGCATCATACGCGGCAGCTGCCATATCTGGCGTAGGATACGTGCCGAGCCATATTCGGCTAGACTTGTTTGGCTCGCGAATCTCGGACACCCATTTACCCGCTCTGCATCGGATGCCGTGGTAAACCGGGTGGCGGGTTGACGAGCTGCCGACAGTAGGAGAAGAGTTGTTGTCATCTAAAGGAGCCGAGTTCCGGCTTCGACGGTTAGCCATGCAATGTCATTGGGTGCACTTGCGACTTGTTATATACGAATATATTTTGTCGGTGGTTACTTAAAAACATTATAGACCATGTTATGAGAAAAAAAAAATACATACAACACCCTTAGATATTAGGTATGACTTTATTTAAATATATGGTTAGCATTATGAGATGGGATGTATGGTATATATGATTATACATGATTATAATTATTGGTGGAAATAAACGTGTGGCTAGGTCAAATCATCAAAATCATACTCATTTAATTCCACCAATAAAAAAGCTTAGGTAGAGTTTGAGAAGGGTAATATGTAGATAATCTTATCTCTACCCTACAGGAATAAAGAGGTTGCTTCCAGTGAGACACCCGACTCGATAGTAGTTTTGCATCAAGCTTTTGACATAAGGCACATAACACTTGCAATTGGGACAAAAGCTGATTAGTGCATGTACCCCCTTGTCTTTCAGCTATCAGCGCCACCACATGATGCATGATTAACCATCCCTCGATTTTCACGATAATTAATAAAATAATGTTAAAATTAGTGCATTTTCACTTTTGTCCCCCCCCCCCCCCCCGAGAGCCCACACATATATACATTATATGTGCATACCAAGCGGGGCGTGTGTGGCTAGGTCAAATGGATCGGCTAAATTGTAATAAAATTAGAGTTAAATGTCATTTTAGTTCATGTGCTTTGGGTCATTTTGTCAGTTTAGTCCAAAGGTTTCACTTTTCACCTGTGGGTCCAAAAAGGTTTCACCGTTGCCATTTTAGTCCACTGAATTAATTTCATCCATTTTTTAATTGTTAACGAGAAGGGCAATTCGGTTATTTTATATGTAATTCTGTTAACATGAAAGACAATTTGACCATATAAAATGATGAAGTTAACCCAGTGGACTAAAATGGCAACGATGAAACATTTTTGGACCCACAGACGAAAAATGAAACTTTTTGACTAAACTGACAAAATGACCTAAACCACATGGACAAAAATAACATTTAACTCTAAAAATTAACTTATAATGTTCATTTTATATATAAACTTTCAAATTTAATTTTCAATATAATTACATCGAGATAGAATGTAAACGGAAAAAAAGTTACGCTGCTACGCCTTTCTGAATAAAAATTGGCATGTTCTAAAGTCACCCCCTCCTTACTGTTTTCCCCCCCTTCTGAGAAAAAAATTGTCGGTCCCACACGGCCCCACCTGTAAGTATGTGAGAGAAGAGGTGTGTATTTAGTAATTAGAGGGTGTATTTAGAAGGTGTTTGGGATTGCGTTTTGAAGTGGTTATTTGATTATTGCGTTTGTAAGACATAAATAATCTAAAAAAGTGTTTGGATGAAAAAGTGATTATCTGCCTCCAAAACGCAGTTTTGAATCTATTTTGAAAACGTAACACCAAACAGCCCTTAGTAACACCATAAAAATTCTATACACAATGAATATGTGTGGGAATCATTATACATTTGGTTCACACTTGTTACACATCACACGTTAAACGTGTGTTCTTTTACAATTTTCTAAAATAAATGGTAAAATGATAATTCAATTTTTGCTTAATACACTTTACAAGAAGAAAAAGAATACCGTTAGCATTTTTTTATGATTTTTAAACAGTTTGATTAATTTATGTATTATATATAAACAAGGTGAAATTAATTGTGGTTTCTTTTCATATTTTTAAGGAAATTTATGTGTTTTTACATTATTGGCTAATAGTTATAGCAAGGAGGGAGTGTGACAAATATAGGCAATACAAGGGGTCTATATGTAATATAGGTACAGTGTATGTTATATAATAATGCTGCATGACCGTTCTGAAACTAATTAATGTCTAACTAGATTTTAACCCGTCGCGCGTTGCGGTGGCGTAAAAGCTTAGTAATTCGATAGTAGAAACTAAATTCGATAGCGATGATTAAGTATAACTTGTTATGTCTATATCTGGATAGCGATGATTAAGTATAACTTGTTATGTCATCAAAATTAGATAAATTAACAAAACACACTATATATAGTTTGGATATGCTTTAGATAATTGTGGTATAGCCAATTCGCTATAACCAGATATAAACCAGTTTCAAAACATAAATCAACATGCCCCATTATTACAGAAAACAAAAAAGATGGAAACTACTTAATCTTACCTCGGCAGAATGAGGGTTTGTTTTGTTGATGGTGATTCTTCCACCTAAAAATGATGCACTTTGCAGCATCCTTGACAAATCAAAAAGGTACCCTAGTGTCAATCTCCTCAACCTCCACATTTCGAGAGTCTATTCTTTCTTGGAATACGCATTATGCTTATTTCTAATTTCTGGTAGATCATTTTACTTAAAAAATTTACTTGTAATCGTAAGTAAACATCTATGTTAACTGATTATTCAACATGTCCATATCGTCACTTTACCGCATGAACACAATAACATAATGTGACCGGTGCTCACTACTCACCTCTAAATTTGGATTGGCTGCGCGGCCCTTCTCGGTAGCCATCTTGAGATTTTCACGTGCCTTTCTTATATTAAAATCACAAAAAATAATAAATAAAAATAAAAAAATCGAAGCCAAAACAGGCAACCTACTTACGGTTTTGGATATATTCTAGAAAGTTTGTGTTGGACGATTGTAGCTCATGCACGTTACTAAATAAATAATTTTATGTATTATTTAAGTAGATTCCAAAGTTATTAAAATAAACTCTATTTGGGCATGTGAAATCCGGCTTCTACATTTTAGTAATCGGTTACTATATTCATTTTAGTAAAAGTATTGTAGTTTCTTACTTATTACAAAATCATATTTTTTACCCAGTCTTATACTTTGTTGGGTATCCTTAAGTTTCTTACTTATTACAAAATCATATTTTTTTACTCAATCTCATACTTTGTTGGGTACCCGTAATACCCATCGGGTTTATTAGGTATTATGATTACAGTTAATTAATAATATATACCCCTTATGAGTTTTATATTTCTATATGGTGTTAAAGACTGAATGATACATGAGTATCATTCAATCCATTGATCTTATTCGACACGACCAACTTATGGAGAATGATGGAATGTGAAAACAACTATCCAATCCTTACTTTACTAACTTTTTTTAACTGCAAAGATTATCCTATATTACTTTACTAACTTTTTATTGACTGTAAAATTATATAAAAAGCTAGCAAAGAGCACCAAAGTTACATTACAAGAAGAGGATTCTGAATCCAGTCACCCAACTAACATTCAACTTTTTATTTGTCTTAACATACCACAAATACGAGTAGTTAAGAATTTCTTTAAATAATAAAAGCTTGAGCCGGTCATCATGCCTGAAGACAATATCGTTCCGAAATCCCTAAATCACCCACCATGTCGTCAAAATGATACCATGAATTAGCTTTCTTTTTTTGTCGATATATTTGATGAATTGAGCTAAATAATCATACCCATTGGACTAAGATCACCACTAGGCACAACATCTAACCAATAAAAATTTGGAATTTCAAACCCTTAATGCTATATCACAATCTCCAAAAACGTGATTTACGGTTTCTTCCACACTAGAACATACTAACTATTTTGAACAATTTGAGGATCTTAAAATTTCTTGTTTATCTAATTAGTTGTTATTAATTAGGGTACTAGGGTTCTTTGTTACTTAGTTTTTGATATAGTACAATTGTAATTCGGGCTTGGAAATTTTGAGACAGTCAACTGGTTGGAACTTTCGGGTTCAAAGCACTTGAATCAAATCAATATATGGTTTCTCGAGTCATTTGAATGTTTCTATTTATTTGAATCATTTGGTATGACAACTTTGGTTGTTGAAATGACATAAGTTATGGTGATCATTTGCCCGAAAGAAGAGATGGATATTCTATTGCAAATTTACCAGAATCCGATTATGTGTCATCGCAAGGCACCATGAGTTAGAGAGGGAGATACCAGAGATCAAAGAGATGCCATGGGGCGTGGATTCATTTGTTGGTGTTGATTGGGACTTTCTCTTAAACAATAGTTGAAGACGAGTGGTTCATCATGCGTTGGAGGAAACTGAACCAGAGTGTTTCATGTCCGTGACGGATGCTTTGAGAAAGAGGAGTATCCTTTTACTGGATGCAATCTATACACCGATAATGAAAAGAAAAACAAAATGTTGTGACTTTTTATTTCTTTCTCGTTATGAATAGTTAAGGGTGTTAGTCGTCATTTGTTTCTTACATGTTTTATGATTGGGGGCTTGGGGTTTTTAGTGACGACAAATTTAGATATCAAGAGAAACTTTATTATTTGTCGGTCAAGAGATCTTAGGAGCATTCGTGGATGGATAGGGGAAATCCATTGCAATTAATTCACAAAAGTGGTCCCTAAATTTTCTATATGAGATGGACTCTATTTATTTGGGTTATTATATGCATGAGAAAAGTCTAAAAAGAAAAACATTTTGAATAGTTTCATGCTATATATATTTCGCATGGTGATGAAACCAAATGATCCCTAAGGACATTGTTAACACGACCAAATACGCTTTTGACAAGGAAAGAAGTGTGGTGCAAAAACAATGGTGGAATGGCCAGTCAATTCAAAGATAGTGCATAGTGGCAGTGGTTCACAATGATAGTGATGGTTGAGTAAAGTTCATGGTTCGTACAAGACTCGAGGGGAGTCTTTTTTTTTTTTTCTATCCCGGGGGGTATGAGACAGGAGCATCCAATCTAATAATCTTAAATCGATGAACCGTATGGAAAATGATGGAAAGTGGCACCAACAATGACTCAACTTTAAAGATTATTTTGATGATTATGATTATCCTTTATTACTTTCTTAACTATTTTGAGCTATATTGGAGGAATTTAAAATTTCTTGTTTATCCCATTAGTTATTAATTATTATAAATTAGGGTTCTATGGTTCTAGTTTGTTTTAATTTTAATTCGGGTCTTAGAGACTTTGAGACAACCGAGTGGCGGCTAGAACCTTCTGGTTCAAAGCTTTTGAATTAAATCAATAGTTTTTTGAGCTATTTGAATACTTTGCATCACTTAGGATCATTAAACTTCTTTAATCTCCCTTGACACCTCTCTCTTATGCTTTGCCATTAGATCTTGGTTGGTTGTTGTTTATCTTCCTCCATTATCCCTTGTTGTGATAACTTTCTTTGTTGATATTTTTATCATTTTTTGTCCTGGCTCGACACGTGTTGCCATAGTCGTAGCTCCTATCACCATGCGGCCATAATGGATCCAAGATTTTTTGTCAGTGGAGACAAAAAAATAGGCGGACGTGTCAAGTTAAGATAACTTATTCAACTAAATATACTAGTATTAACGACGTTCCCAAATGATTAAATTAATGTATCATGAACAAGCATGCCGTGTAGACCAACGAAAACAATGGAACATCAAGAGAGAATTAGATTTGTTAACCATTTAGCTCGCATGACGACGAGGCCTTGAGTAGGCGATTGGCTTCAAATTACTCCTTGGAAATTTTCGCTTAGCGATTAAGGAGATCTATGATACATCAAATATATAATAAATATAACAAAAATTCACCATAGTCGATGAACATCAAAGAATGAAATACGTTAACGACTTTAGTCTAAATTATAAGGACAGCAAGGGGCATGCTAAGGGGAACACTTTCTTGTGTTAAAAGTTTTACACTACATATTACATTGGCGTAATTGAACTCTTATTAAATCTGTCTCTGCTTGTGTTGAAACCCGATCTTAAAGTCACCTCAAGAACGGACTTGACATCAAACTTTGAAATTCTTTTACCTTTTCCTTTTAACAGTTTCAAGTTTTTAAAAAGTTCAACATACTACCTATCACATTTTGTAAAATTATAAAATATATTAATATATTCGGGTGTATGGGTTCAGGTTATCAAACCATGTCACCCAATGTCAATCTCATACTCGCTCTAAACCTGGAAAAAATATCAAATCAATATCTTACTTGGTCCCTATCCAAATATCCGTCTCTAATACTTTGGGTATCGATTTCCCAGTCATGGGCGTAGCCAGGATTTTTTTCTATGAGTTCTAAAATTTTCTAGGGACGGACAACCGATTGTCTATCACTAAGTTTGGCTTTTTTTCTATCCGGTGGTGGTCAGGTCACATAATAGAAATGACAAAAATCAAATTAAGATGCAAATAACTAATAAAAAATACGTCTTATCGATATTAAAAGTTTATTTTTCTTCACTTCTTTTTTAATTGAATTTAAATTAAATGGTTTTTGGGCTTATGTGGTGGGCTTTAGCCTTAATAAGTTATTTTTAATTGAACATGGGCTAAATGAGTTAATGGGTTTTTTTAATAGAATGTGGGCTTCACAAGTTATTCTTACTCTAATCAAAATGTTAAATGTGGGTTAAGCTTCGTTGTCATGTTTTCAAACGATCGGTGTCAAGGTTTCTAAGGGTTTGATGTAAAGATTTCTACGTATGCAATGTTGAAAATATTATATATATATATATATATATATATATATATATGGTATGGATCTTAAGAGAAGTCCACCTTATTTAAGAAACTTGAGAAGCATTCTGGACCACACATTTTTCTAAGCTTTTCGTAATATACGCATACGTATAGTTTAAAATTCACAATATACATATATGTATATTGGATTATACACATATGTTTAAAACTCACATGATCCTAACCATATATATATAATATATATATATATATATATATACATACATATGTATATTTTATGTGTGTGTGTGTGTATGTATACAAGATTTGAGTGGTTCATGTGAGAACCATCTTTATTGTGAGAACCGTGAGAACCAATGTGGTAACCCACTACATCATCACCCAAAACTTAAAAAAATCTAACCCCCCACCCTCCCAAAAACCTAAACCAATGTGGTGTCCCACCTTTTTTTATTAAACTTATTGTTTAAAGAAAGTTTAGAGGAGTTCAGGGAATTCATCCCGATTATTTAGGAGTCCATGAAAGTTTAGGGAAAAACTAAGGGGAGCGGAGTTGAAAGAAGGATTACTTAAAAAGATAACCACTTATGTGTAGAGATGCATGTAAGTCGGGGGAGTTCGATAAAGATAAGTAATCTGATAAAATAAGTATGATTAGGCACTGATCATAATTTTCTTTTCAGTTTTATTGGAAATTGATACGAACCAATCAGATTTGGGATAAACAACCCGTTAAAGTGGGTCAATCTCTAAAGAAAATAACAAGAAATTAGACTTTGAGATAACTCTCTTTTAATATTTTTATTCATAATCAGAACATAACATATAATGCCATTATATAGGCTTACAACAACTAACAATAAGATAACCGACTAAAAGATGTAAACTAATAACCCACTATTCAAGGAAACAAAGTAACAAATGCATGCAGTAACCCACGTTTACATGGAGACATTGAAATGCATGACAACATGGGCTTGGGTCTCAAGGAGATGCATACTATGTTAAAACCCCTTGTCAAATTAATATGCCAAAACTGTAGTAATAAATCAAAGACCAAAATGTCTATATAGTCCATGGTTTTGTCAATAATTCACATTTGGTCTCAAACTTTTTTAAAATTACATTGATTTTACTTGTAGTTTAACAAGTTGTTACTTGGACAGTCCCCACTTAAATTATTAAATTTAATTATATATCTTTTAATGTTTAAATTATTATTTTCACACACTTAACTGAAAAACTTGACGGTCATTCAGTGTTGGGATTATCCGAGTAACAACTTTTCAACCCGTAGGGAACACCAATGTAATTTGAGTAAGTTGTGGACCCAAAACGAAATATTGGCAAACCACAACGACTAACCATGCATTTTACTCTAAATCAAATTATGAACTTAAGTTATCTCCAATTTTTAATAACATTGTAAAATTTATAAATATCTTGGACATAACTAAATTATATATCACATCCCGAAAGTTACAAGTTAGCAATATATACGGATAGGTTATCCAGATTTTTTTTTCGAATGGGTCGATAAACAAATGTTTATGTGGTCTGTTTATGGAAAGTGAGCATAAGTGATGTTTATGTGGTTTGCTTTGTTGGAAATCAGGCCCTTTGATCAAACATAAAAATACGAGATTGAGTGAACTGTTCGACTCTTTTATTAACTATCACTGAAAGCACACCAATACAATAACTCTAACCCTCTATTTATACTAAACTTGTTCTAGTCCTGGCCCGACTCAAACTTTATTTAATCAAATAAACTAACCAACTAGATAAACCTATCGAATTTAAACCAACAATTATCCTTAAAATAATTCACCAAGAATTATCAGTAACTCTTTTTTTTTTATTCTTATCTTCTAATTCAAGATTAACTTCTTCATGCTTATAGGCGACGAGCCATAGGGGCCTTTATGTGGTCCGCTTATGGACAGTGAGCCATACGGGGAATTATAGGGGGATGTTTTCTTATGGACATTGAGCCATAGTGGACGAGTTTTATTCGGATTGGTAGTCCTAATGGACGAGTTTTATAAAACATAAGCAAACTGAGGAGTGATTTACAATTGCTGGTGTTTTGAGTTTTAAACTAAAGTGTTCACAATATTGTTTGAAATACTTTAACTTAAATTATTAAACATCATAGATTAATAATAATTATTATTAACTAAAGGTTTGACTTACGTGTGTTACGGCGCGAGCGAGAAAGGAAGAAACATTGCAAACGTGCATTCGATCAGATTCTTTGGAGGTCTGTAATTCAATACCCCCGTTGAAAACTTCAAGTTACCCCTAATAACTGAGACAATGGTTAAGAAGTTTTACTTCTTGTCAATGACGGATTCTGAGCATCTCCAAGCAATATTTTTGTAGCATCGTCTAGTGAAAGCTTATGTGTGTACCGGTTATTTTGTGCACCTCTAGCTATATGTGTGTAGTATATGTATATTTGTGTGTGGCTCACATTCAAGTTGAAGAAGATGTTCCGAGTCCACTTCATGCATGTATGCTATTATTGTACTAGGTCCTAACTTTGCATGTCCAATCTGTCTTTCATATAGAATTTATATAGCGAGTGTCTGTATGTAACAAAACGAACCAAAACCAACCAAATCCCCACTGCATCGCTCGGAGAAATCCCACCGGTTATACATACATAACCAAACCATAGTTTCGATTTCGATCATGTGAAACAAACTACTCATCATTGCCACTTTTCATTAGTATACACAAGTATATGTAAATTTGTGTGAGCAGCCCAATTTAACCGGCCGACTATACTTTTTCTTCTTCTCGGTCCATGCAATTCAACCCAAGTCTGAATGTTAAAGCCCACAAGTTAAACAAAAAAAGATTATGTGAAATGGATACCACTAAATAATACATGAATGAGACTAAGTAGGTTACATAAAAGTAGTTAATTGCCATCTTCCACTAGCTTTTGTTTTGTCTAATTTTCAACAAAAATTAATTTGAGAACTCCAACTTTAGTTTCTCCATTTGATATTATGTTCACCAATTTAGAATTATTTTGATCATTCTATCAATAGGTTTCTCACTTATTAATTGACCATTAATCTTAAAGTGACCATTTTTTTAAATTAATTTCTTTTTAGTAAACTATTTTTAATCATTCTACCAATTGATTTCTCACTTGCTCATTGACCATTAATCTTAAAGTGACCATAAACACATTAAAAATTTATGGCTTTACCCCATTTTCTTTATAACCGCGAAAATATAAAAGCAAATACAAGTAATACATGTTAAAAGGAAACATGTCTTGATTTGAAACAAACATTTTATAGGAAAAAATACTGAAGTCCAAATGTGATATTGAGGTGTAAGGTAATTAAAATAATCTATTCTTTTTGCACTTTAGTGATATTAAGCACGTCTAGCCATAATCTAGTGCGTTCACACCAAGTTTAAAAAATGTATATTGACTTGTTTTTGGCTGATTTTTACCAATTCCAACTACATGCATGTCATAATCTTGTTAGATTTTATAATTGAACTTAACTATCAGGTTTTTATTGTTTTAAACATCATTTGATTATTATTATTATTATTTTTTTGAAAAAAAATTAGCCATTGGAAGTGATTAAACCAAACTACCCTCACATTTCACCATGCTTGCTATGAGCCCATCTCTACCAAAATCATTGGACATAGGGCGGCTGTCCCCCCCTAAAATAATTACTGTAATTTTTAGGCAAAAATCTCGACCGTCTCTATTAAAAGTTCGCTTAAGCCTCTGGATTGTCTCCCTTATTAATAAAACTTGGGTCCGCCACTGATCAAAATGTCTTGAAAGACGACTTAAGAGTTGTTTGTTTAGTTCTTAATAGAGCTCTTAATGGTTCAGACATTTTACTTGTTCAGCACTTAATGGTTTAGAGTGTTTGTTTCGCAAGCAGATGTCTGAATGGTTCAAATATTTGTCTCTGAATGGTTAAGCATTATACTGAGTCTAAATGATTAGGACCTCTAATCTCAATTGGTCAGACATTTGCCTCTGAATGATTAAGCATTATACTGGCTCTTAATAGTTCAGACCTCTTACCGGTTCAACACTTAATGGTTCAGACCTCTTACTGTTCCAACACTTAACTATTTAAAAGTTGTCAAACATCCCCTTAGCAAGATGTTTTTGATACTATCCAATACTTAAATCAGTTCTTAACAAGTTTTAAACAACTCAAATACATCCAACAGTGTTAGAATTCGAACTCTCATGATTAATTACCTGCTGGCAATCGTGTATGAGCTTCAAGAACAGCTCTATTTGAGAATGATTGACCTGGGTCAAACTTTATCCCTTTATATACAATCTTAAGTTACATATTTGGCACATATAGGCTTCTCAAGACCTCAACTTGTTTCTTTCCAACTGTTACACTCAACTTCTCAAAATTCATTTTTCGTCAAGTTAACAAATACCACATGCATGGTTTGGGTTTTTTCTTTGCAATTTTTGTTTCATATATCATTTTTTTTCAGGTTTGAATGAGTTTAGATCCTTATTTGGGTTTGAATAGATTTAGTCAACTATGGGGATGGGTGGTGGTGGTGGTGGTAGCCTAGGGTGGCCGATATATAGGTATACATATAAATAGATGGAAATAAGAAAAATTTTAAAAAGTATACAAAACTGTTATAAACATATTAATATCTATTAATAGCTCAAGTGTTTATAAAAAAAGGAAACATAACCAAGTTTTCCTAACGTTTTAACAAAGTCCTTCAAAATTTTTTTTTTCCAATAAGTCACTCAACTTTCATTAGATATTAGATATTCCAATCCTATGAATTCTATGTAATTTCCTTTTTAAATGTTTAAATATTTTTTTTAAATTAAGTGAGACAAATAAAACATATACGAAACTTGATTACTCCCTAGCGATAATATTCTTTTTCAATTAACTTGAGGTAGGAGATAATAGTGAAAAAATAAATTAACAAAATAATAAACAAGTTTCACAATTATTAAACATAAGTCAAACTATAAAAAAATCATTGTATGTTTTATTTGCCTCACTACGTTATAATCATATTTTATCTTAAAATATCATTTATAATGCTTAATTATTCATTACTAATTATCTAATGTTTCTTCTATTAAAACTAGAGGTGAGCAAATTAATCGTCATAACCGATAATCCAAATTATAACCAAGATAATCGAACCGCTATTAACTGAAAATCGACATAATTAATAGTTATGGTTATGAAACTTTGTTTAACGATCAAATATGATGCTTTGGTTAACGGATATAACCGAACTGAACTTATAATGTAAAATCTATATAATTGAGGGAGTTATGTTTAACATTAGAGAGTAAATTCCCTTTATTTTTGTTAGTGAATATGTACCTTATTAAAGGAATCTCACATCGGTAGTTAAACTAAATAATATAGTTTTAGATGTCTTATAAAAATGCTCAGGCTAAGTCCAAACCATGCACACCCCTATTTATTTCAAACATTGCTTGGTTAATTAACCAAAACCGAACCATAACCGACTTCATAACCGGAGTTTGGTTATGGTTATGGTTAGGAAGTCTATAACCGAAGCTAGTGACTATGGTCATGATTAACGGTAAAAACAAAACCAAACCGACCTATGCACACCGCTAATTAAAATCGTGTAAGATACTATTTTCTTACGTGGTTAAAAAAATCAGAAATAAGCAAAATATGCTGATGCATTATAACAAATTACATAAAAAACCGTTGTAAAACATATTTAAAAAAAACAAACAAAATACAAAATAGTAAAAATATATGATTATGGCCTAGCTCTCCATTTGGTTGAAATGAAATGAAAAGAATCCAAAGATCTAGGGGTCATTTTTAGAGTGTGAATTTGATCAATCGGACCATGACACGAAACCGAACCACAGTTGGCATATATATGATGGGACCAAAGATCTTGTACGAACTGCTTTTGTCACTCTAGAGACACGTTTCGAGCTCAAAGTGGAAAAGATGAATCCTTATTAACTTGTTTGTTTGTGTAGAGACACTTCCATCGTTCATGTTCATTTTTCTCGTACAATAACTGCCACTGGACCACGTTGTCAACGTCGAATAAGTAGCAATACACAAGGGTGTATATATATATGGTCATGAACCTTGTTGTATGTATGTTGTTGTAAGTAATTGTATGAGGAGCTATGGCTAGAGAACGTGTACGTGGTGCATGTGATCACCATGTGGGTCAAAGATTTAAAGTGTGAAATCTAATTTTGTTTAGTAATGGCGGTGGTTTGAGTGATGTTAGGCGTTGTTTATGGCATGGTTAACGGTGAAAGTATTGATTTTTGTTTGGAATAATGTTGATATTTAGTAAATCGTAAGGGGTGTTTGTTTTAGCTTTTGATGGTTCACACCTCTTACTGGTTCAGCATTTAATGGTTCAGACGGTTTGTTTCGTGAGCAGATGTTTAAATTGGTCAGACATTTGTCTCTGAATGGTTAAACATTATACTGGCTCTTAATGATTCTGACATCTTACTAGTTCAACACTTAATGGTTCAGACCTCTTATTGATTTAGCGCTTACTCATTCAAAGTTGCCAAATAGTCCCTTAAACAATTAAGAGATAGTGGGTTTTAAGCTCTTAAGGCCAAGCGTTCTATTTACGAGGTTCCTTGCTCTCCAGATCATGTCGTAGTAGTAGTGACGTGGTGTGCCTAGTCACTGGGTCGACAAATAATCGACCGCTTTAAATGAGGATTAGTCATTTGCTTAATCAGACCAGTTACATGCTCGGTTCCTTGTTGAATCGAATGGTCCGGACATGAAAATACTGCGATTAACCTTCCATGAAAAAAATTAACATGTATCAAGATCTTAAGATTTATGAAAAAGAAGTAGATTTTAGAAAAAAAATGCTAGGTCTAGAAAGTAGAATAGTAATTGCTAAAGGTAAAAAATTGCACATGTAAACTTACTCTGTCCGGGCTATGTCCAAGGTTGACTTTTTGACCGTCATGAGACTGTGTTCCCTGATACGCAGGAACCAGATGGAATCCGTAAACCTTCCCCCCTCCCCCCGTCAGGTTCGAACCCATAATTAAAGCCCTGATTCATCCCTTCACCCAGATGTCCCTCGAAAATGGCCAAGCAGTAATCAAACCCGCGTCTCTACTAGGGAGGGCAAACCTTTTGACCACTAGACCAACATCTGAGGACTTGTTTTTGAATGACAAAAAATCTCACGTGTAAACCCACCCTGCTCGGGACTATGTCCAAGGTCGACTCCTCGCCTGTTATGAGACCGTTCAAAAGAGTGAGAAACTAAACTAATTGATTAACCTTGATAAATTAATGTTTATCTTTAGTTTAATTGCCAACCCTTCATACACACATATATGTGTGTCTTTTGAAATAGAAACAAATTATTTTTGTGACAAATGGAGTAGTTTTGGTATTGAGTGTTATATGCTATAAACAAGACAATCAACGTTTATACTAGAAGATAATGATGTTGTATATGTCCAAAAACATTAGACGATGTTTTATAGAGAGGGGTTAATTTATTTACTTAGACTATCTACCAAGATTCGAATAGGGATTATAGGATTGGTGGTGTGTAAACAAGACAAATTAATGAAATTGGCTTTGTTGAAATGGACAATTCAAATGCTAAAATGTCAAAGGTCATTATTATAAGCACATACATTAATCAAAACCAACAAAAGTAATTGTCTTTGAAAACTTTTTGGACCATATAACTATATGAAATATATATATGATGCTAGTATTACATTTTATTACTTATTTATGTTATAAGTAATTAACTAATTTTGACTGGATAATGAAGATGAAATTAATATGCTTTGTGGATATATAAATGCTTTAAAAAGCCACTTTATGCTCGAAACACATACGAACGATTAATATGCATTTCTGTCGTCTGTGTCATATGGTGTATTTGCTTGAGTGTACATGTATATTTATATGTAATATCTGTATGTGTATGTATGTGTGTATGCAGATGTGTGTGTATTTTATACGTATGTCATGTGTGTTTAATTTTGTTTATATGATAGTGTTCATGTGTATGGAACATGATGTTCATATTCATATTTATATTTATTAGAGTTAGCTGTCATTTTTGTTCCTGTATTTTGTTCACTTTTGCCATTTCATTCCAATTTTAAAAAATATGTCAGTTTCTTCCCTGACATACCGGAAACTTGCTACTTCAGTCCGAAAATTAAAACTCAGTTAAGTCAGACTTAATTATCTAACATAAAATAAGATGAAATTAAAAGAAGGTGAAATTACAAGAAATATGAAAGACAATAATACCCTTTATTAAACATGTCTGTTTTAACTGGGTTTTAATTTTTGGACTGAATTGGCACGTTTCCAGTATATTAGGGAGGAAACTGGCACATTTTTTAAAATTAGACTGAAATGGCAAAAGTGAACAAACCATAGGGACGAAAATGACAGCTAACTCATATTTTATATTTTTATATTTTATATCTATACATGTTGATATGCACATGCCCTAATCCCTATGCATCATTGTATGTTAATACGTATAACTCGTGTACAGTAAATGTGAATATAAGTTATATGTATATGTATGTATGAATTCATGTTTATTTGTATATGTATGCGTATTTTATATGTATGATGGTGTGTGTTTTTGTATGTATATGTATATATCTTTATGTACATTCGTATATGTCTATTTTTGTGTATGTATGTATGTATTTTTGCATATGTGGGTATGTATGTGCATAAGAGTGAGTGTATGTATATATGTTGATGTATGTATGTGTGTATGTATGTATGTATTTTTATATGTGGGTATGTAGGTGCGTATGAACGAGTGTATGTATATGTGATGTGTGTGATGTTGGTGTATGTATGTATGTATGTATGTATGTATGTATGTACTATGTATGTATGTATGTGTGTGTGTGCGCGCACGTATGTGTGCCTATGACTTGTTAACATACCATTTTTATACAAACGGAAAAAAGTAATAATCAGTTAAAAAAATTGTTGTTAAGTTTTTAGGTAGCATGCGGATCTCGCAAGCTAATCATGAGTTCAAAAGAAGCTTTGGTGTTGTTCAAACAATAGATTTTGTTTTAACTCAATATGAAGAAATTTTCACTTGACCCAAATCCTATGTATGACAAATGGAAACAAAAATAATAATTTGTTAAAAATGTTATTAACTTTATCGATTTGCGAATCTCGCAAGCTGATCATGAGTTGAAAGAGGCTTAGGTGTTTTTCAACAAAGCCCTTTTCAGTTGGAATTAGTGAATCAATTTTGTGATTAGTCAAGTATGAAAAAACCTTAACAATAATTAACAAAATGATGCTAACAAATACACATTTTCACATTAGTTGTCAACTTGAATCTTTGTGTTCACATACTTTGTTAAATCCACTATCACAGGGTTATTGTTTATGGTTTTACAATCCGTTGATTTGGTCTTAAAGGTTTAAATCTTGAAAAAGACTTAAAGGAAACTTAGAAAACACTATTAAAGATTTATGAGAAACTTTTTTTATCTAATTAGCTCATGTTTATTTGCATGTTTTTTTAACTATGAGAAACTTCAAATCCGCTTAATTTGCATGTTGTTCGTTAAATTACTCCTAGTTATTTAAATATACATCACTTAGGTTTTGGCGTAGTAACCAAGAGGAATAACTTTTTGTAAAGAGACTAAAGTTCAATTTTTGTGAGGTGTAATTTAATATAGAATTATGAGAAAAAAACTTAGCTGTTAAAAAAATTTCAGATTACATAAACATTTATCAACTAACTTTTAATTTTTAAAACATATTATTATTTACAAAGAAATTCTTCAAAGGAAATAAAGAATAATGTATGAAAGCATTAATTATTGAATTAAAATAATAAAAGTTTAAATAATAAAAACATAACTTTTAAAAGATTAAATATGAGATGGGGCTCACCCTTGATCTGTGTTTAGATTTCTCATATGCTCATTGAAGTGGCTTCTTTGTAATGTTTAGCTCTGCCAGGCTGAGGTATGCATTGCCACCTACAACCACTTGGCAATTTAAAAAAAAACATGTGATATAGTTGTATCATATTACAATAAATTTGATAATATTTAAAGATATGATAATATATAAAGATACAAATAATAACAAAGACCTAAGGTTGGATGTTTTGAGTTAACGCCCACATCCATATCGACACCTTTAGGCGCCAAACATCGCTCTGGAGGCATTAAGGAGGGGCGCCAACAGAGGGTTGTGAGTGGTTTAACGGGCGTTTAAGGAAGAGGAAACATGTGCTTTGTACGGCAACCAATCAAAATCCTCCATTTGAAGGGGGTAGAGAGCGAGAGAGCGCAACGTGTAGCGTAATAAGACCATTTTAGTTGTAATTTCCTTTTTGACCCATTAACAGTGTAAAAGGTATGATTGAGGAGGAAAAGCACTATTTTTTGTTTCTAGTACAATGAGATTGTACCAAACAAGATCTTTGTCTTCCAGAGGGTTGAACATATTAAAAGTCTTTTGAGCACCAAAACCTTTGCTTCATCTAGACCAAAGTGTCTTTGAATTCACACCCTAACAATAGAGAGACAGATGACACATTCGTGTAACATATGTAAGCATCAATTAGTGTTTGATCTAGCACGCCCATCTAGACATTATGTGCAAGTATTCATACTTATATGTAACTAATTTTTCAAATATATAAAATCTTTAACATGGAATATACATATACATACACATATATATAGACATTATTCATACTTATATGTAACCAATTTTTCAAATATATAAAATCTTTAACATGGAATATACATATACAAATACATATACATACATTTATATACACACACAAAAAAAAACAAACTCCTGTACCGAAAACGATGTTGTTCGGTACGGCATGGTAGCGATACGGTGTCAATTTATTGAAAGGAAAACAATAAAAAAATAATACTAGTACCGATACATATGTTGTTCAGTTGGTTTCGGTTCAATTTAGGGTATGTTTGGCAAAAGTAGTGGTGGGTGGTGGCTGGAAGCTAGAGGCTGGTGGCTAGAAGCTGGTAGTTGTAGCTTTTTTAGAATATTTAGGTGTTTGGCAGAGTAGCTAGAGCTTTTAATAAAATATATAAAATGACCAAAATGGACATTAAAAAGTTGGTGCATTAAAAAGTATATTATTTTTAAAGGTTAAAATAGTCATTTTTTCACTAAAAGCTTGTAGCTCCTTCTAAACGCTACTAGTAGGGGCGTTTAACCAAAAGCTTCAAGCTTTAACCTAAAAGCTTCAAACTCCTTCAACCAAACAAGACTTTTTATTAAGTAGGAGCTTTTTCTTAAAAGCTTAAAGCTAGAAGCTCCTAAAAGCTCTATGCCAAACATACCCTTAGTATGATAGCGCGCGACACAATATTCGTTATCAATAAATTTATATCGCAATGTTGAAAAAAATAAATAAACATAGAACACAAACCAACTGATATTTAATTAAACAACATCAATACCGGTATCGATATCCGTTTTTATTGTTTTTGATCTATTTAAGTTTTCTCTTTCGATTACTATAGACTATTGTGAGTACTAGTACGGCAGTACCGTAACGAAACAAACATATACCGACATAATTCTCGCCGCGAAGCGCCAGGAAATCTCACTAGTTCATACTTATATGTAACCAATTTTTCAAATATGTAAAATCTTTACCATGGATTATACATATGCATATATATGTAGTGATTTTGTCTAGAACAGGAAAGAAGGAAGATATTATATATTTTTATAAATTTTTGGTATGGAAAAGTGGAATAAAAACATAAAGGATATCATTAAAGAATTTAAATGGTTAGGATTTCTATGCATCTTTCCAGGTATGGAAAGGGTGAGTATATATTCTACTTATGGAATGTGCGACTGACCCAACCATTTAATTGCAAGGGTGTGGTGTAGGTCCATGGGTTATGTGACGTGGGCTCATTGCAACAATTCCCAACTAAACCATGTTTAAATTAAACAAATATATGCCGTCCCACTCCCATGCTTTTGGTAATCTATCATCTATGATCTATGTGCTTTTTTTTTTCTAAATATCATTTTGATAATTCAAGTTTTTCTTTACATGATATATTTATATAAGATTCAATTCACTGACCAACTAATTCAAGTTTTTATGTTCATAATATATTTATGTAATGTTCAATTTAGTGACCAATAAACGTGAGAAGAAGATAAATGATTAATTTTTTCATTTTTAAATAATTAAAAAATATAAATTAATCACCTAAGTTAAATCTATAATTGACCGAAAACGAATCGAAAACTACCAAAAGCTATACAAAATTACATAGGCATTAAGATGTTTTTGCAACAAATCACTTAAGAATTCAACTTCCACAAAAGCAACTACAACATTTGTTAGATGAAAAAAAGGGAACAAACACAATAAAATGTCAAAAGGGAGCAAAACCATCATGGAAATACAATTGTTGTTTTGATATGTTATCCGTTTTAGTTATGGTTTTTGTTTAAACTTGTTAGCATGTTTGTTGTTGTGGTATGGTTTGCTACTTTTGAATTATATTATGGTATGGTTTGATGTATAATAGACTTGGATCCTATCTGGGTATGGTTTGCTTTGCAGTAGGTGTTTTGGTTGTTTGAAATGGTATGAAATGTTTGGGAATGGTTTGATATGTGTAGAGGTATGACCCTGTTCGCCCAAGTCAAACCGGTCAACACCTATTATAACCCGGTTATGCCATAACCGTCTCAGTTAAATATGATAAATATATATCATAAAGTAACCGAATCTCCAAAGAATATGAAGATCCTAAAAGATAGACCTATCTTCTATTCTATGAAACAGTATCCCAACTCAATTACAACTCCAAAATTAAGGGAAACCCTTAATCACCACCACATTATAAATATAGGTTTTCTTCCCTCTATTCTACATGTTATTATCTAACCCTAAAACTCTTTCTACGTTGAGTACAATACGAGTTAAGCGTTGGAGGGTGGCCAGAGACCTCGGTCTCTGGTCCCTTCTAACGTGTTCTGTGATTTTGCAGGTCTGAGGTGAGACGGAGAAGACGAGGTGTGGCTATGTTCGTATTTATCACCGTTAAAGTACAGACCCGTGCAGGTTCATGCTTCTTCAATATGCAATAGCTTTTCTATAGTCTGCACAGTTTTGGTATAGTTTTGACATGGTCTGCACAGTTTTGGTATGGTTTGATATGCACACTTTTAGTATGGAATAAGTCGTAAAGTTTTGATATGCACAAATTTGGTATGGTATTAGTGTATATAGTTTTGGTTTTGGTATGGTTTTGTATGGTGTAAAATGTTTGGTATTAGCTGGTTTGATATGGTAAAAAAAACTGTTTAGTTTGCACATCTTTAAGTCTGCACAAGTTTGGTTTAACATGGAAAGAGATAGTACTTGGTTTTGGTATGTAATAGTTTGAGATTTGGGCAAATCAACTAAAATTGCATCTATTACATTTACACATCCTTATGTTTGCACGGGTTCGGTCTGCACACAGGTTTCATCCATTACATTTTATAACAAGCACAAGCATTACAGACTAATTTTCATTTTCATTACACTACAATACATATTCAAGTCAAAATAAAGTAAAAGGACTAATATTCATTCAACCATTACAAGACTCACTTACATTAGGGTTCAATACTTCAATGTCATTGCAAAACTTGCATCCAATTGACAAAATACATACCCAACATCACTACAATAATTACCAAACAAAGTATCACTTATTTGTTTTTCTTTCAACTTTCTTGTGCAAATCCCTAACATTTTCTTCCATGTCATTTCTTGATCTCAGCAGCCAAGCAAAGAATTCGCACATGTGTCGTTGCTGCAAAAGAAATGAAAAAAAATAGGACAATTGATTAGTTTTATTGGCAAGGTAAAGCATCATACCGTTTGGGGACAATAATAAAACCACCGTCCTGGATTATTGTGCGTCCATGATGTTCGTATTGTAGTCACTCGCCCACAAGAACACAAGCACATTGTCGATTTCTTAGAATTGGTAGAACAGGGGATGAATGGAAGAATGTTTGAACATAGTTTGATTTTTGAACGATGGTGATGGGCAAAGTCTGAGGTTTTAAAAACATAATTAACAAATAGGCTGAAAGGACAAAAATAGCTCTTACATGAGGGTGTAGTTCATTATGTTTTTACAACCGTTAGGCTTAATACCTTAGTGTGTTACAAAAACTAAACCACATAATCTTTATATGTTAAAAAAAAGAATGATTACTCGAAGACGAAACTTTCAATAAAACATAGGAACTATCCGTGTAATTAATTCTTAAAAGATAATAATGCCGTATTGACAAATTATATGTTGTAAAAAACGAGGGATTTGAAAAAAAGTCAACAATGATTGGTTATTTTAATTTTACCCTTGCATGCTATTTTACACATAAAATTTTACTAGCGTAACACCTTTATTATTTCTACCATTTGTTTTTTAAATCAGTGGCTCAAAATCCTTCTACCCCATTTCTTATTAAGTTGATAATTTTTTTTGTTTAGTCTTTACAATATATATTCAATGAAGTGTAAAATTATATATATATGATTCTGTTCAAGTGAGAACCACCCCAGTTGCGAGAACCGCAAGAACCACTCTCAACCAATCAGAATATGCCACACATGCAATATTATTTTATACCCTAAGGGTATTTTGCTCATTTACTACATATGTCAAATCTATCTCTTTATTAAATTCCCATTTTCTCTCTCCATCACTTTCAATTGCAGATTTTTGTTTCTCTCCTCTCTCCTCTCTTCAAAATTCATTGTCTTTAAAATCCCACCACCATCTTCATCTATCTTAAACACAATCCAGACACCCCATCTAGAACATCACTCTCTCTGTCTCTACTCCCTCTCTAACTCCAACCGCCGATCACCACCACCATCCGACCACCACAACCATCACCACCACCCGACCACCACACCAAACCATAACCACCAAACGACCACCCACCATCTATGGCGGTAAACTGAACAAGAATGAGCTTGAATTGAAACCACGCAGCCACCGCCATCACCGCCGTTCCTCAGGCTCGAGCCACGCACCACCACCCCGATTCCGGTGTTTCTGGTCACCGGAAAAAGCGGCTCTGCCGCCTGTAGACTGTTGTCGCGCCGCCGCCGATTACGGCGTTTTTGGCCGCGATTATGGCAGCTCCGCTGTTGGTTGTTGTGGTGGCGACAAGGATCGCGTAAGTCATATTACTCTCTCTCTGGTGTTGAAAACAATTTAATCAAACAGAAAATTAATTATTTTATTATTAGTTACCGAGTTATTGGCCAAACCAGTTTATTCCAACTTAAACAAACTAATTGAAGAAAGGTAGAAGAGACTGTCCCGTTATCGGACGAATTTAAATAACACGCAAAAACAAAAACCAACCTGGCGATTTAAGAAACCGAGATTCTTGAACTGCACGGATGATTCCTTTTCTTAAAGGATTTTACGCGCTCGTATTGCTGTGAGCTGCAGCGTAAACTCCCAGGATTTAATGCAGAACTGATCTGGTATTCCAACAGCAATGGAAACCAAAAACGCAGAAGCTGGAGAAGAAACAGAAGCACAGAGATGACAGGCTGCAAAAATTAGAGTAGAAAATGGGTAGTATGAAGCCTTTATTTATAGGTTCAGATCTCAACTGAGAATGAGAAAAACGGGGAATGGGATAAACCTCATCTACCAGATTCGAATTCGAATTCCTGGAGATATCCCACATGAATTCGATTTCCAAGAGATAACCCCCAAGTTTCGAACTCATCTCTATCCCAATCTTATCTCATCTGATCTCGATCCACAGCACTAACGCACCTGAACCGGACCCTAGCTAAAAATAAAAGCTCCTCAGCTCCTAGCGACGATGCGTATGTGCGAAGTGCAAAGTGCGCCTCAAACGCGCCCATTCGCGAGCTCGCGGCGGCGGCTCGGCGCGCGTGTGGGCTTGACCCACTTCTCAACCCATTTAACACTTTGGAGGCCCATAAGGGGTAATCCCTTATAAGGTACTCAACTTTCACCTCCCCCACCAATGTGGGATGGAGGAAACATACCAACTTGTATGTTCCTCATTAATATTTCCAACAATCCCCCATCAAGTTGTTGAACTTCACTCAAGCAGTTAACCGTTGATAGCATGTCAATTAGTGTAACAACGTAAAGATTTAACCACCGTTTACAGATGAAAAAAAGATCAGATTTTCGGGAATGGAAATTATAACAGTTACTGAATCGATTTCAATTGAAGTCCGAGTTAGAATAGCTACATTTGCCACACTGGGTAGAAACTTACCGTTTATAAAATCCGGTTTCCATGACCTCCTTTAGAGAGAAAATTTATCTTCCTCAGGCGACAACTACAAATCATTAAAGTCTGAAGATTTTTGATCAAGAGTACAAGATGGAGTCAAAACTTGGTTAAGAGGTTATCACCCTTTGATTCAGTTCATTCAAAGCATTGTTGAATCTCGCTATATGGATTTATCAAAAGTATGATCGTTGAGCCTTTGATCGATTTAAGTTACGTTTAACCGTTGATTTACTTGAAGAATTTGATAGATGCACTAATCAAGTTGGGTGTTTCATCCTGGATTCTATTTTGGAGTTTAGGTAACCCGTCGATCCGCGTTTATTAACTTATACTATCAATAAACTTGTAGGAGGTTTATTAATCATGCATCACTAAAAGTTACTTATAACTAAATAGAACAACCTTTATGACTGATATTTTCAAACGGAGTTTGGTCCTTCACAAATGTTACGTATCCCTACTGTTTAGAAATTTGTCCGGTTTAATATTTAGTAGGTGGGGTTCACGCATGATCTACTTACCAAGGAATATCGGCATTTCGACACGTCCCACAAAAGCGATGCCGTAGACGTTTTCTCTGAATCCAACTCTACTGTCTTTAATAAAAATGCAAGTATTGCATAATCTGATCTTCCATAGGAATGTGGGTTATTATCACGCCTTTTCGTTTGATCGCAGGGAAATTGATCAATCCTGTGTCTGGTGATAACATCCACCCACCTTGAGTATTTGAATCACTGCGTGGTGTCAATAGCTTGCCTTTTTGACAAAACGATATTTCAGGATAGACTTTAATGTACAGATCACCAATGTTACTCTTTACAGGTATCCCAGTTACTCTACTCTTTTGCGCTTTGACCCTGGAGATTGTTTCGAATTTGATGATCTTTTGTTTCTTGAATCAATTCGGACCAGTATTGAGTTCCATTGTTTCAACATACTGACACCCATTAGACCAATAGCTTCAGGTGAGCCATGCTTAATGATCAGCTTAGTTTACAAAATTCAATAATGGTAGTATACGCCTTTCCCTTGAAGTCTTGAAAACTAGTCAGATATTTCAGAGTTATGAATTGACTTAGAGACAATCGATTTGAGGGATTTATACTCTAGATCCAATGCTGTATCCAAGCTTGTCTCTTGCATGTTTCGTTTAAAGTGAAGACATCACGATTTCTTAGTTTCAGAAATACCTTCAAGGTGAGTGCTAATGATAACATATCATCAACATAGAGACAAATCACGACTGTATAACTGGGTTCACATTTAGTATAGATACACCTATCAGCACTATTGTGTCGAAACCCGAAAGCAGTCACAGTGGTGTCAAACCTCTCATGCCACTGTTTAGGAGCTTGCTTCAAACCATAAAGAGATTTAATAAGTCTACACACTTTGTTCTCTTGTCCAGGCATCACAAACCCTTCTGGTTGCTCTAAATAAATCTCCTCATTTAGATACCCATTTAGAAACGCAGTCTTTACATCCATTTGATGGATGTACATCCTTTCCAAAGCAGACACCGCTATTAGAGTTCTAATAGAGCTAATTCTAGCCACCGGTGCATAGGTATCAAAATAGTCGATCCCTTCTCTCTGCCTATACCCTTTAGTAACTAATCTCGCTTTATAGGCAGAGATGGATCCATCTGGATGATACTTCCTTTTGAAAATCCACTTGGATCCAATAGGTTTCTTTCCCTTGGGTAGATCAGTTAACTCCCAAGTTCCATTTCCCATAATGGAATCCATTTCATCATTGACTGCTTCCTTCCACAAAGGAGCATCTCTTGATGACATTGCTTCGCTGAAAGTTTTAGGATCATCATCCAAATTAACAACGAAAATGACCTCTCTCATCACTTTCTTTTGAGTTCCCTCAACCAGGTAAGAAAAGAAATCATCTCCATACTTTTCTCTTTTCTAACTCTAGTACTTTTCCTCGGTTCTTCAACCATTGGTGAAGGTTCGACTCTTTTCACAGAAGTACTAGAAGATGTGGTGTAATTTGAGTTTTCATCATCTCTAGAAAACTTGTTCTCAAAGAATTCCACATCTCCGGATTCTACAACTATACCTGATTCGTCATCCAACAACCGGTAAGACTTACTTTGCGGAGCATATCCAATGAATACACTCTTGTAAGCTCGTTCTCCCAGTTTGAGTGTCTTTGGATCAAGTACGCGATAATAGGCAAGACAACCCCAAACCCTCAAATACTCTAGGTTTGGTTTTCTTCCTTTCCACAACTCATATGGGCTCGTAGGTATCACACGACTAGTGATCCTATTGTGAACATAACAAGCGGTTAACACAGCTTCCCCACATATTACGAGATAGACCCGATTGATTTAACATACAGTTAGCCATCTCTACCAAGGTTCGGTTCTTTCTCTTAGCCAAACCATTTTGTTGGGGAGTATTGTGCAGTTCTCTCATGTATGATGCCTTCTGTCACACCCCGACCCGCAGCGGAATAAGAGTCGGGGCATAATTGGGTTATCACCAAAGCTCATGATATTTACTAATATGTTTCATATTTATTAAAGTCAAAATTACATTCCCAATAATCCAAATATGTCCATACAATACAAAGAAAATAACCAAATAAAACAATTCCAAGCTCTAAATCATTTTATTCTTCTAGGCCAATCCTATGTGTTTCTTGCTGCAGCTGGTTCATCTGAATCATGTGTAAAAATGGGGTTTTTGGGTCAACATAAGTTGGCGAGTGAACCTTGTTAGATAAACATTTATATTGATTTTCTTGTTAGTTTATCAATGAAAAATTGTGCATAATCATAAATGAGCAAATGTAAATAATCAAACAGTAGCAATAATAATCACAATTATAACATACAATAACATATGATAGCATACATTAACATACCAACATCATACAATAAATAACATGAATGAAACTGTGCGATCAAGGCTCAATCAAGCGGAGCCGATCGTATTGCATGTACTGAAAATGATAAATGTCTGTGCGATCAAGGCTCAATCAAACGGAGCCGATCGTATGTTGGCACGCCAGGTTCACGCTCATAATGTAATGGGGAGCGGCGGCCTATGAAATTGCATGTACTGAAAAATAATATTAAATCTAACAATAACCACACAAACAGTTGAAACAAACTGAATACACATTTGTTCATGATATGATGTATGCACAATGATTTAAATATAATAAATAGCAAGACAAATGATACACCCAAAAACGTGATTAAAACGGGGAATTTGTAAAGATTCACTCACATTGGGTGCATTTGATTGGAGATGGTGAGATGCGCACGAGTTGTAAGAGCGGAACAACGAGAATTAACTAACCTAAATAATAACGGAAAATATAGTAAATGAGTGGATTTTATTAAGGATTTTAATAGAATTTTTAGATATATTTTTGCGAGTTTAAGGCTATTTCCTGTCTTTAAAAACATTATTTTTAAGTATTTTTAATTGATTTTTAAATTAAATTAAATAATTAAAAATATAAAAATATGTTGACTTTTGGGTTGACCGTTGACTTTTTGACTTTGACTGTTTGACCGGTTTATTGTGTAATTGTAATGCGCTGGGTGAGGCTCGAACCCGAGACCTCCCGTACGCGTGCACGCAGCTCTACCAACTGAGCTACGTGTCTAACCCGAAATAATTCTGTTTTTAATAATACTTATATATTAACTCAGCTTATCCAAAATTCTTTTATTTCCAAAAACATTTTAAAGTATCGAACCGGTGTCACTAACAGGTCTCGAGCCCGGGACCTGTGCTTTAATGTTACACACAGTCCACCACTGGACTGTGTGTCTAACTTGGTTAATATACAAATTTTTATTATACTTAACAACTAACGTAAATTAACCCGGTTCAGTTAGAAAAATAAAACATTTTTATTACATAGAGGGTGCGTGTATCAGGGATCGAACTCGCGGCGTGTGCGTATTATTTGCACACAGTCCACCGCTGGACTGTGTGTCTAACCCGTTTAAAATACCAATTTTAATTATCCTTATAGTGTTAGCATAGTTCATCTTCTCCGTTAGTTTTTACAGACAGCATATTACACCATTATATCTTGTTTAATTCGATTGATAAACATTGTACAGACTAATATGAAATGGCAGAGATGATATTTAGAAGTAAACATACCGGTGAACGATTTATTTCAGAATTCCGGCAAGGCGTCGGCTCTGTTTTTATGAACTTCAACTGAGCAAGCAGATTAACCACTTTGATTAGCTAATCGTGGAATTGAAGTGCTAAACAAACGTTAACAGAGTGTTTGAATGTCCTTACCGTTTCACAAATGAAAATAAAGATTTCCAGAAATTTTTCGGCGAACTGGAATTATCTGATAACAGTGTCTGAATTCGATTTCAATTGAAAGGTCCGAGTTAGAAATAGCTTAACAATTGATAGACCACAACAGTATTGAAAAACTTACCGTTTTGATGAAGAATACGGTTTTCCGGCGACCTGCAGAAACTTTCCGGCGAGTAAAATTTGATTCTCCAGCGGACTGAAACTTGAGCGAAAATGTAATTGAAAGTCTGAAGATTATGTTTGAGTCGTGAAGGAGTACAAAGATGGAAGTAAAACTGGGATTGAAGATTTTCGGTTATAAAAACCGATCCTCTTCTAGAATTCAAGTTCATTCAAAGCAACTTGATTGAAAACGTCGGTATATCGGTTATACTCAGTGAACCGCGAGTATCCAGATCGTCTTTGAGCGTTTGATAACCGATTTCAGTTACAGTTGGCGTAACCGGTTGATTTACGTTTGTCTACAAGATTTATTTGTTTCCCATAGATGACAGAAAACAAACAAGTGGCAGAGTGATTATGCTTGTGGGTGTTAAGTCTTTGGAGTTCTCAACCCGGCTGACCCGGGTTCGAGTCCCGGCAGCCCCATTTTATTTTTAATTACTTTATTTATACTTTTTATCAATTATAACTTTTATGGTTTAGTTTGTTTATTAATCATGCATCATTAAAAATTAAAATAAACATAAATAGGCAATAACACATTTATAACTTGATATTCGATTACAAACGGAGCGGGTTTGGTAAACCCGTTTTTCGACAAATGTTACAGTATCCCCTACTTTTAGGAAATTTCGTCCCCAAATTTAAGTAGTTGTAGTAGGAAAAAGATGCGGGTATTTTTCACGCATTGAGTCTTCACGTTCCCAAAACTCAGGTCCCCGTTTCGACTCCCTGCGTACCCTAACAATTGGAATGCGACTCCGTCGTAGACGTTTTTCTCCGAAATCCATGATCTCTACTGGTATTTCAATAAAATGCATAGATTCATCAATTTGAATATCTTCCAGAGGAATGTGGAGGTTTTCATCAGCGAGGCACTTCTTCAAGTTTGATACGTGGAATGTGGGATGAATCCTGTTGAGTTCTTCTGGTAGATCAAGCTTGTATGCTACAGGTCCTACTCTTTTGAGTATCTTGAAAGGTCCTACGTAGTGTGGTGCTAGCTTGCCTTTTTGACCAAAACGAACTACTCCCTTCCACGGTGATACTTTTAAAAGTACATGATCACCAATGTTAAACTCTAACGGCTTCCGTCGTTTATCTGCATAACTCTTTTGACGACTTTGAGCCGCTAGAAGATTGTTTCGAATTTGATGGATCTTGTCTGTGGTTTCTTGAATCAATTCCGGACCAGTGATTTGAGCTTCCCCCAATTTCGTGCCAACATACTGGAGACCGGCACTTACGACCATATAAGGCTTCAAAAGGTGCCATGCCGATGCTTGAATGATAGCTGTTGTTGTACGAAAATTCAACTAATGGTAGATGAGCGTCCCAATTTCCCTTGAAGTCTATGACACATGCTCGAAGCATATCTTCAAGAGTTTGAATGGTGCGTTCAGATTGACCATCAGTTTGAGGATGATAGGCGGTACTGAGATCCAATCGCGTACCCAAAGCGGCTTGTACTGCTTGCCATGTTCGTGAAGTGAAACGACCATCACGATCAGAAATAATGCTTAACGGTACACCATGTCGGCTTACGATTTCGCTGATATAAATACGAGCTAGCTTTTCGTTCTTGAAATCTTCGCGGATAGGAATAAAGTGAGCTGATTTTGTAAGTCGGTCAATTATTACCCATATAGTGTCATACCCACCAGAAGTGCGAGGTAACCCGGTAATGAAGTCCATGGTTATATTTTCCCTCTTCCATACAGGTATTTCAGGTTGGACCAGAAGTCCTGAGGGTCTTTGGTGCTCAGCTTTCACCTTGGAACATGTAAGGCACTTAGAAACAAAAACAGCAATATCCTTTTTCATTCCAGGCCACCAATAGATATATCGTAGGTCTTGATACATCTTATCGGCTCCTGGGTGTATAGAGTATCGCGTTTTGTGAGCTTCATTCATAAGAATTTCACGAAGATTGTTGTGGTCAGGAATCCATATACGATCTAGGTAGTACAGAATACCGTCAGATTTAGTTTCAATTTTAAGTTCAGCTCCACAGGACATCTCCTTTCGTACATCATCTTCCATTACTGAAACATGTTGGGCTTCTCGAATTTGATCTTTAATGTCGGTTATGATTTGCGAACATAGAAGACGAATGGAGTTCGCATAACCTTTTCGACTGAGTGCATCAGCCACCACATTTGCTTTGCCAGGGTGGTACCGAATTTCACAGTCGTAGTCATTTAGAAGTTCGACCCATCTTCGTTGCCTCATGTTTAACTCCTTTTGATTGAAGATATGTTGAAGACTCTTGTGGTCAGTGTATATTTCACACTTAGTACCGTAGAGATAATGTCTCCATATCTTAAGAGCGAACACAACGGCTCCAAGTTCTAGGTCATGGGTGGTGTAGTTTTCTCATGAATCTTGAGTTGTCTCGAAGCATAAGCTATAACCTTTCCTCTTTGCATTAGGACACAACCTAAACCTTGCCCTGACGCGTCGCAATAAACCACGAAATCATCACAACCTTCAGGCAGTGTGAGGATTGGTGCATCACAGAGTTTTTGTTTAAGGGTTTGGAAGGCTTCTTCTTGCTTGGGTCCCCATATGAAAGGTTTTCCCTTATGAGTTAAAGCCGTGAGTGGTACAGCAATGCGTGAGAAGTTTGAAATGAAACGACGATAATAACCAGCCAAACCAAGAAAAGATCTTACTTCAGTTGGTGTACGTGGCGCTTGCCATTCTTGTACCGCTTTGATCTTTGAGGGGTCGACATGTATTCCCTTGTCATTGACTACATGTCCGAGGAATTGCACCTCTTTTACCAAGAATTCGCATTTGGAAAATTTGGCGTAAAGCTTTTCATTCTCTAGGAGTGTAAGGATGAGTCGAAGATGTCGTTCATGATCAGACTTAGACTTTGAATAAATGAGGATGTCGTCGATGAAGACTATAACAAAACGATCGAGATAAGGTTTGCAGACTCTGTTCATTAAATCCATGAAGACAGCTGGTGCGTTGGTAAACCAAATGGCATGACCATGAATTCATAATGACCATAACGAGTTCGGAAAGCAGTCTTTGGGACGTCTTCTTCATGTACTCTAAGTTGATGATAACCAGATCGAAGGTCGATTTTTGAAAAGCAGCTGGCACCTTGAAGTTGGTCAAGAAGATCATCAATGCGAGGTAATGGATAGCGATTCTTGATTGTTAATTTGTTGAGTTCTCTGTAGTCGATGCACATGCGAAACGATCCATCTTTCTTCTTTACAAAAAGAACAGGTGCACCCCAAGGCGAGGAGCTAGGACGTATGAATCCCTTGTCAGTCAACTCTTGTAATTGACTGGCTAGCTCTTGCATTTCAGAGGGGGCTAACCTATAAGGAGACTTTGCAACTGGTGTAGCACCAGGTATAAGATCAATACGGAATTCGACTTCTCTAACTGGAGGAAGTCCTGAAATGTCGTCAGGAAAAACTTGCGGGAAATCTTTTACTACTGGAATGTCTTCAAGTTTCTTCTCCATGGTTCCCTTTTTTATGATATGAGCTAAAAACGCGACATAATTCTTGCGAATATATTTTTGAGCTTGAAGACAAGACATTAAGCTGAGCCCTTTCGACGAGGTTTCTCCAAAGATTCGAAGAGTCTGACCGTTTGAAAGAGGAATACGTATAAACTTTTCGTGGCATACAACTTCTGCATGATGTTGACTGAGCCAGTCCATACCAATTATGATATCAAAACTTCCCAACTTCATAGGAATAGGGTCAACTGAAAAGTCGTGGTCGTTTAAGGTGAGTGTACAGTTGCGTATAATAGAGTTTAATGAGACCGGTTTCCCGTCTGCAACTTCTACTGTTATGGATTCCATGAGCTTAACACGATTTTGGTTTAAGATAGGTTCAAACTCTAAGGACACAAAACTTTTATCTGCGCCAGTATCAAACAACATGGATGCATATCTACCATTTATAAGGAACGTACCGGTAACCACATTGCCGTCGGCTGTAGCCTGATTAGCGTTGATATTGAAAGCTCTTCCTCTTGCAGGTGGAGGAGCTTGGTTCCCTTGATTCACCGGATTGGCTTGGGCCTGAGCATGAATAATGTTTACCAGCCTTGGACAGGTGTTTCTAAAATGGCTTGGGTCTCCACAATTGTAGCAAGCCCGCATAGGTTGTACCATAGGATAGTTGGGTTGGTAATATGTTTGGGCTAAATGTTGGGTGGGTGGTAATAGTAGGGGTTGTTGGGCTTGACCCATTATTTGTTGGTGGGTTTGGGTTGAAGGCTGGTGGCGGTTCGTTCGCTGAGACATGCGGCAGGTTTGAACAGTATGACCTGCGCGACCACAGCCGGTGCAATATTGGCAAGGATGATCTAGAGAATGGTGGTATTGGCAACGGTTGCATTTTGGTAACGGGCCAGAGTATGGTCTTTTGTATGGTGCAGGTGAAGGGGCAACTTGGGTAATGGGTGCAGCAGGAATAGGGAAGTTGGTTTGTGTAACAGCGAAGTTTCTGGTGTTGCGCTTCCTATTGTTAGCAAACTTAGAGGAGGAGATGGAATGGTTTGAAGTTTGACCCTCAACAGGGGCTTTCTTTTTCTCTTCTTTAAACTTACCGTTGCGAATTCGATTCTCGGTCAGTTCAGTCGCTAGCTCCATAGCAGCTTCAAGTGTTACCGGTGAAATGCTGAGAACTGAATCTTGAATTTTCGAGGGAAGTCCTCGAATATAATGCTCGATCAAACAATAAGCTGGGGTAAACAAATTAGGAACCATTTGGTTCAACTCTAAGAACCTCTTGTTATAGGTGGTATGATCTCCCTCCTTTTGCTTTAAAGAATGAAATTCGTCCTCCAACTTTTTAATTTCACTCCTAGGACAGAAACGCCTAGTCATGATTTCCCTTAACTCCTCCCATGTTAAGGCCATTGCATCATCAATTCCCCTCTTCCCCTTTTCAGTATTCCACCAGGTGAGAGCTACCCCAAATAGTCTCCCGGTGGCGTATAGAACCTTGCGATCCTCAGGACAATCGCAGTTGAGGAAGGTGTTTTCCATTTCCTCAAACCAATGGAGGAGAGCAGTGACACCTTCGGTCCCTTCAAATTTAGGAGGATCGCAAGACTTGAAATGTTTGTATGAGCACTTGCTGGTAGGAGGGTTGCCGATGTTCTGGTCATGTTGTTGGGGAGGATTAGTGGGATTTGTGGTGAGAGCTTGTTGTACTTGAACTACAATGTCAGGAAGCACCGCGGCCATTTGTTTCGCGATTTGTGTGGCCAAGCGTTCGTGAGACCTTCCTGATCTTTTACCCCCTCGTTGTTGTCTAGCCGACATCTACAGGAACATACATAAGAAGATTGTGAGTTTATGGAGTCTTTTTAGGTGTCATGTGTCTCTAAGAAAATGAAAATAACATAAATATCAATAATGCAACTACATCCATAGGATGTCTTGGGTTTGCTCATGTTGGGCCTCAAATGTCCCCCATACCTTCACCTGTATAGTCATGTGGGCCCCCATGACTATTGACTTGATAGGATTCACATTAGTATTGGCGATTTAACACTCGCATCACCCGAATGCAAACCACAAAATATGTTTACGAGATGTATGGTCGGAATGTGTCCAGGTGTAGACACAATGACAACTCAAAGTGGGGTTAGCTCACACGACGTTTGGTATAGCATGCTTTGGCCTAATAGGTACTTCGTACTCTCATCGTTAGTCCCCAGGTAGGCAAACTGGTCCTTTATTTTGGATTTATACGAATGCCAGCCTAGACAGGACGTTCCGACTACCGGTACTGGTACCCTTCCAGTTACTACATGCCCGTCATGAGAACTCACTTTGATGAGATTTTAAAACACAAAAATCATTGTAAAAGCAATCATGAAAATGATGTGGTGTGTGCTTTCATGGATATGATATGTTATGAGAATATGATTCATGATAGGCATTATATGATAATATATACTTATGAACATGCTTGCATAACATTGAATGTAACATTTAACATAAAACATATAAACATCATGAAATTTGGCATGTAACACACAAAAATCTTAAAAGTTTCTAATCAACTATAGTATAGGCTCTAAGGGTCTAATAACCTATCCTATATCACTATAGTCATGGCTCTGATACCAATCTGTCACACCCCGACCCGCAGTGGAATAAGAGTCGGGGCATAATTGGGTTATCACAAAGCTCATGATATTTACTAATATGTTTCATATTTATTAAAGTCAAAATTACATTCCCAATAATCCAAACATGTCCATACAATACAAAGAAAATAACCAAACAAAACAATTCCAAGCTCTAAATCATTTTATTCTTCTAGGCCAATCCTATGTGTTTCTTGCTGCAGCTGGTTCACCTGTATCATGTGTAAAAATGGGGGTTTTTGGGTCAACATAAGTTGGCGAGTGAACCTTGTTAGATAAACATTTATTATTGATTTTCTTGTTAGTTTATCAATGAAAAATTGTGCATAATCATAAATGAGCAAATGTAAATAATCAAACAGTAGCAATAGTAATCACAACTATAACATACAATAACATATGATAGCATACATTAACATACCAACATCATACAATAAATAACATGAATGAAACTGTGCGATCAAGGTTCAATCAAGCGGAGCCGATCGTATTGCATGTACTGAAAATGATAAATGTCTGTGCGATCAAGGCTCAATCAAACGGAGCCGATCGTATGTTGGCACGCCAGGTTCACGCTCATAATGTATTGGGGAACATGCTCAACGCTCATAATGTAATGGGGAGCGGCGGCCTATGAAATTGCATGTACTGAAAATAATAAATTAAATCTAACAATAACCACACAAACAGTTGAAACAAACTGAATACACATTTGTTCATGATATGATGTATGCACAATGATTTAAATATAATAAATAGCAAGACACATGATACACCCCAAAAACGTGATTAAAACGGGGAATTTGTAAAGATTCACTCACATTGGGTGCGTTTGATTGGAGATGGTGAGATGCGCACGAATTGTAAGAGCGGAACAACGAGAATTAACTAACCTAAATAATAACGGAAAATATAGTAAATGAGTGGATTTTATTAAGGATTTTAATAGAATTTTTAGATATATTTTTGCGAGTTTAAGGCTATTTCCTATCTTTAAAAACATTATTTTTAAGTATTTTTAATTGATTTTTATATTAAATTAAATAATTAAAAATATAAAAATATGTTGACTTTTTGGGTTGACCGTTGACTTTTTGACTTTGACTATTTGACCGGTTTATTGTGTAATTGTAATGCGCTGGGTGAGGCTCGAACCCGAGACCTCCCGTACGCGTGCACGCAGCTCTACCAACTGAGGTACGTGTCTAACCCGAAATAATTCTGTTTTTAATTATACTTATATATTAACTCAGCTCATCCAAAATTCTTTTATTTCCAAAAACATTTTAAATTATCGAACCGACGTCACTAACAGGTCTCGAGCCCGGGACCTGTGCTTTAACGTTACACACAGTCCACCGCTGGACTGTGTGTCTAACTTGGTTAATATACAAATTTTTGTTATACTTAACAACTAACGTAAATTAACCCGGTTCAGTTAGAAAAATAAAACGTTTTTATTACATAGAGGGTCCGTGTATCAGGGATCGAACTCGCGGCGTGTGCGTATTATTTGCACACAGTCCACCGCTGGACTGTGTGTCTAACCCGTTTAAAATACCAATTTTAATTATCCTTATAGTGTTAGCATAGTTCATCTTCTCCGTTAGTTTTTACAGACAGCAGATTACACCATTATATCTTGTTTAATTCGATTGATAAACATTGTACAGACTAATATGAAATGGCAGAGATGATATTTAGAAGTAAACATACCGGTGAACGATTTATTTCAGAATTCCGGCAAGGCGTCGGCTCTGTTTTTATGAACTTCAACTGAGCAAGCAGATTAACCGTTTTGATTAGCTAATCGTGGAATTGAAGTGCTAAACAAACGTTAACAGAGTGTTTGAATGTCCTTACTGTTTCACAGATGAAAATAAAGATTTCCAGAAATTTTCCGGCGAACTGGAATTATCTGATAACAGTGTCTGAATTCGATTTCAATTGAAAGGTCCGAGTTAGAAATAGCTTAACAATTGATAGACCACGACGGTATTGAAAAACTTACCGTTTTGATGAAGAATACGGTTTTCCGGCGACCTGCAGAAACTTTTCGGCGAGTAAAATTTGATTCTCCGGCGGACTGAAACTTGAGCGAAAATGTAATTGAAAGTCTGAAGATTATGTTTGAGTCGTGAAGGAGTACAAAGATGGAAGTAAAACTGGGATTGAAGATTTTCGGTTATAAAAACCGATCCTCTTCTAGAATTCAAGTTCATTCAAAGCAACTTGATTGAAAACGTAGGTATATCGGTTATACTCAGTGAACCGCGAGTATCCAGATCGTCTTTGAGCGTTTGATAACCGATTTCAGTTACAGTTGGCGTAACCGGTTGATTTACGTTTGTCTATAAGATTTATTTGTTTCCCATAGATGACAGAAAACAAACAAGTGGCGGAGTGGTTATGCGTGTGGGTGTTAAGTCTTTGGAGTTCTCTACCCGGCTGACCCGGGTTCGAGTCCCGACAGCCTCATTTTATTTTTAATTACTTTATTTATACTTTTTATCAATTATAACTTTTATGGTTTAGTTTGTTTATTAATCATGCATCATTAAAAATTAAAATAAACATAAATAGGCAACAACACATTTATAACTTGATATTCGATTACAAACGGAGCGGGTTTGGTAAACCCGTTTTCGACAAATGTTACACCTTCTTCTTCGCAGAATGCATCAAATCTTCGGTTAAAGTATTCTACGCCTCTATCCGAGTGAATAATTTTAATGCGTTTCTCCTTTTGTTTTTCAACCTCAGCCTTATATATTTTAAATGCCTCAAAAGCTTCGTCTTTTTAATGCAATAAATAAACATATAAGTATCGGCTGAAGTCATCGTAGAAAGTGATAAAGTATCTCTTACCCCCACGAGTAAGGACTCCATTCAGTTCACAAATATCTGAATGAATTAGTTCTAGTAGTGATGTATTACGTTTATGGACACTTGGAAAATGTTTCTTTGTGAATTTTGATTTCACATAAGTTTCGCATTTTTCAAAGTCTTTATCTTTTAATTTCAATAAACCTTTAGTTTGCATGTTCTCAATGTTTTTAGTATTTGTATGAGCTAAACGTTTATGCCATAAAGAAATTGAACAAGCGATATAATCAGAAGACATAATTCATTCAAATCAAAACCAATTGCATTACATTGATAAAAACTATCACTACCACTATTAGCACTATCACTATCACTTTCATTCCCAAACCCATCAATCACTGAAACGCCACCTTCATCAGAGTCTTCTTCTTCATCAATTCCATCTTCAGCTAGGTCAAGGCGATACATTCCACCCGTATTCTTTGCTTGACAAGAGAAAACTTCACACGGAGATTCTTGAGAACCAGCTTGTACCCATTTCGATCAAACTTATCAGCAGAAACAAGACCCTTGGTGATACCAGGAACATATAACACGTCCTGAAGGGTAACCGTTTGACCATTTTTAAAGTTTAGTTGCACTGTGCCTTTACCACGAACTTCCACTCGATGTCCATCAACACATACCACCACTGTTCCTTGAGGAACAGGACCATAAGTAAGAAATGAGCCACGATTCCCACAAACATGAACAGTTGCTCCAGAATCCAAAAACCATCCTCTACATGCCACAACGCGTGTATATTGAGAAAGCATGTTAACATCTCCAAGACCCACATTAGCCACTAGATTGGTGACTTTCTCAATATCAACAGCACTTGTAGAACCAACCTTAGATCCAGATTTCCTTTAGAGCACTCTCGTGCATAATGCCCGGTTTCTCCACAAACATGACATTTACCCGATCTCTTTGGTTGATGGTTGGTCGTTTGATGTGACTTTTTGAATTCCTTTTTCTTTGGTGCTGTAAACTTTCTATTCTTTGATGCCCCTTTTCCCTTTTGACTAGATCCTCCAACAATATGATTCACACTCGATCTGACTTTACCTCTTTTGTCCCTGTTGCGTGTTTCCTCCTCAATTCGAAGGTGCTTCAACAGTTCATCCAAAGAGTAGTCCTCAGACTTGTGCGTCGTTCTTTTTGAGAAATCTTTCCAAGTAAGGGAAGTTTTGCAATAATGACCCCTACTTGAAAAATTTCTGGCAGTGGAATAGAAAGCGCGGTCAATTTGTTAACAAGAACTTGGAGTTCATGCACTTGCTCCAGGATTGACTTGTCATCAACCATTTGAAAGTCTAAGTACTTGGAAATAAGGTATTTGTTAGTACCTTCTTCATGAGCCTTGTACTTATCTTCCAAAGCTTTCCACAATTCTCTAGCACTTGTTACCGGCGCGTATAAGTCATAGAGACGATCCGAAAGAGAATTCTTGATGTGGCCAAGGCAAAGATCTTCAGCTTCCTTACGGACAAGTCTTTGCTTAGCCTAATCTTGATTCGGGACCTCTCCAGCCTCAAGAGGAGGGTCGTCAGGGATTGCGGGCAAGCTTGGATCAAGGATATAATAGAGTTTCAGCACAACGAGCATGAACTTAACCTTGTCCGCCCAACAGGTATAGTTCCGGCCATCGAATCTGTCCAACTTGACAAACTCTTGATTCATGAATCTAAGATTAGCTGTTGGTAGTTCACCGTCCATTATTTCTGTTGATTAAACACAAAAAGTAAAATCCTTTAAGATTGTTGAAAACAATTTAATCAAACAGAAAATTAATTATTTTATTATTAGTTATCGAGTTATTGGCCAAACCAGTTTATTCCAACTTAAACAAACTAATTGAAGAAAGGTAGAAGGAGACTGTCCTGTTATTGGACGAATTTAAATAACACGCAAAAACAAAAACCAACCTGACGATTTAAGAAACCGAGATTCTTGAACTGCATGGATGATTCCTTTTCTTAAAGGATTTTACACGCTCGTATTCCTGTGAGCGGCAGCGTAAACTCCCAGGATTTAATGCAGAACTGATCTGGTATTCCAACAGCAATGGAAACCAGAAAACGCAGAAGCTGGAGAAGAAACAGAAGCACAGAGATGACAGGCTGCAAAAATTAGAGTAGAAAATGGGTAGCTTGAAGCCTTTATTTATAGGTTCAGATCTCAACTGAGAATGAGAAAAACGGGGAATGGGATAAACCTCATCTACCATATTCGAATTCGAATTCCTGGAGATATGCCACATGAATTCGATTTCCAAGAGATAACCCCCACAATTTCGAACTCATCTCTATCCCAGTCTTATCTCATCTGATCTCGATCCACAGCACTAACGCACCTGAACCGGACCCTAGCTAAAAATAAAAGCTCCTCAGCTCCTAGAGGCGATGCGTACGTGCGCCTCAAACGCGCCCATTCGCGAGCTCGCAGCTCGGCTCGACTCGACGCGCGTGTGGGCTTTACCCACTTCTCAACTCATTTAACACTTTGGAGGCCCATAAGGGGTAATCCCTTATAAGACACTCAACTTTCACCTCCCCACCAATGTGGGATAGAGGAAGCATACCAACTTGTATGTTCTTCATTAATATTTCCAACATCTGGAACCTCACTTTCTCTCTCTAGAACCACCACCACCATCTTATTATTCTTCACTCTCTGTTGGCACATTGACAGCTGCAACTGTGTGCCGCTAGTCAACCAAAACCCTCATGAAGTTGATGTTGGTAACGAGTGTATTGGGGCTACTACCGGAGTTCAACAGGGAGATCCCTTGGGGCCCCTTCTCTTTGCCCTTGCCTTACATCCCCTTATTCTCCGGGTTCAGGACTGTTGTAAACTCCCGTTTCATGCTTGGTACTTGGATGATGTGACGATTATCGGCAACGCCTCTGAGGTTGCTAAGGCCTTAGACATCATCAACGAGGAGGGGCCATCTCTAGGGCTTTATCTCAACATTAAAAAACAGAGGTTTTTTTTTGCCGACATGCGACGGGCGGAAAGTTCAAGATGGGCTTTTCCCGAGAAGGATCGGTAGACCAGAGAAGGGGATTAAGCTCCTTGGTGGAGCTGTTAGTCGGGATCCTAGCTTTATTGAGGAGTTGGCAGGGCGGCGAGCCTCGGGGGCGGTTGACCTCATGAAACTCTTACCCTGTCTGAGAGATCCCCAATGAAACTCCTTCTGCTAAGGTCGTGCATGGGGGTCGCTAAGTTACTTTTTGGGTTGCGGACTTGTCAACCGCATTTTATGGAGGATGCGGTATCTCGGTTTACTGATGGCCTTAGAGAGGCTATAGAAGACATAGTAGTGGGTGGCGGCCCCTTCTTTGGTGACCTCCAGTGGCGTCTGGCATCTTTGCCAATGCGTCTAGGTGGTTTGGGCCTCTTCTCAGCTCGAGATGTTGGGGCTTATGCCTTTGTGGCGTTTAGAGCTCAGTCTTGGGAACTACAGGATCATATCCTTCGAAACTGTGAGGTCGTCGGGCTTGACCCGGACTATCAGCAGGCGCTTGAATGCTTAAATGTCTCTCTCCCAGACTTGGATATTGGCGGTTTTTCTAATAAGGACATCGCCCCCTCGAAGCCACAAAAAACTTTGGCGAATGCTCTGTTTAGCAAAATCGCTCAAAGCCTGGGAGAATCTTTTAATTTGTCATCCCGCTAGAAGGCGGTGTTTGAGTGCCTGAAAGGTCCCCATGCTCAGGAATTTTTGACCGTTATACCAATTGAGGGGTTGGGACAATGTATGTCTGCAGTAGGAATATAGAGCCATTCTCAAATACCGGTTGATGATCCCTATGTACCCGGAAGATGAAACTTGCCCGATATGTCATAACGCTTGTATGGATAAATACGGGGAGCATGCAGTTCACTATAAAAAGCTCACTGGGTTCAAATATCGGCACGAATAGTTGCGTGATGCTTTGTGGGACATCTTAAGAAGAGCTGGGATTTCGGCTAAGAAAGAGGCCCCTATGAATTTCCTCACGGACCATATGGAAGGGAGATCTACTCTGCGACTAGCGGATCTGCTCGTCTTTGGTTGGGCTGGGGGGAAACATGCTTGTGTAGACCTCACGGGGGTTTCCCCTTTGGTTGGTTTAAGGGAAAACGGGTTTGTAGCTTGACAAGCGGCAAGAAAGGCAGAATCAAAGAAAGTAGATAAGCACGCTAAAGCTTGCGCAAAGAACCAGCATGTCTTTGTCCCTTTTGCCTTTGATACTTTTAGCTCTCTAGCGCCAGAAGCTATCCACTTCTTGACGAGGGTTCAACGGGTCGTCTACAGCAATTGTTCAACCCCAAGGGGGCAAGGGTTTGTATTTGGAAGGTTAGGGTTTGCAATTCAGAAAGGATTGGCGGCGCAGCTTGTTGCCCGGCTACCTTCTGTTTTCATGTAACTTGGCAAGTTTTCTGAATTAAAAAAAAAATAGAAGTCGGTTGTGGCCGAGTAAACAAGAAAAGGGCGGTGGTGGTTTTTCGACACGAAGCGGCGGTTGTTGATTTTGAGTGGCCGTCCGTCCGGCCGGTCAAAACGTGATAAAAAAAACTTTAACATGTCGGCCAAAAAGAACACGATCTTCATTTTTGTTATCTAATGAAGAAACATACAATTGGGCCTTTAAGCATTTAAGTTATCCATAACAATAATTCCATATATTAAGTTAACAAATACGTGTCTTCACACGGTTTTTAACCTCATTCTAACCTATTTTTGCACTAATCTTTGTCTTTGTTTTATGTAATTTTTTATTAAGTAGGCCAAAGTGTTTCTTTAACTATTTCAATATGTTATATGTATAGGATAACTTAAAGAAGTGTACTTAATTATATAGTTATGTATAGGATAATTTAGAGAAGTATACTTAATTATATAGTTTTGTGTAAGGATAATTTAAAAAAGTATACTTAATTATATAGTTTATTTCAAAACTGCATTTTATCATTTTTACTTAAATTTATTGCATTCTTGTCTTTCATCATTAAGTTGTAGAAGTTAAGTTACCAAGGGCTAATTACTCGGTTTCTTTAGAAGTTCTTTTTGGGATTATTCAGTCACAACTACATGTGGACCTACTCTAAGGGTTTAGGGGTGTACTAACGGCAACTAAATCATCAGATAAGTATCATAAAATGCCCTTAATCGAGTAAATGAATCATTTCTTCCATGACGGTCAGAGTTGGATGCCTACCCGAGGCACCAGTTCCGGGAAAATCCACTCGCCCGAAGGCCCACTACGATAAAACCCGATTCGGATCAGTTTCGAACTGGCGACCTTCAGAGAGGCCTAGTTCTAAACTTCATTGCCACCACCAATATCCTTTAAAGCGATGCTAGTTGAAGTTGAACTTGAGACCTCGAGTAAAGAAAACAAGTGACTAACCACTAGACCAATTTTATTAAATTAAATTAGTTTTTTAGTCAAAAATCCTTGTCCCCCGTTAACCATCCACTTGACTACCTAGAAAATAAATTATGTCTGTCACCGTTAACCATCCACTTGACTACCTAGAAAATAATGGGTGAGTCACTGGTCACGACATATTATTGTTTCTTTTGTTAATTTTTGATTTATTTTAATTATTTAATATATCTTAAATATATAATCTTCGAGATTTTATTTTTATAACTATTTTAAATTTCAAATGTTTGGTATTTTAATATTATTTTTCTGCCGTCTTTTAGGTGAATTTGAGTGTTTAACCCTCAAAAAAATATATATGACGTGCTATTGATAAATTGGAACATATAATTGATTGTACAAAAATGAGTAAATTGCATAAAACGTCCTTTAAGTTTCACCAATCTTGCTGGTTCTGGCCTTAATGTTTAAAAGTTGCCAAAAACATCCTTTACGTTTATTTTTGTTACGGGTTTCATCATTTGTCACTAACCTAGTTATTAATCCTTGTTAAATGGCCTCACATGGTAAAACCGTCTTTTCTGCTAGTAAGGTTATAAAATCCAGGTAACCATCACACCATCCACCACTCCCCTTTCTTCTTCTTCATTCAGATCAAACCCATCCAGACCTCCATTAATGGCGACTCCAAGATCTCCACAAAAAATTACAGACTGGCCTTCAAGATCATCGCTCTCCTCTCCATCTTCTCTGTCCTCCTCCACCATCGACACCACCTCCTCTGCCACCACCTCCTCCACCGACACCACCTCCTCTGCCACCACCTCCACCTCCGACACCACCTCCTCTGCCACCACCTCCACCTTCGACAAAACCCCCAAAATCCCCAACACATCACCTCCTCCACCGACACCACCTCCTCTGCCACCACCTCCACCTCCGACAGCACCTCCTCTGCCACCACCTCCACCTTCGACAAAACCCCCAAAATCCCCAACACATCACCTCCTGCAAGAACAAAATCCCCAACACATCACCTCCACCTCCGTCTTTTCTGCTAGTGGGGTTATTAAACCCAAATAAAATCCCAGACCCATGTTCTTCTCTGCAAGAACAAAACCCACTTCTAACCAAACAACGTCTAAAGAATCACTTACAAACAACAATACATATACATACAGAAGAACGAGTGTTGAACAGAGTGGCGTGGAGCAGGGGGCGGCTTAGGCGGTCGAGTAGGAGGAGCAAGGCGGCGGCGGTCGAGCAAGGCGGTGCCGGAAGTGGAGATGGTGGGGGAGGAGCCGCGTGGAGCAGGGGGTGGCTGAGGCGGTCGAGTAGAAGGAGCAGGCGGTGGGGGCGGTCGAGCAAGGGGCGGCGGCGGTCGACCAGGGTGGTGGCGAAAGTGGAGATGGTGGGGGAGGAGCTTAGTGGCGTCTGGGGAGATGATGTTAGGTAGAGGTTTCTATATGTGGGGTTTTATAACCTCACTGGGGAGATGATGTTAGGTAGAGATGATGTTGGGTTTTATAACCTCACTAGCAGAAAAGACGGTTTTACCCTCACATGCTATGCATGTGAGGCCATTTAACAAGGATTAATAACTAGGTTAGTGACAAAGGATGAAACCCGTAACAAAAATAAACGTAAAGGATGTTTTTGGCAACTTTTAAACATTAAGGCTGGAACCAGCAAGATTGGTGAAACTTAAAGGACGTTTTGTGCAATTTACTCTACAAAAATTTTGAAGGTGGTGGATGTGAAATTGGATATACTCGTGTTTTATTAATTGTACTATCATCTATTTTATTAATTGTACTATCATCTGTGTAAGTGAAATATGTGTCCATAATTTTTTTAAGCGAACTACATTAACACGCCTTCGATCCAAACGGGTAACAGATTAGTTATGTGTTGATATTTAAACAACATTTATTTAAAAGTTTGATATCCTGAGATTAGTATACAACGTGATTCAACTCAGTTAACAGTTTGTAATGTGATACTATAGTTATGTATGGACCAAACTGTTTATATTTATATCGTAGGTATATTGCATTTAATACGTGCATATATAGCATTATTGGTTATATCAAAGGTAAACTATATTTCATACGTGCATTTTATAAAATAAGTAATCATTGAGACAACACTGTCCACTCTACATTACCCTTCATTAAAGAATATGATTCGCTACATAAAAGCATGAACTGGTAGACCCGCACCATTATGATTCTAGTTCGATTATTCGCTTCCGTATATTTATAATTCGTCTCATTTATGTTCAAACGTGTCAAATTAAAGATTTTCATTATGTTCAAACGTGTCAAATTAAGATTTTCATTAAAAAGTTTAATGTATTTTTAAGAAATATTGGATTTTAATAATCTCAACTATTCTCCATTGGCCGCCAACAGTCCTAATTTCGAAAATAATCACTGGCAGTCCCAACTATTAACATATTGGTCTCCAATGGACCCTTACTAACAGAACCGTAACGCCGTTAAGTCTCCGGAAAACGTTTTTGGCCGGAAAACTCAACATTTTCGTCCCAAACATATTTGTAACCTTATTACGGATCTTTTAAGAACCTTTTTTAGTCAAAGCCCCAATTATTGAGGTCGTCAGATAACTCCTTTTTGGCCGGAAAACTCAACTCAATATTTTTGTCCCAAACGTCTTTGTAACCTTAGATCGGACCTTCAGTACCCTTTTTCTAGACATGAACGTTTTTCCAGAGACCAGAGTCTAATGTCGTTAAGGTTCTGTTAGTCGGGGTCTATTGGAGGCCAATATATTAATAGTTTGGATTGTTAGTGTTATTTTTTAAGTTAGGACTGTTAGCGACCATCGACGAATAGTTAGAGTTATTAAAATCCAACATTCATATTTTTAAATAGGTCAAACCGTACTACGAACACCACTGAGTGTATTTAATATTATATTGCAAGTGTATATATTCAAATATATTAGAATCTTGATTTAAAACCAACCAAGACCCTCCTCGTTCATTAATAATTAAATATAATAATAATAAAATTCGAAACATAAGACATAAGACGGCTTAAATATGGTAACAACTTCTTGATATTATTCGTTACTTGAAATATTATTCGTAGCATGACTATGCATGCTAAGAGTAAAACTAAAATCTTTAATATTCCATTAGTGAAATGACAATATTTTTCCTTAAAAAAACATGGCTTTTTCTTTATATATTTTAAGTAAAATCGACTAATACGTTAAAGAAAAAACCGGTGCTAGTAGCACAGTGGTCTTATAAGCCGGTCAAAAAACGACACATTGTTGAAGAAATAAATATACGCAATGTCAAGTGCCTAATTACAACTATACAACTATACAAACAAACTCATTTTGAATATTTATTTTTATTTTATTTATTTCAAAAAAATGTAATATCACTACTATAAAAGCCCAAAGCCGTCCTCAAAATCTTTAAATACCCACCACGAAATCACTACTCTTAAACCTCACACCCCCCTCTCTCTCTCTCTCTCTCTCTCTTAACACTTTCTCTCTCTAAAAACTCACTTTAAAAAGAAGAAAAAATAAAGAAGAGAATTCAAAAATGTGTCAGCAACCTTCATCTCCTTGTTGTTGCAATTGTAAAACACCAAAACAAGTTGTTAAAGATATTCTAGACCCCTTTTTGATCCCTCAAAACCCCAAACACCCACTAAAAGTTATCACACAAACTTATGATCATCATCATCCACATCCACCTCATCAACAACAATCTAACAAGAGCACAAGTTGTTTAACTTTAGCTATCAATGAGGCCATTTCGATAGCGAAAATTGCCATCCCCATGATCCTCACGGGCCTCTTGTTGTACTCCCGCTCAATGATCTCGATGCTTTTCTTGGGCCACCTTGGCGAGCTAGCGCTCGCCGGTGGCTCATTGGCTATCGGGTTCGCTAACATTACCGGATACTCAGTTTTATCCGGGTTAGCCATGGGAATGGAGCCCATTTGTGGGCAAGCTTTCGGGGCGAAAAGACATACACTTCTTGGTCTTTGTTTACAACGGACCATTCTGCTGTTAATACTGGTATCGGTACCGATATCAATTCTGTGGTTTAACATGGAAAGTGTTTTGTTGTCTTGTGGGCAGGATGCTGAACTTGCATTTCAAGCCCAAACTTTTCTTACATATTCGATTCCGGATCTTTTGGCTCAATGTTTCGTGCACCCATTGCGGATTTACCTCCGTTCGCAGTCGATTACTCTGCCGCTCACATTTTGTGCGTCGGTTTCGATCATTCTTCACATCCCCATCAACTATTGTCTTGTCAATATCCTTAACTTAGGAATTAAAGGTGTTGCAATTAGTAGTGTGTTGACAAATTTCAACTTAGTAGCTTCATTGGTTATCTACATACTCATTTCCGGTGTTTATAAAAAAACATGGAGGGGACTGTCAACAGAATGTCTAAAAGGGTGGAACTCGCTACTGAGTTTAGCGATTCCGAGTTGTATATCGGTTTGTCTCGAATGGTGGTGGTACGAGATCATGATTTTGCTATGCGGGTTGTTGGTGAACCCGCGGGCAACGGTCGCTTCAATGGGGATACTAATTCAAACCACCGCATTGATATACATATTTCCGTCTTCGCTGAGTTTCAGCGTGTCGACTCGGGTGGGTAACGAGTTGGGAGCGGGTCGACCCGGACGCGGTAAACGGGCCGCGGCCGTTGGACTCGCATGTAGCTTTATGTTGGGTTTTTCGGCTTTGCTTTTCGCTACAAGCGTGAGAAACTTATGGCGGACTATGTTTACTCAAGATAAGGAAATCATCGCGTTGACCGCGACGGTACTTCCTATTATCGGTCTCTGCGAGCTGGGAAACTGCCCGCAGACGACCGGGTGCGGTGTCTTAAGAGGCACCGCACGGCCGAAAATCTGCGCGAATATAAACCTTGGATGTTTTTATCTAGTGGGTATGCCGGTTGCGGTTGTACTAGGATTCTTTATGGGATTTGACTTCAAAGGTTTGTGGTTGGGGATGTTGGCGGCGCAGATGTCGTGCGTGGTTACTATGTTGGTGGTTATGGGGCGTACGGACTGGGAGTTTGAAGCAGAAAGAGCGAAGATGTTAACGTGAAACGGTGACTGCGGCGACGGCGGTAACAACGTTGTTGTTAAATATGTTAGGGAATAGTTCACAAAATGGTAACAAAGTTTCAAGTGTGTTTCAATCAAGTCACTCATAAAAAGTTTTGTTCTAATTAAATCATTAAAGTTTTATTTATGTTCTAATCCTATATTATTTAGTGGATAGCACGTGAACTATCATATGTGTCATTAATAAAAGAGATAAAATAAAACAAATGAAAATTCTAATATGCAGATCATCGCTCATTCATGATCCTATAACCCTACCATCGTTCTCAAACCCTACAATCTATTTCAGGTAATGATCTTGAGCTTTCTTCTGAACCCTACAATCTATTCAAGTAATGATGTTGAGCTTTGTTTCTTTTCTACATGAACAAGTCGTAAAGTTTTTAACATGTCATCTAAAATTAATTTAAATTACTCTGATGGTTGGAAATTAGGAATCAAAATACCAATATGAATCTGAAGCGATGAGACAAATATATCTACATTAATATACCTGAATATCGACTCATGTTTCTTCTGTTATTCTCTCACACTAATATGGGACAAAAGCCACCTAACAAATTTGATGATCATATATGGGGATAAGAATCGTCTGTGACTCAATGAAGGATTAGTGATGATAAAATGAAAAGTATCATCTGTGTTGGATATTTTAGTGTAATTTGAGATTGCGTTGTGACGTTCAAATAAGAGTGCACACTTATTTGACTGTCATCGGGACTAACGGGTGATCCAAGGGGGCAGCGCCCCTGGGAGCAGGGTCCAAGGGGCGCAGCCTGCGGGGTCCAAGGGGCAGAGCCCCTGGCTGGGGTCGAAATCTTTTATTTTGGACAAAAGTCCTTTATCAAAAATGCATCAGAAATTTAATTTCGGGCTAAATATGCACTTTTGGAAACTTAAGGGACTAAAGGTGTTTTTGTTCAAAATTGAAACTGGAAGCAGTTGTGAAAAACTGAAAATACGCTCCCAATTTTTTAGGGAAAACCCTGGACGAATTTTCATTTCGAGACGAATCCCCAAAAATCTCACAATAAAAAATTGCCGTACAAAAATCTAGAATTTTTCTGATTTTATCCGATCAAAGATTGGTAGCCACTCCAATTTGTTTGATATGGTAGTGATTACACGACTTCAGATTTATCCAAGCATTTTCGAATTATTCCCAACAAAGATCAAACAATTTCAGTGAAGATGACAAGCGGTGGTGAGTCTTCGAAGGCTATAACGAACAAATTTGCAAAATTGGACAAGTTTGAAGGACAAGACTTTCGTCGCTGGCAAAAGAAGATGCATTTTCTGTTGACGACTTTGAAAGTGGTGTACGTTCTGAGTACCCCAACCTGAGGAAGTGGTGGATGAACCGCTGGAATAAACTAGGAAGCGTGAAAAGTGGTTGAATGCTGATTACATCTGTCGTGGGCATATTCTGAATGGTATGTGTGACTCTCTTTTCGATATTTATCAAAATGTTGAATCTGCAAAAGAACTGTGGGAATTACTAGAGGCCAAATACATGGCTGAAGACACATCTAGTAAGAAATTATTGGTCAGTGATTTTATGAATTATAAAATGGTTGATGGTAGACCCATCATGGAACAATACAATGAATGTCTAAGAATTCTGGGTCAATTCGACATGGTTTAAAGATGGATGAAGCTATTTCTGTTCCATCTATCATTGATAAACTTCCTCCTTCATGGAAAGAATTTAAACATACTTTAAAATAAAAGAATGTCTGGTTGAACTTGAAAGTTGTTTTCGAATTGAGGAGTCTTGTCGGGCCATGAAAAATATTAACAAAGACAAACACGTTGGTGGGTCTTCTGTTAACATGGTGGAAGAAAGTGGTCCTAGTATCAAAAATTCTAACAAGGGAAACAACAAAAGAAAGTATCAAAGTGGGTTTAAGAAGAACAAGGCTGTGAAGTATGCAAAACAGACCAATGATCAAGGTTGTTGGAAGTGTGGTAAACTAGGACACTTCAAGAGAGATTGTCGTGTTGGTAAAACCAAGAATGAAGCTGGCACTGGTGAATCCTCTAAGGATCCAAAGCAACAAGGTCAGAAATTAAACTTTAATTATAATTCGGATGTGAATTATGTTTCACTAATTTCTGAAGCATTTATGTGCAGGATGATTCTGTTGCTTGGTGGTATGACTCGGGAGCAACAAGTCACGTATGTAAGGATCGAAGATGGTTCAAGGATCTTACATTAATTGAAGATGGATCTGTTTTAAAGATGGGAAATGTTGCAACCGAGCCAATCCACGGAATTGGAAGTGTAGTACTAGTATTTACTTTTGGAAAAACTCTAAGTTTAAATAATGTATTGTATGTACCCGGCATTCGGAAAAACTTGTTATCCGGTATCGTATTAAATAATTGCGGGTACAAACAAGTGTTATAATGTGACAAGTATATCTTGTCAAGACATGGTTCTTTTATCGGATTTGGTTATTTATGTAATGGTATGATTATGTTAAATCTAGAAGTGCCGTTTAGTGATAATTCTGTTTGTATGATTGATTCGTCATCTAGTGTAAATTCGTCAAAATCTGAATTATGGCATGCTAGATTAGGACATGTACATTATAAACGACTTATGGAAATGTCTAAGATGAGCTTAATTCCGGCAGTTAATTTAAAAAATGAAAAGTGCCATATCTGCAAGTTGATTAAAATAACTAGAAAACCATTCTTGCAACATGTTAATAGAGAAAGTAAATTGTTAGATTTGATACATAGTGATCTATGTGATTTTCATGGTACACCATCATTAGGTAACAAGAAGTATGTTGTAACCTTTATAGATGATGCTACTAGGGTTTGTTACGTTTACTTGTTACATGCAAAAGATGAAGCTTTGGAAAAGTTTAAAATATATAAACAAGAAGTAGAGCTTCATCAAAGTGAATTGATCAAAACCCTACATACGGATAGAGGTGGAGAGTATTTTGATCTGGAATATTTCCAATCAACTGGAATAATACACCTTACCACAGCTCCTTACACACCGGAACAAAATGGTGTGGCGGAAAGGAAGAATAGGACGCTAAAAGAGATGGTTAATACCATGCTGTCCCATTCGGGTTTAAATAATGGGTTTTGGGGAGAGGCTATGTTGACAGCCTGTTATTTGTTAAACCGGGTTCCTAATAAAAGAAACAAAACAACCCTTTTGAGCTTTGTATAAAAAGCCACCCGAGTTGCAAAAACTAAGAGTTTGGGGTTGTAGAGCCGTGGTTAGGCTCAATGATCCTAAGATAAGAAACTTAGGGGAAAGAGGTATAGAATGCATTTTCATTGGATATGCTGAACACTCATTTGCTCACAGGTTCTATGTAATAGAACCAAATGACCACGTTTCAGTACATACGGTTATTGAGGCAAGAAGTGGAAATGTAGAATATGATGAAGAAAGATTCACATCTATACCTAGGCCAAAGGATATGAATCCTTCTCTCCAGATTTCTAGTGGAAAAGAAATTATGCCTTCAACTAGCACTGAACCAAGAAGAAGTTCAAGAGAAAGAAAGGCCAAGTCTTATGGTGACGATTCTCAACTGTACTTAGTTGAAGGATCTAGGATTGATATTGATTTTCAATATCAATATTGTTTCAATGTTGATGAGGATCCAAAGACATATAGTGAAGCAATGGCTTCAAGGGATGTTTCATTTTGGAAAGAAGCTATCCAAGATGAAATGGACTCTATTTTGCAAAATAACACTTGGAAATTGGTGGATTTACCTCCTGGTTGTAAACCATTGGGAAGTAAATGGATCTTCAAGAGGAAGATGAAGGTGGATGGTACTATTGATAAGTTCAAAGCCAGATTAGTAATCCAAGGGTTTAGACAAAATGAGGGTATTGACTTCTTTGATACATATGCTCCTGGAGCAAGGTTATCCACCATTAGATTATTATTAGCACTTGCTGCTATACATAATCTTGTAATTCACCAAATGGATGTGAAAACTGCATTTCTAAATGGTGAATTAGATGAGGAGATTTACATGAAACAGCCAGAAGGGTTTGTTATGACTGGAAGTGAAAACAAAGTGTGTAAACTAATTAAATCTCTTTATGGTTTGAATCAAGCACCCAAACAGTGGCATCAAAAGTTTGATGAGATTGTATTGTCTAATGGTTTTGCTTTAAACCAAGCAGATAAATGTGTTTATAGCAAGTTTGATGCTTCTGGAAACGGAGTCTTCATCTGTTTGTATGTAGATGATATGTTTATTTTTGGCACTAACCAAGATCAAGTCAATAGAACAAAAGAATTTTTATCATCTATGTTTGCTATGAAAGATATGGGGGAGGCTGAGGTGATTTTAGGTATTAAAATCAAACGTGAGAACATGGGCATTTCAATATCTCAATCACACTATATTGAGAAGATCTTGAACAAGTTCAATTTCAAGGATTGTTCTCCCGCAAGTACTCCTGTTGATCCTAGTCTGAAGCTATTACCTAATAAAGGCATTGCAGTATCTCCACTTGAGTACTCAAGAGCAATTGGATCACTTATGTACGCTATGATCTGCACCAGACCAGATATAGCGTATGCTGTTGGAAAACTTAGTAGGTTTACTAGCAATCCTAGTCCTCATCACTGGCAAGCACTAGGTCGAGTATTCAAATATTTGAAAGGAACCATGGATTATGGTCTAACTTACATTGGATTTCTTTCGGTGATTGAAGGATATTCAGATGCAAGTTGGATAAACAGTAAGGAAGATCATTCTTCCACAAGTGGTTTTCCTACTTGGGGGAGGTGCGATTTCTTGGGCTTCAAAGAAACAGACTTGCATAACTGATTCAACATGGAGTCTGAGTTTGTAGCATTAGCCGCAGCTGGCAAAGAAGCTGAGTGGCTAAGAAACTTGATTTATGAGATTCCATTGTGGCCAAAACCAATGGCTCCCATTTCAATAAGGTGTGATAGTGAAGCTACACTGGCTAAGGCGTATAGTCAAGTGTATAATGGCAAGTCAAGACACTTAGGTGTGAGACATAGCATGGTTCGTGAGCTCATCATGCATGGTGCGATTTCAGTTGAGTATGTGAGAACTCAACATAACTTAGCTGATCACTTAACCAAAGGGTTAACTAGAGATCTCGTGAAAGGATCAGCTGTGGGATTAGGGTTAAAGTCCATCTGAAAACTCTCATGTTAAGATACCCAATTCCCACCTAATATGACGTTAGGTGCAGAATTCAATGTGGAAAGCTTAACATCTGGAGTTTGGAACACAACATTAAAATTATCCCAAAGGTATGTGTTTAGATCTGCAAGTTAAGTAAGGTTGAGGTATATCTTCTTAATAGCTCTTTTGAAAAATTGCATTTGCAGGTGCAAGAGTAAAAGAGCTACCTATATGAGCATGAAGTTTAGCTGCTTCAAGAAGCTTGGACTTGGCTTTGATATGCTTATGAAGGATAGGGACATAGGCTAGTAAAAGATAGTGTCAAGTTAGATCTATGTATGTAAACTAATGTGTATATTATCTTCATGTATTCAGTATGGATATTAAGGGTTCAATCCTTAGAGACGCCCTTAAATTCGAATTTTGGAATGTGTAATATACTAATATGAAATTCAATCGTCACGACATTTCATTTATGCATTAGTTTGTTTGATTGCTGTGAACAAGTTAGGTAATTCTTGATTACACTAAAATGGGGGAGGTATGTTGGATATTTTAGTGTAATTTGAGATTGCGTGGGACGTTCAAATAAGAGTGCACGCTTATTTGAATGTCATCGGGACTAACGGGGGGATCCAAGGGGGGACAGCCCCTGGCTGGGGTCGAAATTTTTTATTTTGGACAAAAGTCCTTTATAAAAAATGCATCAGAAATTTAATTTCGGGCTAAATATGCACTTTTGGAAACTTAAGGGACAAAAGGTGTTTTTGTTCAAAATTGAAACTGCAAACAGTTGTGAAAAACTGAAAATACGCTCCCAATTTTTTTAGGAAAAACCCTGGACGAATTTTGATTTCGAGACGAATCCCCAAAAATCTCACAATAAAAAATTGCCATACAAAAATCTATAATTTTTCTGATTTTATCCGATCAAATATTGGTAGCCACTCCAATTGTTTGATCTGATAGTGATTACACGACTTCAGATTTATCCAAGTATTTTCGAATTATTCCCAACAATCTGGCCAAAATAAACATAGTTTATAGGAGTAGGATGGATGACCTTCTATTTAGGTAAAATATTTAAGATTGGAACATAAACTAAACTTTAATGACTTGATTGGGACATAAACCAAACTTTAATGACTTGATTGGAACACTTTTTTTTATGAGTGATCTAATTGAAATATTTCTCAAACTTGGTTACTATTTAACAAAGTTATCCCTATATGTTTATGACAACGAAGAAATTAAGGAAAAAGAGTACAAGTTAATAAAACCTGAAATCAAGGAGGGAGAATCTCTGGGTTTTGGGGCTGATTTAGTTTAACGACTTCAAGGATTCAGATTTTTCTTTATATAATTTTTATTTTATTTTTTTATATTTGTAATTTGTGTAATGTGTTGTAAAGTATATAGTGGGGGAGAGGGGGTGGTGGGACCATTTTTTGATAGTTTAAAGCTTTACCAAGAGAAGCAAAATTTAGATATTTTTTTTCTCTCATCTTTTTATTATCATCATTTTTTTCTCATCTTATGAACACTAGAATTGGAAGGCAAATATATGTGATATTCTTTTTTTTTTCCTAAGTGTTGTAGATTATGGCATACATTTGTTTCTTTTTAATTAAAAACACCAAAAATCTTTTATATAGATATGAGATGACTATTTTACTATGATTTTAAAAGAAAACACTAACAAAAAAAACGCTTAACTTTTATATGTGCTTTCCTTGTTATTTCTCTTCTTTGTCTTTCCCGTCACCTCACACAATAATTTCTAACTATGAGGTAAACGCATTGGCAAAAAGGTTCAATAAATATGTTATTATCAGCAATGGTTCTATTTAAGTACTTTTGCGTGTTCAGAGTCCAAATATTATTGCAATTTTATCAGGGTTCAGATGACCGGAAATTCATTCAATTATAAAGTTGATTCACCGATTCGCAAATCTTATCTCCAAACACTTACAAATAAAAATGTATAGTCCTTTAATTGACCAAACATATACAAATGTAGTTTTATCAGATTTATTGTAGTAGACAAATTTTGATAAATTGTATTCACCTTGTGAGAAGAATGGGTGGTAGAGGGAGTCAAGGAGAGAAGGCCGGTTCTCTACTATCATTATCAGAATTAACATTAACAAATTATTAGAGTTAATTTTTCAGCCAACCCTACAATGGCTAAACAAGGATAAGGATGGTCGAGGTCTTCAATGTGTGTCTTTTTTATTTACCCATTTTAAAAACAATTTTGTTGTACTCTTTGTTTTATACACCCTTGTCCTTTTGCTATTTTATCCATTAATCTATACCAAACTTTAAAACAAATCCATGTGAAATATTAGTTAAGATCATGAAAAAACTGAATGAGTTTAGTTTAAAGATTCATTAGAAAAAAAAAACGGATATTAAAATATTGATCGAAGTCAAAAGGTTAGTCAAAACTAAAGTTAAAAATCAATTTATAGCTGTCTTTACTAGTAAGGGTAAGTAAAATCATCTATTTAGGGAATTTCTAGAAAGTGTCCTAAACGAAACCGTTCACTCGGATAAAGATGGTTGTGGGGAATCGACTGATTGAATCTTCAATGGTTGTTGGGAATCTGGGAAGGAAACATGAATAGGTGAGCTTGAAAGATGTTGGAACGCCTCCAAGTTACCTTAGGGGTGCCAAAAACTGATGGAAGATGAATGATTTTCATTTGGGGTTGGTTAGGTTTGTATAGGGCACAAACCCTAAATTTGCGAAGTCAAATGACATAGGGGTGCATATTGAGCCCTCAAAGGCGCACATTGTGCCCCTATCTGATACAATCATCTGATGCTAGCTTTAGTGGGCTCCCCATTTTAGTTGTTGAGGACGTACATTGCGCTCTATAGGGCTTAATGTACGCCCTAACAAGTTTTATTCCATTTCTTCATGTTCAGCTCGCAGAACCTGCCAAGAGTCATATAATGTGGCTTCTGTAACTCATTTCTAGCCCGAAATATGCCCATTCAACGTTTTGACTCTTTTCTGTCAACCATTTTCTAGATTCTGTAACCCAGTTTTTGCTTCTGACTCCGAATTTCCGTCCAAACTTTTCACAGACACTCTCCAAACATATATTCACTGTAGTATCTTCCATAATCTTTCCTTTCATATATTTCTAACTTCCATATAACTCCCAAAAAGCATCCTTTAAGCTCCATATACTTGCAACTCATATCAAGCTCAAAGTAAACCGATTTCTCACGATTAAATGCTTAATACCACATTATTAAACACATTAAAACTGAGAAATACCCTCATATCAAATATACACAAATGGTGAGTGAAGGGCGGGGGTGGGTTTCGTCGAAGAAGAGGACGAAAGAGGTGTTAGAGTACTTCTTTCTTAAGTTTTTTTAATAAAAGACAAAAAACCTATTTTTTTAAAACTCATATATTTAAAGCCTATTTGTAAAATTAACCAAACTCAATACACAAATTAAACCGGGTAGTTTGACTTTTTTATAAATGCATGAAAAACAAATAACCCTCATAACCATATATATAGGTGAACAACTTGGGGAATAAGAAACAAATTAAACTATAAAACATAATCATATTAGACTTCTACCTTAAATTATAAATTAAAAATAATAAACTATTTATTGTTATCAACTCTTTAGTCTATTGACTTTCGTTCTCCTCCAAACCATCCCTTAAGATCGTCCGTAGCTCCTTGATGAGCCATTCAAGCTACATGACTTCATTCGTGTTGGTGTTGACATGACCAATATGTGTGTGAGAGAGAAGCAGGCTTTGAGGACGTGGCGAGCTCGAACACGAATGATACCGATTCAATTTTAACAAGGAAGAGTCAAGAGACAGAGAGAAACCGTCCATCCACTCTTAGGCTCCGGGTGGGCTAAAAGGAGAATAATTTAAGTTGATATTTCTACCTACTCATTGAGTTATCTATTTTGATATAGTCAATATAGACAAGGATGACGTATTGCTGAAAGTCAGATTCTTAGCGTCCTATTCTTTAATGTTTAAACCAAGAAGCAATCTTTGGGAATGATTTTCTAATGTTATTCTATTTCACACTCTTGAATTATAATTATAACTATAATTATCATATTATATAACTCGTGCTGCAACAGTGCTACTTAACTGTTAAACACGACCCTTGCATCCATTTATTTATATTAATAAAAAATGATTTTGTATCTATCGTTGTTAAGCATAAATTCTCATAAAAAGTTACACATAAAATATTAATATCTTAAAAACTTCAAAAAATATGTATGCTCTTATTAAAAAATGGCATGTTAGTTCTTTAAATTATTTTTTTAACCTGGTTACCAGGTAGGTAGTAGTAGACAATCGTCTATTCAATTAATCTTGGTGAACAGTGCTTTGAATATCTTTTTTTGTTATTTTTTTATACTTATACACTAAACTTTCAATATTGACACGTAAACTCTTTAAACCTTTCAAAAACTTGTAATCGAGTTTTACGTGTTTATTTTATTTACATGTGTGAAATTTCAAGTTGATTTACGTTTTGAAGTAAATTTTTACAGGAAATGAGTCGGGTGAAATATAATATGTTCTTATGCTTATTAGTATATACATTTTTTTTTGTCTACGTTTTAATATAAATTTTATTTATTTTTTCTGAAAATGAATCGGGTCAACTATAATACGTATTCGTGTTTATTTTTATGCACATTTTCAGTTAATTTACGTTTTAACATAAATTATTTTCGAAACACCGCGGCAACGTACAGGCAATTTACGAGTTATAATATAATTATCATAATCAAGTAATCCAATTGTACTTGGAAGCTATACCTTTAACCTAAGCTCTTTTTTAATTAAACAACAGAAAGCTGTGTTTGTTGATACGTCTTCCCATTTTTAATGTAAGATAGTCGTATATAACTTAATTATTATTTTCAAACTCAATTACGTAAATTTGTCAATTAAACTATAATCTATAGTATACCATATTCAACTAAAAACATGTACGTTCAGTTTAATTTCTAAATTTTCTAACTTAGCATGTTCACTTAGACTCTTGAAATATGAAATGAAATACCTTCATAACATAATATTATATACTAAAGTCAATAATAGCCATATTTTTTTTCTTAATATTACTTTACTACATAAATAAATGAAAATATGGAATGAAATACCTTCATAACATAATATTATAAACTAAAGTCAATAATAGCCGTTTTTTTTCCTTAATAAAAAATAAAATAACAAAAAAAATATTATAAGCAAATCCACTTTATAGTATATCTTGTTAAACAGCTTCAAAAGACAGTTCTAAGGATTTTATTAATGATTTTAAAACTTTGATCCAATTCATCCTGTTCTTATTTATCATTTGTTAGAAAATATTATATATCGATTAATAGCTGTTTTGTTCTATTTTTTTCTAATAAGTTTCTTGTTTGTATTGTATTATTATATACACTATATATGACGAGGGAGCTTGATTTATACAGAAACCGAAGAAAGTGCAACAAGTCAAAGTCAAAGTTTTGAATGTAACCTCATTCATGCATTTTCCAATTTGTTAAGAGGTTGATGCATGCTTGCAAGTTTGTGCAATTTATGACTTTTCATTTTTGATTGCCAGTTATATTTGAAGATATATCCTAGGTTAGAATATCTTGTATTACGTGTTAAATAAATGTACTAATTATATAACTTGTAACGTAATAAGAATTTTATGTTTTTATAATATCTATATATTATACGACTTAAATAAACACGTGTATTATATTTATTGAATAAAATATAATTTAATATGTCAACTCATACAATCATAAGATGTCTTTAAAAAATAAAGTTCGGCGTAACAGTTATAATTTTGTTAAGTTTTAAAACATTTTCTTTTTCAACTATGTTTAGTTTTTTTATGTAATTAATAAATATTAATTCAATTAAAGTGTACTACCTTCTTTAAATATTTTTTAACATAGTTAAGTTCACTTAAAATGTAATTATAAATATATAAATACATATAAAAATATAGTAAGAACTAAAAGTTGATTGATGTATAATAATAACTATCCAATTAAATTAATATTGGACATTCAAAAAATAAATAATTTTTATAATTATTATTTAATAGGATAGAGAGACGGAAAAACTAATTTTTTAAGGGGCCCTAAAATAATACCATGTATCCCTTAATTCGTTGTTTATTAGGTTGCACACATTTGCTCTCTAACTTGCATATATCTTTATGGGGATTCCCGACAACACCTTTACCGACGACAAAAAAGGATTTTGTGTCGAACCTTTCGACACAATCCCTTACCAACGATATGTCGCCGGTTACTGACCATCGGATCAGACGGGTTTTTCTTGTAGTGTTATGAAGAGTGTGATGTTCCAAAAGGATACATAGATCATGTGGTTTCTTAAATATATTAATAATAAATAACTTAGTTAACTATTGTCATAATGTAAACTATATATTTTAATCCTTGAGTGTATCTTCTAACTGGATCAGGCTAGTTAGATTAGTTAATATTACTGATTACGTGTTAATCTATATGATAGCATGCACATCTATGAATAATATATTCAATTGATGAGGGTCTATGTTTAATTATATATATTGTTTACTCCTTAATAGCCAACGCCCTTTGGAACCCCCCAAATCTGTGCCCTTCACTGGCTACAAGGGGTCATACATCCTTTTAAGGTTGATCTAATCCAGGAGCAATTATAATATTATATAAACATATGTTTAAACTTTAAATGCATATCATTAAAGATTACAAGACGTGAAGTTCTCTTTATAAAATCATTCATAGTACGTACGTCACACTTGTTCTGATTATCATTAATGCATGTTTGATTCCATTGAAAACATGATATGTTGCAAATGTAATTGATTTGGACATCTGCATTAAAGGTTAAGAGTCCAATAGATACATAAACATATGCATATGCATACATACACGTTTTGTACTTGTTTTATTATTTGGTTTGATGTGATAAATTTGTTATCTTATGAGATATTCACTCGATTTTACTTCCGTTAGGGGGGTGGTGTTGGAGACTACATATCAGGTGCGACATTCCCGACATATTTGATGTCTTGGATGATTGGGTCGAGGCATTCAAAGGTTGGGGGGGGGGTGGAGGAAACGGGTGTGTTGGAAGCTATAATTTTCACTTCGTGGTGGCTAGAGGGGAGATTCAGAAATGATAGTGTTTTCAAGGATCAAAACAAACCAGAGAAACTAATATTCGATCTAGTGTTAATTTTTGTTTTTTGTGGTTTTCTAGTAGGAAACTCAATTGTGAAAGTGGGTCGAGAAATTGAAAAACCTGCTTTTTTATTTGTAAACTTCTTTGCGGGGAGAAAGGTCATAAGGTTGGCTTTTTTTGCTAACCGGTTTTTTATATTATTTTTCTTGGCTGGCAAAAAAATAATATAATAAAATTGTTAACTTCTAAAAATAGGCGACACCAAAATGAGTATATCTAACGTATAGAACACTACCAAGAGTTGTTACAAAAAAGAAATGTCAACTAAGTACTGCCAATAGTATATGGCAGTTGTTCACTTTCATCATCAGTGTTGTCATATAGTTCAGATAATGGAACTCCAAATCAACCATAACTGTAACCGCTCAAGATGACCATGTCAACTGTCAACATGTTGATGGATGGGCGATGTGCGTAAAGTATACTAGTAGGAGGCAAAGTAAGTAGTTTCTTTGTTTAATTATAACCATAACCGCTAACTTTAGTTATGAGATTTTCTAAACCTCATAATCTGAACTAACGGTTCAATTTTGGTTAATCGGTAATGACGACTCAACTATGGTTCAATTTAATTATATTTCAGTTAATTAACCAAACTAGGTTTAAATTAAAACTTGAACTAAAAGAACACGGAAAAAGAATTGGTGACATGAATACGAATTACATATTATGATCTAATTTTCGTTAATTAACCTGTTAGTTTTACCACCTCTACTCCTTTATCAATTCACCAATACAACCAAACATGAGTCAAGGGTGAATATAGTTGGATTTGATGAAAATTCAGTTTATGATTAATGCGATCAAGAATTGAAGGAGAGACCTTGTTACATTTCTTAAATATGGTAACAATGTAGAATATATGGTATAACAAAAGCATTCATATGAGTGACAACAACAATGTGTTAACATCAAAAGTTATTGTCATGATGTAGGTGTTTAACATGATAATTTACTTCCACAGTTTTAAGGAGATCTTGTCACATTTTTGAGGAGTTAAATTAAAGGGCCTATTTCGGAAGGACTAGAAACTTTAACGTTTGTCGAATCATCTTGATGTCAATTGACCAAAGACACATTGGTTAAAAATGTCTTGTTTTAGTTTAAACAATTTCTCAACGTCGAAGAACCAAAGCTTTGTTTTCAGTAAGATCGGTATTGCAACACAAAAGGGGGTTGGGGGTTGCAATGCACCTTGTTAACTGTTTACCTACCGCTATTATGTAATTTCCTACTTATTGAAATGCTAATTTATATTAATGACAAAAAAAAAGTTTAAACATGCAAATCGTCCAAAAAGATTAGTCCACTGAGATTGGTCTAAGTGCTTATGAATTCGCACTTTGGAGGGTTGAGGAATGTTAGAACATTGTTGAATGATGTAGGATCTGCATAGGCCTTGAATCTTGAAGTTTATAAATGTGTGGCTAAAATGATATTTTATATGTTCTAATATTTTTACTATTAGAATTGTCATGCTTGGTATCATATGGAAATCAGACGGCTATCCAATAACAAGTTATGAAGATAATTTTTTTATATAATTGTTTTAATATTATAAAATTAAACACCTTAATTAATGACAAAGACCTACATCATCAATATTGTTTTGATATCTCTTATGTATATTTTAAGGTGACACGACAAGTTATTATATTCTTTTAGGACTTTAGTTGTCATGACCATTTTAGGCAAGAAACTATGATTGTTATGATATAGATGCAAATATTTTATTACAAAAGTTATTGCTGAATTTCATTGATATGTTAAAAAATCATGAAGTGAATAAGACACATAGCAAAAACAAATACAAAGGTTAAAAATGAAAAATTTATAAACCATGTGTCAAATATTAACCGCTATATTAAATATAAAAATACTCTTCTTTTTTATACAAATTTTAATCTTAAACGTTCATTTCTTTACATATCATACCTAAAAAATTTACAAAATGACTCCTTTAACTTCCATTTTTTACACATCTTGATTTCTTTGCTTTGTGTGGTTCAACGTTTTCACGTCTATTATTTTTGCGCTTTTAAAAATTCAGTTGCAATGCACGGATTCTAAGTCGACTTAGTTACTCTTTTCTATATTTTACGTATTGGTCTAATTTCTGCGAGTTAACACATTGAAATGCGTGTGCGTTGTTTAGCATTGTTACATCTACTTTTTGTTGGGTTTAACGGTCGCGTCGCAAAGCACGGGACTTAAATACTAGTTAAATTAATTAAGCATGTTTTCAGACATATATTTTTAATCAAACATATAATTACTTTATAACTAAATACTCAAACATATAAAATACACACAAAGTAAAAAAAAATAAAAAAGCTATGTATGAAATTGTGGTGTTATTTGAGCGTAATAATACATTGTATAATAAAATAAAATATGTCGACAAAATAGTGATAAAACAATTTAACACATCATAAAATATTATAGATAAAAAACAGGAAAATTTCCAACTTAAATACAACAACTAAAATCAATACTTACAACTAAAGAGTGGCTGTTGGCTTGGAAAAGGGACATGTGGTACACATGATCTTCAAAACAACCAAAAACTAAAATACCTGTTTTGCTTTGGTTATAATCAAACTGTCCGGGTTCGACCGGGTTAATATCCAGCAATTCAACCGATTTAACACATTTGTCTATGTTGTATCCTAGAATCCCGATTGAACGGGCGAATTTGATCTAGCTTCCAATACCAAGTGTTGTAAAGCTTTAAACCCGAGAGACCTTACAATTGGATTCAAACATCAATTTATAGTTCTTAAATAGACAAAGGTCATCCATCGTAATCTTATGTCTTTCATACGAAAAAAGAGGTTTTTTCGTACAGAACATCCCATACAAAGAATGTCATTATTAATACAACCCATAATTCTAAGTCTCATTTTTCGTATGAGTTGATTCTTTGTATAGATTCTTTTTTCGTATAAGTTAAGCTAATTCATAGACTTTCATACAAAGAATACATTTTTCATATAAAGTTTACTATCCAAATTATACACATTTCGTATGAGAAATACTATACGAAATATGGTATTTCGTATTGTCTATGCCATCCGAATTCTAAGTTTACAAAGTCTTTACCTTCTTCTGGAAAAACCTTGCCAATGGGCAGTTTTAAAATTTGAACTTGTTTCACGTCAAGATCCTTACTTTTTACATCAAATGCACTGGGCCTTCGTACAACATCATTTCATGCGTAAGAGCATTCACATCCTGTGAATCAAATTAAGTGTGTGATGTTTTTAAAATATAAAGAGTATAAAAAATGGTTGTGAGTGGAGGAGAGAGAAAATGTTATTGTTCATCTGTATATTTGGGGGACACTGTTCACCCCCTATACTTTTTTAATATATATTCAAAGTGATTGTGAGTGAATGAGAGAGAAAAAGTAATGATAGGTAAAATATTATTTAATTGAAAAGAGAGATAAAAAGTATTTGTTTTTAGTGAAAATATATTGATCTAGAAGTTGTTTTTTAGTGGGATATATGTATATTTTTGTGTGGATTGGATGTGAATGCTCTAAGTCATCATCTACATGTGGTATATATATTTTTTCTCTCTAGCTTCTTTCTAAAATGTAGGGGAGGGGGGGGATGGGGATGGGGGGATGGCATGATCTAGTTCTTTCCATAATTTTTGCATATCAATTACCATTCTGTCTTCATGGGCTTTGCCATTTCCGGCTTACTTACTTTGGTTATATTCCATACCTAACTTTTAAGTCGTTGACACATTTACCATTCATCAAAAATTAGGGTCTTACAACCGTGTCTATAACTATTGACTACATGTTCATAATATTTGAATGAAGATCTTTTATGCACTTTTTCCATTTCAAGCGTTTGGTGTCAAATATTTATAATTATGTATATGTATTGTATGAGATGTTTTATTTTTTTGATGTCAAATATTTATAATTATGTATATGTATTGTGTGATATGTTTTATTTTTTAAAGTATCTTTGCTTCCACTCAATGGAGATTAAAAGAGAGGAAATTGCAAATTTACGCACGTGACAAATCTTTTGGATTTTTTGAGTGTTGATTGACCAAGCAAACTTTCTACTTTGGGCAATTTTAGAGGTGTTCACTTTATGCCCCAACACAACTTTAATAATCACTTTGATACTCGTTTCCAACCGCAACGTTTGAATTTAAGTCTCCTTTATAGATCTCAATCCCCCACCACTATGGTAGCATGTAGCCTTTCCAAATAGACACCCATAAGGTGGCACGACATGAAAAGGGGGCGTGGTGGGATGATGTGGTCCCGGTGGAAACACCGCCTGGTCCTCCTCAGCCTAAAATCTTTCCCTAGCGGAGTAGTGGCGGTTTCTACCCGATGGCATCCTCATGTGTAACGCAAAATGTATCTATCCAAAATTAGAAATATAATGAAGCTTTCATTGTATTATGCAATATTATTTTAAAAGATGATGTGATGATGTGTCTTAAACATGAAACCGTCCTCTAACCGATCAAAAAATAAATGATAATACTCTTAAGGAGTTGTGTTGCCAAGAAACCCAAAACGTCTTTTGATTGGATCGTGGATCATAGTGCAAATATCCGCATACCCAATCTAAACTACTAGTTGTATTTTTTTATGGTCGAGTCGATATTCTAACTTTTTTTACTTAATGGAATGTTTCTTATTTGAAATTTTACAATAAACTGTTTCTTATAACTCTTATATTTTTTTTGATATTTTTGAATTAGTTTTATTATTTTATATTAGTTTTTACTTATTTTAGTTAATTAGATAAAAAACCCTAAGTTTAATTAGATTTTTAAATTAGGCTATGGCTTACCTTGCTTTACTTATTATTATTATTATTATAATTAAACTTTCTCACATATTACTCAATCAATTTGACGTATATTATTCTTTAAAGCCATATAAAAAACCAATGGAATTTCTTGCGTGTTGCGAAGAACATTCAACCGATATTATCTTTGCATATTGCTCAATCAATCATGCACATTTTTTAGGTAATATATAGAGATGATCCATGTAGGTTATATGTCTACAAACTTAGTAAGCTATTAAGCATTCAAAATTTTAATATTTTATTTTCAAAACATGTTTCTTTATAAAGTGGTTACATGTTAAACAATATTACTCTACACTTATTATACTTTTCAAATCACTTAACAATCACAGTAACTTTTTAAAAAGTTAAATACAATAAAAAACCGCTATATTAATTCATTTTTCCCTAAGAATTTCCGTCAAAATTAGAGGCCAATGTACTATATTGACCCGTCAAAACTTTGATCATATTAGAATGTTCGGCATTAGTCTTATTTGTTTGGGTATTTCGAAGGTCCTTAGAATAGCACATAATTTTGAATGAAAAAAAAAGAAGAAAATCCTTTTAATATTCTAGATATTGTGTACATTATTGAGATAGTGATTAAGATTATAGAGGTAAATAGATCGTAACCGTGCATTTTGATAGGGAACTCATTTAATTAGGAATTCTCCATGACCAGTGTCAATGATCATTGACGGATCCATGAGTATTTTTCATGAGGGTCGGATGTTTTTGGGACTTAGTTGTCTGTTGTTATGTATCAATTTTTTTGTTCGGGTCAGGTCAAATCACATAATAAAAAGATAAAACCAAATTATATTTCAAACACATAGCAAAAGTACCTCAATCTAATAGTTTATGCACAAAATAAAATATTTGTCATAAATAAACTATGTGTTATATCTATATCTATACTACTTTATTAAGGAAACTGAATTGAATAATTTAGTAACTTTCATCATTTTTAAGATGACATACGAAAAGGCTCAGCTCAAATCCATCCTCAACATAAATTTTTTTTTATTCCTGCCTTTATTTCTCATCGTTGGTCAACAAAATCACCAGATCAATTCAATAAATTGATCATTGGAAATTGATAAGCCTATATTGATTATCATATTAACCTCCTTCAATGTAATAAGTGATGAGTGACTGAACAGGTATCCGTAACCGATAACCTTCATTGAAAACCAAGTCTGTTTTTCCCCTTCCTTCTCGACGGTTTAGGGATCACTACCCTACTTAAAGCTTAATTTGTAGATTGCTAGCATAATATAGAAGATATGAGACATATTTTAATTTGGTTGTTTTACGCATTTGTCTGGAAAATATAGTCACATTTGTGTAAAGTTTCTTTAAAATGGTTCACTTGCCATGAAGACAGGTATACCGTATACATAACTTCTTTTGGTCCGTCAAGAAACCAATTATTTTGTTTTTTTTTCTATTTTAATTTTAATTTTCTATTTTCTATTATTTATTATATATTTTACATTTTATAATTTTTTTCAAGTTTTAGTTTTATTTTTTATTATTATTATTAATTTATTTATGATTTTTTAAATTCTTTTATTATCAGCCCAACATAACCCTAACCCAGTAACCCATCATGACCTTTTATTAACATACTCATCCTGACTCTAACCTATTCTAACCAAAACTCATCTTGACCTATGAACCAAACCCACCCAATCTACCCCCTTTACCACCCATAAATTAAAGTTTTGTCGACGTTTTATCTCCTATATCTATGTGTTCTTGAGTATATTTGAGGTTTTGTTCACTTTGTATAAATACTAAAATTTTATGCATTTTTTATAAGTTCAAGTTTGCATTTTATAATATGTGCACATGAAAGTGAATATGGTGTTGTTAGACAACTAAAACTTAGACGTGAAACCTCTTAAAAGTTTAAGTTACGTTGTTTTTAACTAATCTACTTCAAAATACGTCTTTTTAATTAAAATTTCTTAAAAGTATTTGAATTACCCCCTAAAATATAAATCTAAACACAAAGATTATTAGTATATCTCTTTATAAACAGTTTCCTCTTACTCGTACGTCATTTCTTCGTGTTATATTTTCAAGACTCTAAAGTCTTAATTGTGGTAATTTTGTACCAGTTTCAAGATCCCCCACCCCCACACGTATTTACATATGTGTGTGGCAGGGTTTGGGAGGGGGCGCTAATACATAACCGTTTTAATTAGACATCCATGATGGTGCAATAGCGTGGGCTATGCGGTTTTTTCTTTCGATTTTTAACGGCAAATTAACATACTCATGAATACTCTTATACTTGTATCTTACATGACTTGAATTATCCACCATTGGAATAGAGGAAAGACACCTTATCACCACACATATCCCTTGGAAGTGGCATTTAACCACATCATGTATTAAAATTAATACTATAGATATGTGTTTTTGCACGGTTCTTTTAGTATTCTACTTGATATTAGTTATTTATAAATGTATATAAGATTCTTAAATTCAAAAAATAAAAAATATAGATAAGCTATCAAAAGTCAAAACTAAAAAGCATGAAACCTGGTAAAGTTTTATAGACTTATGTATGTTAATCTTAATGTAGATTTAATTAATTTCTTCTTGTAACAAGATTGTTTCAAGCACAAAACTTTATCTTATAGGCAAGTGCATGCCAAACTTTAATCAATGAAATTGGTGCAATGTTCAAAAGGCATGCATGTGACAAAAGCACATGATCACCCACAAATGTGGAAGATTTTGCATTCAAGAATCAGTCAAATATAACAGAAAGCATGGATAAGGGTATGCAGGATTAGCTTCCTGAAATTATGGCCTTTTAGCAAAGCCTACCCCCAAACTTTATGCATTATAGATAAGATACATAGAAAATGCCACCCCCCCCCCCCCCCCCCCCCCTCATGAGGACCTATCAATTAGAACAAATGAGTGACAGACCACTTATAGGCACCATGTAAAAAAGATAAGGGCCATATCCCTTTGGTCATCTTACCTTCTAGTGTAGTTGTCAAGTGCAAATTTGGTTCAAAATGTCAACACTATAACAGTGTTGCAATAGGAAAGATTCCGATCGATGCATGCCCCCTGACAAGCGATTTCCGTGCAATCGATACCTTTGATCTTGGCCACTCATTGTGTTTCATATATGATCAGTGCTATTTCAACTTCGAACCGGACTTAAAAATAAAATCCTTTTAGCAATCTTTCAATGTTGAGATGGTAATTGTTAGATGCATTATCATATCAAATCACAAATTAGTCAAAGGAAAACTACTAACTTGTGCAGCCAAAGACTTCTTTGGTTAAAGTTGTTTTTATGTAAAAAAAACTTTTTCAATAAAAAGCATTTGAAAAAATCAGATTTTCAAAAATCTTTAAAAAAGTGCTACCTTTTCCCTTCAGGCTTCAACCCTACTAACATCCTTAGACCGTTTATAGTGTATAGAGCTAAAAACACCTTTTGATTTAATTTCTTTTTGTTTATTTTGTCTTTTTGTTCTCTTTTTAATAGATCTGTAGATTTTTCCAATACCCGAAAAACCAAACAACACCATTAACCGAAAACTGATCAAACCGGTCGTTTTGAGGGTTGGTTTTCGACTTTTCGGTTAAACTTTAAAGCATATAAAACATGAATAACTGAATTGAGTAATGCGAACCCCAAATACGAAACCCGATCCAAAAATGCCCTTAATCCGACCTTTCCACCACTACTAAATCATCTCAACCTTTTCATTTGCTTGATTATTTTAGTTTAGTTTTCAAAATAATAACAATTACATTTAAAAACAATGCCCCTATGTGACTATATTGTAGTAAATTTTGCTGATTATTTTAATGTTTTTATGTATATTTATATTTAATGACCATTTTTTGTATTAAATCCATTTATCTGTAAGTTAATTAACTTATTAAAATAAGTAAATAAAATTCTGGAATAATCTATATAATTGAAAGTATTGTATAAATAATGCGAGTTACATAAATTAATGTTTTTGATACAAAAACAGCGATTACTTTTGTTATTTTACACCAGTCACTACATTTGAAATGATTTAAAACTAAAAATAACATGGTGTACAAGTCAATAATACATATGGTGTACAAGTTATAAGTGCGATAGAATTCAAAACTAGAAAAAAGAAAAAGAAAAAAAATAACCGCTCTTGCTCGCTCTTGTACATGAGTGCTTCTTCACCCGTCTAAGCACTCCACCGCAATCGTTCACATGGGTGCCCATGTAGGCAATGACGACTCATAGGCGTTGTTAGAGATGGTCTTAAAGCTTTTAGACTCTAGAACCTGACAGTATATCTTAACCATTGTACGCACATAAATATACAATATCCTAAGTATATCTATTTTTTTATATAACAAAATCAATAACTATATATCTATTTTTTTATATAAAAATCAATAACTATATACGTATACATACGATAGATTAATAAGTTTTATACAGAAATAAAATTCTTTTTGATTTTTGTCTTGAAAAACAAATATTAAACTTCGATAAAAACAACTTGACATTGAATTCAAAGATACGACATATGAAGAAGTTTCTTACTCGAATCAAACATCATCTCACATTTAATTTGAAACTTCAACTAAACACTCCAGATGCATGCATGTATGAATAATTTAGTTTTTGTAAAAAAAATCAAAACAGCCAAATTATTGTTATGAAAAATTGTACAACTGTTAATGCATGAGTGACTATTAGAATTGATTGTGAAAATTGAAAAATATTTGAGACAAATAATGATGTTGTCTTTGTCGAAGGGTGATATTTATTATATATATATATATATATGTGTTGTGTGTGTGTGAATATAATAAAGGTAAGTGATGATGAATGGACGGGGAGATTTATTTGCGGGAAAAAGGGCAACAAGAACCCTTTGCGGAAGCACAGATTTATGTGCTCATTTAGTCACCACGTATACAGTATACTCACTGACTTTATCGAGTATAAATATTATTAATTATTTTAATAAACAATGGTTTTTAAAAGCTTAAATTACACTGAATTCATTTTTCGAGATCGAACCTTGACTTCAAGGAGAACAACATCTTAACTCCAATGACTTTTTATTCGTAATTTCCTTGTCTAATTTGAAAACTTCTATCAAGAACGTAATTACTATTGTTTAGTCATACCTCGTATGATGACATTTGGAATATTTTTCATTCGAGTTTTGTTGTCGAATTTTTATTAACTTGAATTATAGAACATGTCGTTCCGTGGATCACCTAATAAAAAAAATACAAATGCAAATTTTTAAGCATGAAAATCAACTAATTAAGAAAATATGATGTTGATATGTACCAAATTAGTATTGTAAGAAAATAGAAGTAAGATCAGTGATAGAAAATGACCAGAGAGATAATTAGAGATAGAGATTCAAGAAGTCAATTCATATTTTTCATGCCATATACCAAAATGCTAAGGGCTATTATATAGCCTTATCTAAAGAAACCAATTAGACCACTAATCCACTACTGTTCTTAACCAACTTTAAATAAACAATACTAAAAAGAAATTCAGAGGTAATATGAACGTGGTACTTCATGGGATGAATAACTTGACTTGGATGAGAACCAAAAGAAGAGACGCATATAGCACATATGGCGTCTTCAAAAATCACAAAACAATTTTGTCCATGTATGACATAAAAAAATTTGGGCCTTATTCACAACCAATTCCTACCCGGGTTCACACCCAAGAATATGGAACCGCGTAGAATCGGGTATGGGTATTATGGAACCGGGTACTGTAGGAATCGGGTCTGGGTACTGTGCGGAACCGGTTTCTGACAGTATGGGGAACCGAACATGTGAGTTGTCATTCCAAACCTGCAAGTTAACTATTTAGAACCGGTTCCTGACAGTATGATTAGTCAAACCTGCCATTTTACTATTCAGAACCGATTCCTTATTAAAAAAATCGGTTTTTTTTATATATAAACCCCTTCCTCCTGACCATTTCTATACTTAACACTCATCATCATCAACTTACAAAATCAATCAAATTATAAGTTCTTGCAAATTCCTATGGCATACAACGATGAAGTTGTTGTGGTCTTAGAGACCAAAAGAAACCCTGCTAAATGGAAGAATTTTGATCTCTGGTTAATGTTCGATAGCCACGAGATGGCTAGAAGCAAAGGTTGCAGAAAATTTATTGATTAGTATGTGAAAAAGAACAAAAAAGAAATGTAACAAGAAGAATCGATATGAGAAATTAGGGGTGTTCATGGTCCGGTTTGGTCGGTTTTTGGGTTAAACCGTGAACCAAACCGTTAGTAACGGTTTTTGGTAATTGAAACCCGAAACCGAACCGTTAATTTCTTTAACCGAACCAAACCAAACCGTTATTAACGGTTTGGTTTCGGTTCGGTTCGGTTCGGTTTCACGGTTTAAGCTATTTGGGCCGTATTTGCTAAAAATGAAGTAATAAAACAAAAAAAATAAAAATATGGGCCGATATTAATTAGTGAAATTGAAAGTGGCTCATTTTATAGTAAACAATATTTGTTTACTTAGTTAGATTAATTTAGATGTAAATTTATTTATGTATATATATATATATATATAATATGGAATATTAAAAATAAAATAAAATACATTCTTACGGTCCGGTCTAATTTATTATGATTGGTTTTTGTTATAAACCGTAAACCAAACCGTTTGCTCCGGTTTACAAATATTGAAACCGGCGGACCGAAAAATAATTCAAAAAACCGACCGTGAATCCGAACCGATGACCGGTTTGGGCGGTTTCACGGTTTGAAACCGAACCATGAACACCCCTATAAGAAATTGTGTGCTAAACAATAGATTTCTAAACACTATATATAGAATCGGTTCCAACGGTCAGGAACCGGGTCCAACGGTCAGATTTGCATTAAATGCTACTGGGAACCGGTTCCAACGGTAACATTACAACGGCTATAATCGGTTTCTATTGGAACTGCATTACCGGGTACTGGTGGAACCGGGTACTTGTGGAACCGGGTACAACCCGATTCAAATGGTAAAATTGTGGAACCGGGTTGGAACCAACGGGTATTTTGAACCCGGACCCGGTTCTACTTAATGTCGGGTAGGAACTGGAACCGGGTCCAGTTCGGTTCTACCGGGTCGGGTTCGGAACCGATTTTTATGCCCATCTCTAATACATTCAAATCCAGGCAAATTGGGTCACAAAATCACAAATCCAAAATTCTGAAAACGCCCAAGAACTTTTTTTGTTCATAAATTCAGACCCTTTAAGATTTTTTTTTAAAACATACAATTTTTTTGGTGTATATGTAAAAAAAATATTTTTTTCTGGACCCTATTTCGATTTGGGCTTAGAGCGGTCGCCCACCTGGCACTTGCTTTGGTCGGCCTTGGTGGCGGATATAGAAATTATTTTCTGGGGTGCGAATGAGGGGTTCAACCATATTTTTAAGGGGTGCAATCGAGATTTTTGCTTATAAAATACACTAATTTTTTTCCAGGATATACCCGCCCGTCCACTCATACACATAGGTCCGGCCCTGCATAGGAGATATATCATGTATTCTGCAAATGTGACCAGAATGGCAGAAACTTGAGTCTCCAACATTCAATTATCAAGGGTGCTTGATTGACGGTTTAGACAAATACAAATGTGTAATTTACAAACTCTTGAATAGCTGTCTTGCATACCAATTTGTGTAACAAAAGTAAATTTAGTAGAGTTTACCAAAACATTGAAGTTAATTTGAAAAATAATACGTCCACCAGATTAAAAAAAAGGTCATAACGAAAGTAATGTTTATTCATGATTAAAAAAAAACAAAAGTTCTTATATATCAAATTAGAAGGCCCAAAACGAATTATTTTTAAAAAAATGTTTATTCATGATTATAAAAAAAGTCCCACAAAAAATATGTGTCCACAAAAAGCACAAAATCCAAAACCGGCTCCAAAAACCGCTTTTTCTAACTCCTTCATACATAAAACCCGTTTTGGGAGTTTTTGCATAAGAACTCGATAATGCCCTCTCTCTTCCATATCATTTCTCCTCTCTTTTCTATATCATTCTCTCTCTACTCAATAACGCTCCTGAGCCGGCTATTATAGATACTCTTAGGGGTAGACAAGATAACTATTATGCTATGTTTTTTTTTGAATGAATTTTTTTTTACTCCTGTCGTTTGTATGACTTGAACACAAGACCTTTCCATCCCAATGTGTTTAAAGACATTGTCTTTGCAATGGACCATCACCCCATTGATAACCATTATGCTATGTACCAACTTTAATTTTATTCTCACCAATTTAATTTTAATCTCACCAATTGACTTTCGCTAATATAGGTCATATATTAAATTAAAAAAAAAGGGGGAAATGGTTATTCCGCGATCCAAAGTCATTAGTCCAGCCGTGGCTCCTGTGACCGAAAACCACTACATGTTTCTTATAGCGTGTTAAAATAAAAGCCAATCATCCAAAATTTTGCTGCAGTGTATGTGACTATGATGTAAACAGAATAAATTGAAGTTTGAGATTATATAGATAAATTGATTATTAATTATTAGAAAAAAACATAGTCTTTTAAAACTAGGAAGCCGTAGGAAAGTATTAAAAGAGCTCCGATTAAACTAATTCTAAGACACTATAACCGTCTCGTCGAACTCTATAATATTTGATTTTAGGTTTTCACTTTTAGATTTTTAGCTTATAGATTTTAGGATTTTTGTAAAAATCATCGTGTTTTATTTTTTAAAATTTTTTTGTCACCGTTTCTTTTTATTGCAATTAATTGTTTCTTTGTTTCTCAACATTGTTTTATATTTTGTGATTCATTTTGTCTTTGTATCCTTTTTATATATAGGATTTTTATAAGATGTAGTAGCCTTTGTAGGATAGTTTTACCATTATATTAATACTTATATTATATATTCCTTTTCCTCTAGCGTGTGTAATATTGATAAATTTAGAATGTATTGATAAATTTAGAATGTGTTATTTTTAACGAAAGACAAACATCACAATTAGATCACTCGGTGATGGGTTTCAGTTTCCATCTAATCTCTAACTTGCATTCAGGCCTTCATGACATTTTTAATAATAATTATTTTTATTTATATATATTTTTTATTTAACAATTAAATGTGAATGTTGTTTGGACATAAAAAAATACGAGTTTATCTTAAATGTGAATCTTGTTATTGTTATATATGAAAACCATTCATGACTTATTATTATTTATTATTGTTATTATTATTTTAAATTATCTTCTTTTCTTTGTTATTTAAACAATTAAATGTGAATCTTGTTTGGACATTTAAAAAACACGTCTTGTTATTAAATGTGAATCTTGTTTTACATATATCTTATAGCGTGTGAATAAAGGATAATGATCCAAAATTTTGTTGTAGTGTGACTATGATGTAAAGTATAAACGGAATAAACAAATAAAAATGGAGATGTAAAGTGTAAACGGAATAAACAAATAAAAATGGAATTATTTAGGCTTAGATTATATAGGTAACATGATAAATAATTATAACGTTGATATCTCTTTTCCTTTAGCACGTATATTAATATTTAGAATATGTTCTTATATTTTGTGACAATAATAATCTAGAATATGTTCTTATATTTTGTGACAAGTGTCAAACTCCGACTCAATTTCCATCTAATCTATATCATGCACATTCATGCCTTCATGACTTTTTTATAACTATTATTTCAAAATTATCTACTTTTTATGTTATTTAAACAATTAATTGTGAATCTTGTTTTGGACATTTAAAAAAACATGATTTGTTATTATGGCTTGATTTATGAATAGAAGATCAGAAAAGTATAAAGGAATACGAAAACGTGTTATTTCTAACTTTTCGTGAATATAATAATAAAGTATCAAAAAAGCACGATAAACATGGGTATGAGCGTCGTCATCAAGCAATCATGTCACAAGACGTAATTTTTGTGCTAATTAACCTTTGTTTTGAGAAGTCTGCATAAGTTTTGATTGACTAATTAATTTAAAGTCCAGTCTCTGATTAATTAAATAAACGTGTAATTAAGGTATTGAAAACCTTTGTTTTGAGAAGTAGAGATTGACTAACTAATTTAAAGTCCAATCTCTGATTAATTAAATAAACGTGTAATTAAGGTATTGAAAAAGTTGCAAGTAGATTATGCGAATCAAAAGTTTAAAACATCCTCTCATATGTATAAAAAGATGTTAAAGATGCCATGTTCATGGGCTAGTGGATCAAACTCAAACACTCCTCATGTGTTTGTGGTTTGATATAGGCATTACGTGAGGTCGTCCATTAGAATTCGAGGCCAAGATTAGATGGGTCTTAAAATACTTTGTATGTATACTAAAAATCAATAATGCAACAAAATTTTGATAACAATTAGATGGGCCCACTTTCTCGTTTTTTTTATTTTGCCGCCAGTGTTTTTATTAATCGGGTTTGGTTTAAAACATACTAGGATTCTCCCGACGCGCGTTGTGGCGGAGAAATATGAACCAAATGAATCATTACGAAGCTGCAAAATATAAATGTGTGAAATACCAAAAAAAAATAAAAAAAATGTAACAAATAGAAGAAAAATGGTGAAGTAATACCCCTATGATGTGGTGTTGCGACCCAACACACCGAATATTTCCAACCGGAAACGGCCACTGTCGCCGCCACTCGCGGTTGTGGCCAGCAAGGGGGCGGTTAAATTCTATGTAATATACAGATTTCTAACCTAGTTATATATGTATATTACTATATAGTAGTATCGTGATAAAATTTAAAAAATACTACTTAAATGTTTTACATATGTGTGTATAAGAATAAGGATGGCTTTTAAGTTTTAACCTTTATTCAATTCGTAGTGTTAAATTCACATATAATACTTTAAAACAAAAGACAGTTTTTGACATATTCTTGTTATTTAAATTCAGTTAAAAAACATATCCGTAGTGTTAAATTCACATTCACATTATATTAAAAAAAAAGGAAAAGTCCAACAATATAGTACTCAATTCACTTAGTCATCAATATTCTCAAATTTATATTGTCAAATTTGTCAGAGCATATGAGTTGTAAAAGTGTAAGGCTAACAAAACATTTGTGGTGAAAAGTAAAAGTAAAAAGTAAACTCTAGTTTTTGTGATGTTTTTTTAATATGGAGTATATAACTAGGATTTCCAATCGCGCTTGCGGCGGGGAATCTGCATACGAACCAAACGTTGAAAACCAGTATGAAATACAAACCTATGATGCGTTGTGGCGCCCCTACGTGCCGGAGATTACCAGCTCGTAATGGCCAACCGCCGCCGCAACTCGCGGTTGTGGCGACAGGGTTCGCTGAATAGGAAATTATATTTTAACATAAACGATTATAGCAGCGGGGCCGACCCGATTTTTTAATAAATTTTAAATAGAAACATATTTAGTTTTTGTAAAACAATAATAATATTTTTTTTCGATAAAACCGGTCGGTCCGTTTTCAACGTATATTATATCTCATATTTAGTTTTTTTGTAAACTAAACTAACGAATAAAAGTTATATTTGATTAGATGTATATATTATTTATAGTGTAAGAGGTTAAGTGAAAACTAAAAAAAAAAACTAACAAAAAAACCTACTTAAAAAATCCAACAACCAACCCTACTCTAGGAAGTTCAGTAAAATTCACAATGTTATTTGATATATACATAAAAAAATAGATATCATTAAAAGTGAAATTGATAAAGTTTAGTGGCAAAACAAAAAAGTTAAAAAAAATTGTAGCTAAAAACAAAAATAAAAAAGTTTATAGTGTAAGAGGTTAAGTGAAAACTAAAAAAAAACAATCAACAAAAAAAACCTACTAAAAAAAATCCAACAAAATGTTATTTAACATAAACATAAAAATAGATATCATTAAAAGTGAAATTGGTAAAGTTTAGTGGCAAAACAAAAAAGTTAAAAAAATGGTGGCTAAAAATAAAAATGAAAAAGTCTTTTGTAGCCAATATGATGTGATTTAATATATATTAATAATAATAATATAATATAATATAATTTAGGTAATTGGGTCAAGGAGTTTAGTGAAAAATGGGTTTTGTTGTCTCATAGGCCTAAACTTGTGTTATACTATTTATTTATAGTTATAAACTTAGACCCGAATATAAATGTTATGAAAACAATTAAATAAATTTCTGCCGTTTACTTCTCCTTGAACTTTTAAATTTTGATCAAAAGAATCAAACGGTTTAAATTTTGAAAAAATAAAATAAAATACACCTTAAAATTTATAAAAACAAACACAGTTGTTTTAGTAGAATATGTCTCCCATACCAGAAGCATCCCTTGGATTTGAATTCAATTGAGGGTCACATTTGATTTGCATACAATTTCTTTTAAACTAATCATGCTTTGGTTGTTTATTATGGACTCCCATAATTGACTTTTGAATTAAAATTTAAGGTCTTTAGGTCTTTTTAACTTTAATTAGTTAATCATTTAAATACGGTTATAAAAAAATCATAAAAATATGTTTCTTTTTTCATGAAAAAGAAAGAGATTTAAGAGGTAGAAGCATCTAACTAATTTGCTATTAACTAATTTATTATTAACTAATTTATTTATAACTTAAACATTTAAATTACATCAACTTGACCCAGTTGAATAAAAAAATTAATGATACTTAATTTAGGTATAAGCTTCAAAATTACCATCATTATTCCATTAACTATGTTGACAAAATAATCTAATTTGAAAAATGGTTATGTGTTATTTCAATTCTTAAGATAAAAGTAAGAATAACAAATTGTGATTGGGCCCAAGTCCACTTACAACCTTGGGCTGTTTCAATAACAAAGCCACAAAGTCAATAATAAGTTGGGTCACATGGATATGAAATATATTTATCAAAGAAATAAATATCAAAACTTTGTTACTTTGTTTGGGCTAGAATGTGACCTGAAATTGTCATAAATTCTTCTCTTGATTTGTGGTGAACAAATTCTGTAACATTATTTAATATAGTTTTCATCTGACAAACTAGAGATGGGCATAATCGGGTTTTCTTAGTACCCGGAACCGGTTCCAAACCGAACCCGGTTCCATTTGGTTGACAATGGAACCAGGTTTGATGTGGAACCGGGTCCGGTTCCTACCCGGGTTTACCACAACAGAATCTGGAACCGTTTGGAACCGGGTACAGGTATTCTGGAACGGGGACGTACGAACCGGGTACGGGTATTGTGTGGAACCGGTTACGGGTACAATGGGAACCGGTCATGTGGAGATGGTTATTATGTTTAATTTTTACTAATGTTTAGTGAGTTTAGTAAATTTAATGTTTTTTTATTCATTGATAATGAATTAGTTACATTAAAAACATTAATAATAACTAATTATTAGGAATCGGGACCGGGTATGGGGTTGGAACCGGGTACATTAGAACCGGGTACGGTTTGGAACCGGGTACGACCCGTTAAAATTAAAAAAATGTGAAACCGGGTAGGAACCATCGGGTATTTTGAACCCGGAACCGGTTCTACTTTATGTTGGGTAGGAACTGGAACCGGGTCCAGTTCGGTTCTACCGGGTCGGGTTTAGAACCGGTTATTATGCCCATCTCTATGACAAACTGATGAAAGCAGGGCCAACCTTTCACTGTCATTTTGGCAATAGGTCTCTGATTTCATGTCATGTTTATGTGAAGCAATTCAATGTGAATGATACTTGTACCAATCCTACAATATGAGGTAAGTTTGTGTTTTCCGGTATACCGGGTAGTTACAGGCGTAAATGAGCCGAGATACTCGTTATATACTTGAGATCGACTCGTTAAAAAGGTCGAATCAAGTCGAGATTTACCAAACTCTAAACAAATTTACTAAGTAAGTGAGCCTAAACTTCATATTATGGAAATATTATAACATAAGAGATGTTATTTCATCTGAAACTATGTTCAAGAACTAAATTATGTGTGTTATGTTTATATTAAAAACTATAAGTATAATAATAACAATAACGATACCGAGTAAAATCCAATCATAGCAAAACTATTATGATGTAGATAAAATTAATCATATGTGTATATAAATATAGATATATTAATAAAAAAGTTGTGCTGAGCAGAGTTTGAGCTTGAAAAATTACTCATGAGCCGAGCTCGACCTTTAGAGCTTCAAATGAACCATACTCGAGCTCAAGCTCGGCTCAACTCAGTTACATCCCTACTGGCAATATGGACCATAATAATTAAATTTGGGCTACTTTGAGTCTCTAATGTCTTTTTTAATCAAAATCATCGTAGTAATTTTCTCAGCAGACATACACTGACAAAGAAAAACATGTTATAATCGAAAAATGGATTGAAACCTTCTTTTTTTTTTCTTACCAGCTAACTCACAGATCCTCTAATCATACTCCTAAATCTACATAGATGACAACTATGGGATTTATCGCTCAACCTCAAGAAAAGGAACACTTGTTCCATACACTCCGGTACCGCTAAGCTACAAGCCCTTTGATAAATGGACGAAAACGTACATTTTTCTGCTTTATTGCCATCTAATCTAATGTCACCATCACTAGTAGCCGCCGTAAAATCAAGAAGTACACTTAGATCTTGTTTATTTGAGTTTGTAAAGTATGATACAAGCATCAAATAATAACATAAGTGATATTTTATTAGTATATCAGTAACTGATCCTGTTTATTAGTATAACAAATGACCCTAAGAAAGGAAAGATGACAAAAAGTTGTAGCTACACAAAAGAATAGAACATAAGACTATAGAGACACAACTTTCACACACTAGACCATATTATTATCTATAATTCTATATATTTATTAAAGTAAATCCCAGCTAAATTTAGGGTGTATTGTATTTGATGGTGGTGCTGGCAAAGGTGTGGGCATAGAATCAAAAGTCTCCCATTTTGTAGTCACCACAACATCCCCTGATGTGGATGGTTGTCGCGGTTTTGGCACAACTGGAACCGACGAAAAATTCCCAACCGACCGTCTCGAATTAGGAAATGGCCGTGGCCGCTCAGTATCTGAACATCCGTGTTCTTGGTTTTGCGATGCCGGTTGTTCCTGGACTTGCGTTGAGTTTTTAATCTTTAACGCGTCAAGTGTTTCCACGTACTTTTGCACCCTTTTCACCTGCATTTTTCTCTGTAGTTTGACATCTCCTTCCGCGGTAATTTCGTCCAGTTTAAGTAGTTGATTCATCAATAACTCGATTAGAACTAACAATGTCTTTTCCGACACTTTCCCTCCTTTCGAGATAACTAATTCGTGCGCCGACACCTGCCCCACGAAACAAGATCGCAACCATTAAGATTTTACATCATCAAAATTTTTCAATTTTCTAACCCGAGTGTTAGCGGGTTTATTGTAATTATCTTCTATATATCAGATAAAATTTATTAGTATTGATTATGTTATCTTTTTAATGATCACTATTTTGTTCCTTTATATATAGTTGATTTATAATACATAATAACTGGTCGGGTTTTCATTATTTTTACACGGTGTACCTGGCCAGCGAGTCTATCGACCTCCAAACTAATCTCCGTAATCGCTTTAGCAGCCTTCTCCATCTTTGCATTCTTCCTCATCTCAACGTACCGCCTTTCTTGGCTAATCGGGTCTTCAACCAACACCATTTTCGACCTATCCTTCACACCGACAACATCCAAAAATGTTTTCGAGCTCCTCTCTTTATTCTTGTACATGAGTTTTTGATCTTCATGGTGTAATCCCGTCGGGCCCGATAACATCTTCTTCAATTCCCCTGAAAAAAAAAAAAAACAAACAAACGTACCCAGTAAAATATGAGAAAACACTCGAATTTTAAACAAACCGTATAACTTTTATAATAACTTTTGTACCGAATGTAGCTTGAGAGCTAATATTGATTTCATGATATATAGACCCGTATTTCACACGAACTCTAATAGTTGACGGGTTATGTTCTCATTCGGATCTCGTTTCTGGACCAGCATTCCTCCGGGCCGGACCTCCCATTCTCCAGTGGCCCGGGATCTCGAATCGGGCTCGGTTGCGGTGGTCCTCAAGGGCATCATCTTTGATCTAAGTCTCTGACCAAAGTGGTTATAGACTTATAGAATTATAAGTAGAATTGATACAAGAATAAGTTCAGATCAAAGGATTGACCTGACAAGTGACAACAATTGGTGCCATCAAAAACATAAATAGTGGTGATAAGATTAACAGTTTTTTTTTTAATGTTTTTGAGAGTGTGTGGAGATCTGTTGGGGAAATTAAGAAAATCTAAGGCTGAGATCTTTGAATTAGGAAAGTGGGTAAACTAAAACTAAAACTAAAATGAATAATAATATTTTTTTGAGGTATACTCGGTCTTGAAGGAAAGTATGAGAGAGATGATATGAAAACTTATATTAAATGAATGGGTGGCGAAATTATATTATATGTACAATTATATTGGAATAAAAGTGATACGCGTTATTTGCAAATTTTGGATGTCATACCTAATTATTAGAATTTATAACTACCGATTTAAAACTTTTGTTATTTTTTTAATGAAAATTTTGATAACCGAGAAACCACTGGAGTATCATGGTGTCACTAGTGGAACCATCCGATCATATCCATCTTCTGTAGACAATAATACTTATACACCAATTCAGAAGGAAACCTAATAGATGTGGAAAAAACTCTCCTTATAGGAATCGGACCCAGTACATTTACTTATTTATATTATGGTTCAGATCTTCCAGAGCATTAGGGTGTGAGCATCTTAATATTAAATAAAATTGTGTAATATTAGATCAATGATGTATTATTATATTAATAAGCGGAGAACAGATAAGGAAATAATTGAGAAAAAAAATATTGAATAACTAAGAAAGAAGCGGGAAAATATGATTTAATATTATTGTTTAATAGGAGATAGAAACGGGAAATTTGTGAGTAAATACCACTATAGAAGAGAGATACGGGTAAATAAGGGTGAGGAGGTGCTCGAAAGTGACAAATGTACTCAAAGATTTTCATTTAATTTCAAAAAAGTATAAATATAGAGATAAATATAGACATAGATTTTTAGTTTCTAGAAAACCAACCGTATTAATTGTTTTTATTTTCAAACCAAACCTTAAACAAACACTATAATTCCGTGCCCGATTTAGATATTAGTTGATAGTGAAAAATACTCTCGGTCGAGAATCAAGAGTAGGCGTAAGGTGGATATATTAAAACTTGAGCTCTTATCTGGGTGTGGAAGAGGGTTGTCTTTTGGGAATGATCCGCCACGTAGGCGGTCATGTCATCGGGTGTGAAGGATGATCCCTAAGGGATGGCCAAAGGTGTGATGATTAGCCCTATATATACATATTTATGTATGTATATGTGTGTGTTGTATAAAGAAGATAAGAAAGAATATGGGCGTCGCAAGACGGCTTGGGGAGGACGATGAAGACAGGGACAGGGCTAAAGGGGGTGGTGTAACCGGCCCTCAACCTGCCCTTAGACGCTCCAGGGACGAGGCCCACACACACCAGCCTAAAGTTGCATTTGTATAGGTGATATCTTTTTAAACCTTAAAAACTTTTGTTGTTTAATTGTTTTACCCAATTATCTCCGCACACATCTCACTCTTTTTATAACTTTTATTATTTATTTAGTTTAAACATTATTTAGTTAATATAACCATTTCACACTTTAATAAATATGGTTGGTGAACTCACACCTATCTACGTGGCGATCACGTAACAAACCGTTTTTCACTTTTTAATAAAACCATGACGGATAACTAGTGATGTTAAGAATAAACGAGTATTGATTATTTTTTTAGTAACAAAGTACAATTTGTAGGACAGGCGAGAGGGTGGTTAGTTTTTTTTTTTTTTTTTTAAAGTGAACTTCAATAAAAAACGCTAACGGCTCAAAACAAGGACCGAAGCAAAGGAAACACCTACAACATGTACAACGGATACAAAGCCCAATCCTTCCAAACCAATTTTTTAAACTTGGACCTAGCCTTTAACCAAAGGAAAGATAAGGACTTATATTTGGCCACTAATTCTATAACTTTAAACTCTATGCCACATCGTGACCATTATAATCCCTTGGACAATCTTTGTAGCTTCCTTATTTCGATTCCCAGGAACCATCTGTAACAAATCTTTAATGTCGAATGCAAAAAAAAGGTCTAACTTACACCATGACCCTATAGTCGACCAAACACCAAACGCATAACCACAACCGGTAAAGACGTGCAAAGAAGACTCCTCCTCAACGTCGCAAAAGACACAGATGTCATCCGGAACGCAAATCTGCCTCCTACGAAGTGCAGCCTTCGTCGGAATACGGTCCATTTCGAGACGCCAAATGAAAATTTTAACCTTTAGAGGAACCCAGGCGATCCATCGCATGAAAAATTGCCTCCCCTGCACTCGATCTAGCGTTAACAACTTCTTAAAATCAGCCACTTTATAGGTCCCATCATCATTTCCATCCCACTTCCAGCAATCATTTGAGTCGATAAGAACCGTCCCTTGCAGCCGCCTCTTTAGCTGCTCAAATTCGTCAATTTCAGCAGCCGACATAAATCCCCTCTTCCATCTGCACAACAGCTCAGCGGCATCATTGTCCCAAGAAAAATGGACCGAGGCCTGTTTATCAACAACCAAGCGAAATAAACTAGGGAAAGCGTCTTTAAAAGAAACACGGTCGCGCCATTTATCCAACCAAAATCTCACATCTTTGCCATTCTCTACAACTCCTCTAAAATGACAATTTATATTTCTGGACTGCAGCTTTATTTTGTTGAGATGAGAAACCATCGATTTCCATCCTCCCGAAACGGCTCTATTACACGGAAGGATATCCCAATTTTTGTTGTTACCGTGACAAACATCAATAACCTTCCTCTATAGGCAAGAACCTTCCACCTTATATCTCCAAACCCATTTGGCGAGGAGGGACATATTAACATCGGCTAAATTAGACACTCCCAATCCGCCAAGCTTCTTAGGACTCGCAACCACATCCCAAGCAACCCAATGGATCTTTTTAATATTCTCATCACCCGCCCATAAAAATCGCTTCATAATACTTTCCAGATTTTCTATAACTCTTATAAAGCGACATAATAAATAGGCAAACTAGATAAAACAGACTTAATAAGAATTAAACGACCACCAATTGAAAGGGTCTTAGCTTTCCATGACTTTAGCCTCGACTTACATTTACCAACTACCGGGTCCCAATTTCGGATTCGGTTCATATTGGCCCCAACTTTAATACCAAGATAATCAAAAGGCATTGAACCATGCTTGCATCCACATATTTTAGCTATAATTTTAACCTCTTCTTCCGAGCTATTTATCCCGAAGATGTTCGATTTTTTAAGATTAATTTTAAGACCGGAACAAAGATGAAAAATGCGGAGAAGGCGTAACCAGTGTTGTAAAAATCGCGACTAGACGACGATTAGTCGCCGATTAATCGCTAGTCGTCTAGTTACTGAGTAATTTTTCTTAAATCGGTCCATTAACCGACTAGGTCCGACTAGGCACGACTAGGCCAGCCAAAAGTCGACGATTCCAGCAAAAAACATGTATATTCCGGCCAAAACCTCTAAATTCCGGTCAGTTTCCAACCAATCATATGAATTCCAACAATTAATCATGTATAAGATTTAAAACCTAGCTACTTCAAATATTTACCTATAAAAATGTATATATTTATACATAAAACTGAAAATTACATATAAAAACCCGATCCGATTAATTCTGAATAATCCCGAGTAGTCGCTAGTCCCCATTTCACCGGCCAACTAACAACTAGCGAGTTCTCTAACCTTGGGCTTAACATATTCTTGAAGTTCCCAACGGACCATTTTCCCAAAATAATCGCATCATCCGCGTAGAGAAGATGAGAAATAAGCGGCCCATTGTTTCCGAGTTTTATGCCATCAAAACCGCCATTGTTTCCGAGTTAATAATTGGATTTTAAAAGGGTGTTTTAGGGAGTTAAAGTGAAAACCGCGTGGGTGTCAATTGGTTAAATGGAGGGTGTGGTTGTTAACAATGCCTGCCCTACATTCCTACTCCGAATGCTTAAGTCTTTATTTACTACTTTTTATGTTTTTTTATACTTATTTTTCAAACAATAAAATTTTGAATTACAATTCTTTCGTGTTAAACTCAAATTCACGTCTCTATTAATAAACATACCTACATTCTTTTTTAACTTTTTTTTACCGGCTAAGTTGCATTCTTTAATTCTACATTCAAATTAACATCTTTTTTCACTATAAAACTTGAACCCACAACCTCATGAAGGACATATTTTTATATATTTTGGTACGGCTTGGCTAGAAGCCTTTTTGGTAGACAAATTTGCATAGTTATTTAGACAATGTGTTATGGGGCTCTAAATGAGTGTCATCCAAGACACATCAGCATACCAAGGGGCACGAAAGGTGCAACATGTTTTTTTTTTTTTGGGGGGGGGAGGGGGGTGTCCAGCATGTTACGAGGATAAGGTCGGTTGCATGAGAAGCGACTATGACGGTGGGTCTTTCTGCCGTACTCTGAAGATGGGATTGGTTCTTGAGGAGAGATAGACAAAGGGGTGGTCATGATGTGGCATTGCGGCAATTGTGCAATAAACATCGACATGTAAATTGCAATGACAAAAGGGTGAAAGCCGAGTGTAAACTCTCAAATGAGACACCAATATTTTCATGTCATTAGTTATCCCCGAGTTAGAAGTGGTAAGTGTCGAGAACAATATATGACTATTTAGTGGTAGAATCAAGAGTTATCTAGAACTTTAACGTCGATAATTGTTGATCAACTTGTAACAATCATAAATCATTATGAATAGCATAAGAGCGTAGAGAATAAATAATTATCATAAAAACAAATAATACAATAAGAACTTTTGTTAAATCTTCTATTTTTTTCATTAAGGTTATGTATGTAAGTACCATTAATATTTACAATAGGCTTTATAATGATGCACAATTATTTGGAGTTTTTTTCCTAAAAGGTGTTGGTGAAAAAAATAATTATCAAAATGGGTGATTTGAAAAATAATCACCAAAATGGGTGTTTTTCTATATTTCTTTATTTTTAACTAACCGATTATAATTCTTCTATTTTTATTTAATCAACCTATCACATTTATATTCATTTCTTTGATCTAATTCATTACATAGATCTTTAACTAACTTATTAATTATTATATATTTTTTTCTTTTTTTTATATAATGAATCCCATGTTAAAACAAACTGAAATCGTTGAATTCATTTTATTTTTAAATGCTAATACCTCTCATTTACTGTTCTAATTTAATATTTTTAGGTAATTTTTCATATTTACTTTTGTCTGTGTAGTTTATTACCAATTCAAATGAAAACCCATATATAGTCTTTCCTATAGTTACATAAATTTTATTAACAATCAGTGGAAAAAATATTTAAGTAGATTGATTGGTTCGTAATTCCATTGCCCAACTTGATACTTATTATTATTTTTTATTATCAACTTATTTTTTAATGGTCACAAACAACATTTATTTCATTCAGTTATTGTAAACATGAACACATGTCTTGTTTACGAAAAAGAAAACAATGTTTATGTTCGATTATTTATTCGGTTAAAATTAAATAATAAACATGAAGTTGCTACTTTAGTGATTGTTTACATCTCTAAAACTCTAGGATTAAACTTTATATTAGAATTATTTAGCTTATATAAATGTAAAATGAAATAAAAGAAAAAGCGTTAAGAAAAAAAAATTATATTTTGGCTCGTTAAAAAAGTAAATAAAATATAAAGAGTAATTTGTTTTTGAGAAAAATAAATTAAAAACATATTAGGTTGATTGAAAAAAATATATATATATATATAATAGTTTAATTAATTATAAAGAAATAAGAAAAAAAACACTCATTTTAATAGATATTTTTTAAATCACCCATTTTAGTAAATATTTTTTTCACCCTAACCAATTTGAGAAAAAAGTCATTGCAAAACACCTATTTTGGTAATTATTTTTCAAATCAGCCATTTTGATAAATAACTTTTCCACCAACACTCTTTTGGAAAAAAACTCCAATTATTTGGGTTAGGATTAAGATTTTAGTTCATGTGTGCAAATCACAATTTAATAACTCATAGACAGTTAGGTATATTTATTAGAACTTGGGTTAGATAAGAAGTCGTTTTTCCTTGAATAAAACTAACATAAAGTTACAAGTATTAAACGTTCTCGTTTTATTGCTTCGATTACAATTGTCAAAAAAACATAAGACATGACCATGTTTTATTTAATCATGTAAATTCTGATATTCATAAACGATAAAAAAAATTACATAAGAATGACAGATAAACAGGCAACACGCTACACCGCAACCCCTAATAAACATAACAATACACCTAGGGCAAAAATACCTTGAAACAAATACATCAAATCATCAATTATCATCCTCTCAAGTAGGAAGAAACATTATTTCTAAACATGACCTACGTAAAGCTGAATCCGACAATTGCACCATAATATGAATAATACATTCTAATATCATTCATGTCTTCTGCATAATTCACCAATAATAATATAGTCTACAAGAAGTTAAATTGGTTTACACATATTGTATCATTAATTCTTGTAAGCTAGTCTTTATCACTTTTAAAACAAGGTCTTTGATTTCTCCTTATGCTTTTTTTTTAATGGCAAAAAATAACGTGTCAACCACCGTGACACCAGACGCTAGTGGCCAAGGTCAACTACTCGACCGCCGCCAGCCCCTTGGCTCTCCAGATGCGCGGAAACCCGACCTCCACCCGCCCGAAGCATGACAATGGAATAATTGGTAAAACCTCGTCTCCCATCCAAGACGAACCGGGGCCACCCGTATTCGCCCTTCACCTGGATGCACATAAAATAATGGGAAGAATGGGAGTCGAACCTGAGTCACAAGAAACACCAAGTCTTTCCCCAACCACTCCACCACTACCTCATTGGCTTTCTCCTTATGCTTTTTAACATTATTTTCCTAAGTTCTATATAATAACCACTTTAATGTCAATTTTCTCTTTTGAGATGTTACTCTTATTCTTAAATTCTTAAACAAAAAACTTATCATAAGTTGTTTTTGAACACTTTATTATTGATGCATACTTAACACAAATTGAGTGTAATTGGTTGCACATCTCTTTATTAGTTATTACTATGTCTTTATTTTGCTTTCAAGGGGGCCATAATTCCATTGACACCTCTTAATTTGACACATGGCTTACATTAACATCTCTTAGCTTAAATCAACTTTAAATAATAAATGTATTATTATTTTATTATTATTTACAACAAAGACAAAGCTAACATCACCAAGACATAAAACCAAAAAACATGAGCCCTGCAAAAGTTTTTAGAACAAAAGCAACAGCCATGTGCCATGTTCCCACACCCTGCTAAAACAGCCTGTATGTATACCTCACTAACCAATGATTCTATGCTCATCCACCAAGCCAAGCCCCAATCACATCTAACCATTCTACTTTCTCCCTACCCTGTCCACGTGGCACCACCAGTAACTTGTATAGTTCCAACTCAACTTTTACAGACCAATGGCAGCCGTGACACGTATTACATATATATCATCCGTAATTCGAATAGCTAAAAAAGATTTATATAAGATTATGCTCAGTTAAGCAAAGTTCGGTTTGATGGGAATACAAAATGGTTTGAATGAAAGAGCTCGAGTTGAGTTCACGCTTGAAAAACTTGATAAGAGGTTAATCCATTTGCAAACTAATATATACATGTAAATAAAAAATTATAAATTACAATATACTAACATATTACATTGGGCTCAAAAGGTTCTTATAAGCTGGACCGTAGCTTGTAACATGTTTTAAACTCGTTTTAGGCCCAACTTCAACACACAAAGCATGTTCATATACAGAATGATGTTCATTTGTTGTCATGTCTTGCATGCCCCGCCTCGCTATCCATTTGCTGATATCTTTACGAAAGCTTCCTTCTATTCTAGTTTGTTGGAACATAAATATAGCAAGATTAGATAGAATTTTTGGTATCTTTGTATCTATTATTTAATAGTTGTCATCATAATCATAGTCTAGAAGTATGGTAATACTCATGTATATATTATGTTTTCGGACAATTGAAATTAATCAAGGAATTATTAACTTTTAGGTACTCGAACTCAAACTTGATAAGAGCATGTGTTGAGTTATAGCTCGAATAACTCGAGAAAAGCGCGGTCCATTTGTATCTCTCGATATCCATTTTGAAAAAACTATTACAACCCTAAGTAGTAATGCGTGTCTCGATAACCTACCTCAATAAATAACTAACTTCTGCTTATGATAGGATTAATTTCATCTATATACATATACCCTAATTTTATCTATAACTTTCTTAAATAACCTTAGTCAAACAACTGGCAAATTATATATAAAGCGACAAAGACTTACCTCAGCAACATGTTTTATTACCTCAAAACTTTTTAGCAATAGCTGCTATCCATGCTCTGTCTTTGTTACTATATGCGTAATTAATGCTAGACGCCAGCAACACAAACCTCGCACTCTTCTCCTTAGAGTTCCATCTTCGTCTCGATTCTTAATCACCGGCAAAACCAAAAGTGAACGTGTACCCTCAGGGAGCATCTCCCAAAGCTCAGAATCTGAAACATTCACCAAATTTGACTATTTTATATAAATCAAACACTAAACAGCTATTCACTGAACATGTAACCATCTTGGTTTTAAAAAGCATGTGGCGCACCGATGCATTTTGATCCCAAAATCTGATGCGCTACACGATGCGCGCGCATCTAGGGGTGTGAATTTCTGACACAACCCGAAAACATGACATGAACATAACACGAAATTTGCGGGTTTGAGTTTAGTCTAAACAGGTTTGGGTCAGTTTCAGGTTGAACCGGCAAACCCATTTAGCTAGATAGGTTGAGTTTACAATATTTTTATGTCATAAATTAAACTGGGTGTATTTTATGCCATAATTATAGCTTAAAAAAGGAAATTAACATAAGATTTTATAATTTAAATGTAATTGCATTATATACATTTGTGTTTTTTAAATTTTAATTTTAATATATTAGTTTCCGGAAAAAAAAATTAAAAATAAAAACACCGGGTTGCATGGATCGTATTCAAGTCGTGTTCGGGTTCATATGTATGACACGATTTTCAAGTTCGGGTCATGTTCGGGTTTGTCTAAAATTTTCGGGTTCAGGTCGGGTTGAACCCACCAACCCGCAAACACGACCAATTTAGCACCCCTACACACATCACGTGCGTGAGGTGTCCGTTATTAAAAAAATATTAAAAATATTATTTGTTATTTATTTTCATTTTTTTAGTTCATATAATCATATCTGCTCGAAATATGATAATTTACCTGATCTCTGAGGAAAATACAGGGTCTCCGTCAAATTAACGATGCCAGCCCGTTGCGTCTGTTCTTTAAACCATTCAACCGCTCGGTCTTTCGAAAAATCCATACTTTTGGGTGTGTTCCAATAGCCGCGTACGCACAGTACATCATGTACGGATATAAGCTAGATCAATAATAAGAGAATTAGCAAGTCCGAAATCACACTTGTGTGTTTGTGGTTACGGGTTATTAGTTCCAAAATACCACGGAAATGCTGTTTGTGTTACGCAATAAAGTATATGATCCCCACGCTAAATCCTCTTTACTTGTATCGGATATGTCGGGTGACATCGCGAAGATTTGATTCGCACCTTCGGGAATGCTTGCTTTAACGACTGGACTAGCACCCTGCATTGTGTTTAACTCATATAAGACATTCAATTTTCAGAAACCGATGTATGATTATTCAATCTCGTTAGCATCATACCGATAAATTACCTAAAAGTAATCAACTTTGATAAGTACATTGGTTTTGGCATAAAACTTTAAACTCCAATTGACCAAAGCATATCAATTTTTCGTGTATAATATCTAAGCAATCAAGAATATTAGAGAAAGTTATTCTTTTACCTTAAGAAACTGGCCAATGTAAGGAAGTATGACAGAGAATGCTGCCAAAGAAAGACCAAGAACCTCTGTTCTCTGAAAATCCATCATCAAATTAAACAAAACCATCAAGAAACTTAGAAAAAAAAGTATAATTCAAAGGGTATATAATTATTTAAAACATGCACACCAACTGTTCGTAAAAATGCCTGTGTCACAGAATTTCAATAAATGACTTACAAGCTGCACACTAACTATTTATACAAGCATCGACATACATCTTATAAAGCATAAGCCATACAATTCAAAGAATATATAATTATTTAAACTGCACACCAACTGTTTGTGAAAATGCCTGAGTGATCACATAACAAAATAAAACAACTTACAAGCTGCGCTGGGGTTGAATTTGAACTCGCAAAGTGATTTAAAACGAGAAGAGATCCAAAAGCGTAGCCAATCCATCTGGGTAAATATGATTCATCCAATCCAGGAATCCCTAAAGTGAAGCGAAGAACAGAGAGATTGAGCTGTTGGTTTTGATTTTGAGAGTTGTCAGCACCAGTGCAGGTTATTTTGGATGATTTTGTTGTGTTTTTGGGATTCTTGAAGTGAAAATAAGCGGGCTTGTTGAGAAATTTGGGTGTGAAAATGGAAGAAAGAGTGACGGGGGTGTGGAAGAGGGTGCAGGTGTGGCTCATTTTGAGTGATGGGTGATTGCAATAAAAAGATTTTTGTATAATAGACTAGAAAGATGGGCCGTTGTAGATAAAATTTGGCCCAAAATAAACGGGTTTGTATGGGCTGTTTTATAGTTTTTGTAAGTGTTTTGGGCCCAGGTGCTGTTTTTTTTTGGGTAAAAATCACCGGTATTTAATCCAAAGTTTTGTTAAAATCGGTATAGACTTTTTGCCCAGAAAAAAATACAAATAAAAAGAGTGAAATGCCATTTTAGTCCCTATGGTTTGAGCTATTTTGCCAGTTTAGTCCAAAGGTTTCATTTTTCCCATGTGGGTCCAAAAAGGTTTAGTTGTTACCATTTTAGTCCACTGGGTTAACTTCATCCATTTTTTCTGTTAACCAGAAGAGCAATTCGGTAATTTTATATGGCCGAATTGTTCTTCTAGTTAACATAATTACATATAAAATGACCGAATTGCTCTTCTAGTTAACAGAAAAAATGGATTAAGTTAACACAGTGGACTAAAATGGCAACAGTGAAACCTTTTTGGATCCACAGGGAAAAAATGAAAGCTTTGAACTAAACTGAGAAATTGGCCCAAACCACAAAAAACTAAAATGACATTTAACTCAAAAAAAAAAGACTAGACACACGTAGCAGTTATGTCTCCTAGGATTTAGCCCGCACAAAATACCTTATAGTGCCACAAAAAACATCTAATCAAGAAAATACACATGTGACAAACTAGAAAAAAATAATTCGGATAAGAAAAAGGGTTGGCTAAATTTTAGTTAGCACGCTTGAGCTGGCGCAAAAAGAGATGGTTTGCTATACGTGTTATGCTATTATTAATTTGTTTTGTGGTACCATTGTAGTTTCTGATTAATTCATTTCAGATACGTCTATTTGTCATTGAGGTAAAAGTTAACATTTTTTGACAAAAAAGTGACTCAAATTGTTTATTTTCGTGATTTCCCCTTTTTCGTATACCAAGTCGGTTTTAAAACCAATTTGGATTGGTCAACATAGTTAAAAGCGGATTAAACCAAACCGGTTTTAACGGAAATAATCTAACCCAGTAGGAACTAGTTGTGATCATATTTCAAATCCGTTAGTTATTTGGGAAAGATGCAAAATCGTATCACCGGGTTTCTTTTTATAGGTTTAACCGCAACACCCAATTTACTAGGGATGAGCTCGGTACCGACCGGTACCGAACAGGTACCGGAACCGAAAGTACCGGTACCGAAAATCTCCAAAAGTTGGTACCGGTACAAGTACCGAATATACCCGGTTTGGTATACCGGTACCGGGTCCATTTTGCTCATCCCTAGCCCAAACTCCCGCACACACTGCCCACATCTTATGTCTTAACTAGGGAGGGTGTTTTTTTATTTTATTATTATTATTATTTTTTTTTATTTTGAAAGAGCGTTTTATAGCAGTATGATTAAACTAGCTTTTTCAGCCGGTTTTTACAAAAGACTCTTGTGCACCTCATAAAAAGTGATAAAAAATAAAGAAATAACAAAAAAAAACATAGAAAAACTAGTAAAAATGGAAAATAGTGTGGGGAGAGCCTCAAACCCACGACTTTCCCGGTTAGCAGACGAACAAGCAAGGGCGGTTGCCTTTGGGTTATTCTTCCTGCACGTGAAATATATAGAATGAACTTAGGCGGGAGGCAAAAATCGGAAAAAAACTAAGTAGAAGCTCCCCTTTCCCCTTTGCCTGGGAGCCATGCGGGGGTTGCCTTCTCGCCAACACAATAACGAAGGCTAACATATGTTTTGTGGGTGTATGTCAATTTTAATTATTCACTGATATGGCGTAAGGAAGGGGGCATTGCTTACGTGTTCACTGATATGGCGTAATGGACCCCTATGGGCTTCATTCAATGCTAACATGGTTCTTCATGTTATCCTAGAGTGGGGGAAAACTCTTGATTTAGTAATATAATTAATCAGTGTAGATCTAGAAGCAAAATTGAGTGGTAACGCATGTGCTAAAAACATGTTCATGGGTAGCCGATATATAAAACGAAGAAGAAAACATAATTTGTATTAAAAAATGTACTTCGCCAAGAAAGTTGTGAGGCTACTCCTCTTAATATGCTAGATCCGCCCCTGTAATTAATCATCTGTTACATTTATATTCGTATAGTTTTTATACAATAATTTGACACATATATAAATCAAAATTATTTATTAATCAAAATAATTTTTAAATCCAAATGGATTAAGTAAATGAATTAGTTTGTTATTTCTAATTTATACTTATTGTTATATAATGATTGTTAGGTGTTATTTCATCCTTAATTTAACCCTTCCTCTTAGTTGTCTGTGCATGAATAAATAAGGTAATGCCATTTCTACTCATAAAAAATGATATAAGAATAGTAGCTACTCATAAATAACGGACTTATATAGTAAGAAATCGTAATAACAAAGCTGAACGTTTAATGGTTTATAAACTTAACCAAAATAACGACTTTACATACCCCATCTTAGCTTATGATATTTCGATACAGCTTAATTAAACATGAAACATTTCAAAATCAACTATTACTTACTCAACAACGTATGAACCAATCTTTACACGCATTAAAAAGCATAACACGTTACATGTCATCGTACTAGGTTAGGTTTCTTGGGGCATATGAACACAGAATCTAAGGCCAAACCACCTTTTTGGTGAGTACAATCAATTTGTTTCATGGAGAAGTTGATTTTGTAGGTTTATACGAATTCTCAATCACAAAATCCCCAACACGACACCGTTGCCATTTTCCTGACTCGTTTAGAAAACGTTGAGATGTAGCATGTTCCCCGTTGAATACAGAAAACTTGAACCGAACGGTCTTGATGTTCCAACAATGAACTTGATGAGTGGTCTTGTATTGCCCTTTGGGTGGTCTTCCGAGTTGAAGACGAAAGAAAAGGCTATAACTACCCGCTGGAATTTCAAACTCCAAATCTCCTTCTACTTCTAACCACGATATTTGATGAAGATATCCAATCGTGTGAAATCTACATTTTATTAATCTCAAATACTTTAGTAATGCGCATGTTTAACAACTTTATGTAAAAGAATCAATTTGTAAATTGTAACAATCATGAATGTGAATTATCTTCGAACAAATCCTTTATGAAACGTAAGATGAGGTGTTTGACAAAGTCAACTTTTGAATCTTCATAATTATTAAAGATCACAATAGTATTCTACACATCATATACTAATATTACATAAGTGAAAAAAATATAAAAAATAACTTTAAGGTCTCAATGTTGATATGACTAAAACAATAAGCAACAAAGCGACAGTTGAACAGGTGATTTTTCTTTTAGACTAAAGATCAAATACAAATAAAATTAACATACAAAATGTACAAACTGAATGAAAAGCAAAAAAAAACGTGGTGGCATTTTCGTAAATATTTGGTCTTCAAAATTACTCTACAGGATCATTTGTAGAGTGATTTTGGTCCTGTAGAGTAATTTTGTAAAATGTTCCTGTAGAGTAATTTTGTAAAATGTTCTTGTAGAGTAATTTTGATCTTTTGTAGAGTAATTTTGTAAATTGTTCTTGTAGAGTACTCTAAAAGAATATTTTACAAAATTACTCTACAAGATCAAAATTACTCTACAAGAACATTTTACAAAATTACTCTACAAGACCAAAATCACTCAACAGATGATCCTGTAGAGTAATTTTGATAATTACCCTACGGCCAAGTATTTACGAAAATATCACCGTGTTTTTTTGTCTTTTCCTTCAGTTTGTACGTTTTGTATGTTAAGTTTATTTGTACCTGAACTTTACTCTTTTCTTTTAATCTTTTACTTGAGAAAATATTAATGTCTTTTTGTCTATCATTTTAAATTTATCATTTATTCGTCTTCAGGCTGCACGGGATTGTTTAAGATGTGCTTGGCAATGACTGATGACTGCCCATCAACAGATTGACTCTATGTTCATGTTCATTTGTATCTACTAGAACTAGAATCTTACGACGAATCGTACTCCCCTAAATTGACTCTATGTAGTCAACCAAGTCAATTTTCTTGATTTGAAATCAACGCAGAATCCTCAAACCTTGAGAAAATAGGAGTAATATGCTAAATCAACAAAACTAGATGTATTAGTTGTCGCGTGTTGTGCGACATTTCGTGTCAGTTTCGTTTATACGTTAATAACGACTTGTCATTAATTTAACACGCTGCAGTTTGTATATGCAGCAAACAAAATCAGGCATGTCTAGGCATACACCTTGTTGTCGTTAGTTTACAGTTTACAATTAGTATCAAGTTTCCCTAAGCTAGTGCATTGCAATTGTTATATATCCAGGCGATAGGCAGTCGCAGATGTGTTTCTTGTTGAAGGATGGTCAGAACAAAAAGAAAGCTTTTAGCGATTTTTGTTCTTGACTGCTATTCCACCTTTGCGGCTTTTTGTAAGTGGGCAAAAAGGTTGTCTTCTGCGGATCGAGGTCTACTCCGCCAAGCTGCCTTTAACTGGCCTTTTTGATGGTGCGTCTAAGCCTGCAATTTAGTACATGCCTGGTGTCAGTCTTTGTTGTGCACTTGTGCCTGTTTATGAAGTTTTTATTCTTTTCTGTTTGCTTACTGTGGAATTCCAACTGTTGTTTCGCTGTGGTTTCCATGTTTCCTTTTGAGCAGGTGTTGTTGGGTGGGGTATTTTTACTGTTGGGGCGGGGCTGGAGGAAGTTCCTGCATCGGCTTCTGTGCCTGTGAAAGAAGCTTTGTTAACAACACATTTCATGGTGCGCGTTTTCTTGTCTTGTAATTGGATACTCATGAACGCTTCTTCGATGACGAGGACAGCTTATTCATTGGGTCTTCAGTTGCAGCCAATTTTTCACATGAAATTCCTAACAGTTGTCTGCCTGCGCGGTCGAATATGACAGCTGCAATGCTACGTGTGTTGTCAGAAATTGTTTCCCATGATTCGATATCCGTCACGCGTGCAGAACCATTCAGTATCAACCTCCAGTATGGATTGACCGCAATTTGGGCAAGCTGTGTAAAACCAGCCTTTAGTTGCGCCTCGACTTCAGTGAGTTCTGCCTTGACATTAAAGCTTTTATCCTGCATTTAATAAAAGTTATGAGTAACATGGCTACATAATCGGTGTGGTTGAACTGGATTTCAATTCTTTTTTTGTTTAAAAATCTTAACATTCCAATTCAGTTTTGACTTCATGTTAGGACTGAGTAGTCCGGTTACTTGAGATTGGACCGATTTAGGAGCACATTCGCTCTTATATTTGGGGTAGGTTAAGTGTGGTCTGGGTGGAAGACATATAATTCTAGCAATTTAACTTTATATTCGGTCTCCCAGCCTTGCTAACTTTGTCATGAATGCTAAGGTAGATGCCGATAAAGTCTGCAAGATAAGTTTTCTGTCAATGACAAACAATATTTTTGTAAATAGTAAATTAGGTTAAAGTACATACCTACAATACCCCTGTCCTTCTGGGCTTCAACATCCATCTTTCGTCTGCTTGCGAATTCGAAGTATTAAGTCGGCAGTGCTTGAGTATCAGTAGGGGAGTGAAGACGGATGCCGGACCTAGCCTGATCATGGCAGGGTGTGTGATGACTGCTGTAAAGTCTCTACCTTCGTGCACGCGTAGCATTTGATTTCATAGCATGCTTGAACCTGTAGCCTTGGTCGCACATTTTCGCGGTCATTCGTCCCTCAATCTTTTTTATTGTAGACAAACAATAGAAACATACAGCATGCAACTTAAAAACCACAACAATACAACAATCACAATGCAGTACCCCCTAAAACCGGTTAAATACAATATTCATCAAATTTATAACATAGCAAGTTCTATTTTGTTGACAACTAATTAGTAAGATTAAAATCTTTATTGCGCACGCCGAGTGGCGGATGCAAAGCATGTGGAGGGTGGGCCTGTGCCCACCGTCCAACTGGCCCAACAACCCAAAAGCTCTTGTGTAATTCTTGTTTTCTAACTAATACCTGCTGCTGGCCCAAGTGCCCAATTTAATTACCTGCCAGCAAAGTGAAATACAATACATGCATGTAGCTAAATCCAATTGTTGAACAACCATACATGATAATGATAATTGTTACATCCATATTATTTTTGAATGACAATACATCCAAGTTAGCGATTGATTTTTGAATGAGACTTTTGAAACTCGGGGTCAACGATATCAATAAAACGTTGAACTCGGGTCGACAATATTAATAAAATATTACTGACGACTTAGTACTACTCATATCTTCTAAGGTTTCATCTCATCTAATCTTATTACAACTTAAGTTGCCGATCAATCTTAGGTTCTACATCTAAATTATATTGCTTTAATTTTAATGATCAATCTTAGGTTCTACATCTAAATTATATTGCTTTAATTTTAATGATCAATCTTAGGTTCTACATCTAAATTAAATTGCTTTAATTTTAATGATTCCCATATAACTTGTATATGTTAAAGAACTCTATTACTTTATCAACATTTTTTGTTTAACTCATTTTAGCCGTCTCGTATTGTGCTAACTCATTTTTAGCCGACTTGTATTGTGCTCACCCTACAAAAAAATTTTGTATTCGCCACTGCGCACGCCTGTTTAAATTCTGTTAATGAGTAATCTAGTTATAGATTTGTTATCAGTCTTTCTTTCTACATGTTCTTCTTTATGTAACAAAAAGGAACAAACTAAAATCAACATTTCTAAAGTGTAAGCAAGCTATAATATCTATTTCTTTAAAGTGTAACCAAGTTTCATGTTTATACATGTTCATAAGACATAAGTGCGTATACTTTTATATAAATCTTTAGCGTCAAGAAGTCGATATTGGTGCTTAATTTACTTCATGATGGTATGACTTATGGGTACACCTGGCAAAACGGGTGGGTCAGACCAGGTCGGGTGGCAGGTCAAAACAGGTTGATCCAAAGAAAGGGCTGTTTTGGTTCGGGTCAGAATGGGTTTGGTTCGCAACTGGTTTCGCTTTGAGTTGGTTTAAAAAAGTTTTTTTTTTAAATGCAAAGCAACATATGAAATCTTAAGGTGGTTTTGTAAACTGACTCCTTTCAAACAACCATAATGCACATATAGGGACAAAGGACTACTTTCTTTTTACCATAAAAAAACTTTCGAAACATACTTAGCCACTCTTTAGACACAAGAGCTAAATCTCTAAACTTTCTGAATTCGGTATGGTTCCAGGAGGCTTAGATGTGCGGGAGGACTTCCGCACAGGGCCCGTGATTTCGCGGGGTATATGTTTTAAAAGAATTCCGATATATATATATATATATATTATATATATATAATTATATATAATTATATAATGTTAATTTTTTTTTAAATAGTAAACCAATAACAATTTCAAGTAAGGCTCATTAACAAATCGTTAAGGCATAAGGGCACGTTTTTCGAGCTCGAACAGGGTATATGAATTTTCAGAGACGCCATTGTATGGTTCGGTTTGGATTTTGGTTTCTGTTAAACACAAGTGATTTCAAACAATCAAGGGCCAAAGAACCAGACCAACTATTGTTGTGAACTCAACGACTCTTTTTATTAATACGAGAGAAGCGATCCGGTAAAGCTCTCTTTTATCTATTAATGGACGTATCCTTTGAATGAAACGTCACTTATTCTTCATACCCTAACTTAAACTTTTGATATTAGTTTTAGTATTAGACCCCTTGATTGAACCATTAGCAAAAAAAAGCCCAATTACATTAATAATTGCGTGTAATGTAATCCCAAAAGTGTAATGTTATTGTATTTTTTTTCTAAAGATGTTTTAAAAAACCAAGATGGAAAATGTTGATAAAAAAGACAAAAAACTTGTTTATTACTGGATAGTCGTAATCCTTTATTGGTAATAAATAAACAATTCTATACAAAAAATAATAATAATAAATTGGATATTTGTACGTCGTTGCGACGTTGTTGTATATTTGGGGTCATGCTATTGTTCTTTCATGCACCCCACGTTATACTCACAATGCTGTATTTAATATAATATATTATTAACATGTTTAGACCAATCCTTAAATTCATTCTAATATAAAATAGAAACGAAATTCCTCTTTCTCCAACAATATCCTTAGGTTATGAAATCGCAGGGTTAATTATTGGAAACTAGAATTATGCTTATGTGTGTTGTGACGCGTTAAAGCACAGAAGAAACTAACGTCTTTGAAAGTTATTAATAAAATAAAATAATTAACGTCCTTGAAAGCTATTAATAAAATAAAGCAATAGTAAAATGAAATTGTTATAAAAAGTTATCATTACCAAAAAATAAACGTATTTACTGAAAATGCCCTCGTTGAAAATTGATGTCTCACCTTGTATTTTATAAAATTCTTAGCCCAGTCTCATCAAAGAAAACACAAATCTATTAATTGTGTCCAAATTATAATTATAAATATATTATTAAAATACAACTTAGGCTTATTTGTAACTTTTTTTCTTTTTTTTTTACTTTAGCCCTTTAACTTTCAGTTTTTGCATATACATCCTTTTACTTTCTAAAATCTTTATGAAATGTCATTTTGATCCCCCAATTTTTAAGAGCTTATTTATATGTATGTACGTGTAGGTACAAATTTAACTTGGTTTACATTTCAACGTAAATTTTGTGGAGTCAAATATAACATGTTTTCGCGCATATTTTTATGTACGTTTTCAGTTAGTCTATGTTTTGACGTAAATGTTGTTTGGAAATGAGTCGGGTCAAATATAATACGTTTTTGTTAAACGGTATAATTCGAATCACTTTAGGTTTCTACACCGCCACCACAACGCAGTACCATCCTTTAACTTAAAAAACACTATTTTCTTACGTTTTGACATAATTTCTTTATGAAATAAGTCGGGTCAAATATAAAACGTTTTCATACTTATTTTTTATATACGTTTTCAGCTGGTCTAGGATGTAAATTTTGTTCGAAAAGAGTTGAGTCGAATATAATACTTTTTCATTAGACAATATAAATTCGCATTACTTTACGTTTCGACGCGGCTACCACACACGAGAAGAAATTTGCTAGTTTAATTAAAAAAAACTCCTTTTTTTCATCAATGGTTAATAAATTGGAAATCAAATCTACTAAATACGACCCAGCCCAACCCCCAGCCTGGCTTTCCCAAGTCCACCTTCCATTCCCAAAAAATAAAAATAAATAAATAAATAAAAAAAAAATACACGTTCCAAAGTATCACTCCGAGTCAACTCACCACCCACGAGTTAACTCACAACCTCTATATATAACTTCAAACAACATGAAACCCATAATAAACACTTCAACATCATGGCGGGACAAACCCCACCGTACTACACCCCCACCACCAAACCCACCACCGCCGTCACCACCCATCTCCTCCGTAAAGACAACGTTGTACTAGCATGTCTTGTGATCTTCCTATGTTCTTTCTTCTACTTATTCGGCACATGGCAACCACATGCCAACCCCACCCCCTCTTCCACCCTCACCACCACCATCAACTGCCCCTCTATCACCACCACCACAACCACCACCAACACCGCCACCGAAACCGACTCAAACAAATACCTAGACTTCACCACCCACCACTCCGCCACCGTCAACGACGCCGTCATCAAAACCTACCCACCATGTCCCAACAACTTCTCCGAATACACACCATGTCAAGATCAAAAAAGATCATTGAAATTCCCACGTGACCGCCTTATATACCGCGAACGGCATTGTCCCGAGAAGCACGAGCTTTTGAAGTGTCGGGTTTCGGCCCCTTACGGGTATAAAAACCCGTTTAAGTGGCCGGATAGCCGGGATCTTGTGTGGTACGCGAATGTACCACACAAGGATCTGACCGTCGAGAAGGCGGTTCAGAATTGGATCAGATTTGAAGGGGACCGGTTTAGGTTCCCTGGTGGTGGGACCATGTTTCCCAATGGCGCCGATGCGTATATCGACGAGATTGGGAAACTAATCAATCTTAATGACGGATCTATTCGAACCGCTATTGATACTGGTTGTGGGGTAAGTTTATTAAACTAAGTTAGAAAAAACGTATATTACACGGGTTGAATGAGCAGGATTTTTTTTTTTGGATTTAGCATGTGCACGGACGATTATTTATTTATTTGGTATAGATTTGGTAATTATAATAGAGAATATTTGGTTTTAATTAGGTAAAACTGTCTTCCACACCTATTTTTTCAATGTTCCAAAAGTATGTGTTTTATTATACTTACTTCTTAACCACTCCAGATGAAATTTGCCCTTATAAAATATTAGTCATTTGAAGATCAATCTTAGGTTTAAATTTAGGAAATACTTATTTATTTGATTACAAGTGGGGCAGATTAATTAATGGTGAGTTTACATATTTGTATAAAATATTTTTTTATGTAAAAATTAAGTTTTGAAATCTTCATGTAGGATTATATTTGGTACATAAACAGTTGTAAACTTGATTCAAAACAATTGCATCACAAACTTTCTATGAAGATTTTTGTTACACTGACCCACATGTCTATTCGTTTAGCATTTTGTTTATATATTTTAAGAAACGGTAATTATTTTTTTTAACGACAAATTTCTTTTATTTCATGCTGTCTGTGGGACTTAAACCCAAGAAACTAAAACTAATACCATTTAATGTTAATTAGGTAGCTAGTTGGGGAGCTTATCTATTGTCACGAAACATCACCGCAATGTCGTTTGCTCCAAGGGATACACACGAAGCGCAAGTCCAGTTCGCGTTAGAGCGAGGTGTTCCCGCTTTAATCGGGTCATCGCCTCCAAGCGGCTTCCATATCCGTCTAGGGCTTTCGACATGGCTCATTGCTCTCGTTGTCTTATCCCATGGGGTCAATATGGTAATTTCCATTTCACCACCTTTTTATTCTTATATGTACACTTGTTAATGTCGTAATGTGGGATGGTTTATGTATAGATGGAGTATACTTGATTGAGGTGGATCGCGTTCTTAGGCCCGGGGATACTGGATCCTATCCGGGCCTCCGATTAATTGGGAAAACCATTGGAGAGGATGGGAGAGAACACAAGAGGATTTGAATGAGGAACAAACACAAATTGAGAAAGTTGCCAATAGTCTTTGTTGGAAAAAACTAGTCCAAAAGGGTGATCTTGCTATATGGCAAAAACCAATTAACCATTTGGATTGTAAAACGGGTCCGAAATTCACTCAAACTCCGCCTTTTTGCCCCGTCCAAAACCCTGATTCGGCTTGGTTCGTTAATCATCACTCCTATTCCGTTTTTTACTTTTTTTTGAACAACGAATCACTTTGGTGGGGATAAACATCTGATACCACTAGCCCAACAGCTCACTATATGATTTTTAAAAATTAACTAAAAGAATAATATCATTTTTATAGGTATACGGACATAGAGACATGTTTAACTCGATTGCCCGAAGTATCAAACGAAGAAGAAGTCGCGGGTGGTGCGATAGCAAATTGGCCAAAAAGATTGGACATGGTGCCGCCTAGGGTTAGTAGTGGAAGCATTGACAGTGTAACACCCGAAATTTTCCAAGAAGACGTTATTTTATGGAAGAAGAGAATTTCATACTACAAAACCGTAAATAGTCAACTTGGTCAACCAGGAAGATACCGCAACCTTCTTGACATGAACGCATTTTTAGGTGGTTTCGCGGCTTCACTTGTTGAAGATCCTTTATGGGTCATGAACGTCGTCCCGGTTGAAGCCAACGCCAATACACTAGGCGCAATTTACGAGCGTGGACTCATTGGAACTTATCAAAGCTGGTATAACACTATATAATTAATTACATATACGTTATACCACACAAAACACATTCAAAACGCGTGAATTGTTGTTAACGTAACAATATTGTTTTTACATAGGTGCGAAGCAATGTCGACTTATCCTAGGACGTATGATCTCATCCATGCGGATTCAGTTTTTACCTTATACAAAGACAGGTAACATAATTGTATAAGTTACGAGTCTGTGAGTTTTCTGATGACAGCTTCTTACGGTATAAATATATATATATTTTCTAAATGTGTGTTATAGATGTGAGATGGAAGATATCATGTTGGAAATGGACAGAATATTAAGACCGGAAGGAAGTGTGATAATAAGAGATGACGTGGATTTATTGGTGAAAATAAAAAGAATTGCAGAAGGGTTAAATTGGGAAAGTCAAATAGTTGACCATGAAGATGGGCCATTGGTGAGAGAGAAACTTCTTTTTGCTGTGAAATTGTATTGGACTGCTCCTGCTGATTCTGACCAAGGTTCCTAAAAGTCAAAATAGCTCTTTTCAATTTTCATTTTGTTTTTAATATATTTATTACATTTACATTTTAAGATTTTTTTTCTTTGCAATATTAAATTAATTATAAATACTGATAACGTGCCGTTTGGTTTTTTTGTATCTGAAGATCATGAATCACTGAAAGAGATGTTGGTATGAATATTATTTTAATAGCATATTAAATAGATATAAAAGTCAATTTAGACTTTAGTGCTCGGCTGAATCATCTACGGATCAAATGTTATTATTTTATTTTGTATTAAAATTGTCGTATTTGTTTTCTATACAATTGTTTTATTTTATAATTTTTCTTTTTGGCGTATTAGAAACGGAATTATAATTCTTTGAAAAATAAACAAGGAAAAGAAAACGAAGGAGGGGTGTTTTATCCTCTGAAAATCACTTAGGTTATAATCCCCCTAGTGGAGTTGAATTGTGGAAATTATAATGAGTAATTTAATATACTTAAACATAATAAGTTTGTTTAATTAAAGAAACTGTAACATTCTAAAAGAATGCTTACACTTGATAAATATGCATTTCAAAGAAACATTTTCTTATCATTACTGTTTAATAGATCTAAAACATGTTAGTATATTCTCAACATTCTCCGTCCACTTCTCTGATCGTGTTTGCCGCGGATCATCTCTAACCAATGTTAGCCTAGTCGCATTTGTGTGGCACCAATATCAACGTATGTATCACACTTGCACATCCATCATTGTCTTTGTACCGAAATTATCTAACATTTGCATCACATCATTGTTCTCTCTCCTCCCTCACAATCACAACAATTCTATCATCGCAATACACAATAGCCCTCCTCTAGCCCCATCTTAATTCTTTTTTCTTCTTTTTTTTGTGATGGGTAAGAGTGTGTCAACGGAAATTTTATGGGATCTCATCATTACCCTACTAATCGGTGGTGTTATTTAGTAGTGAGGGTTTGATTTAATGGCAGATAATGGATCGATGTGGTAGTTGTTTATGATGGTGGTGATAAATGGTATACGATGGTTTATGATAGCTTGTAATAGGTGTTGTCTTCTTTTTTTTAACGGCAAACTTGTATCACTGACGGACCACTGGAGTATAATCGTGTCACCAACGGAACCACCCAATCAACCCGCAAATCAACTTGATGTGCATATTAAAGTAAACTACACTGAGTGAGCTCTAGTTTAAATTAGGTAACTAACACTGAAACAAGCATTAAACAAACAAACCATTTAAGGCACATCTATCATTTGTAAGGCATTCTATAACAATGATTAACACCTTACTAAGAACTATACATGCATTCTATACTCCACATAGTTGATCAACCACGGACAGGAAACGGATGCACTGCCATTATAATACGATCTCATAGGTCACCACCTATAATATGACCTTGTAGGTTACCGCCTATAATAAGGCCCTGTAGGTTACTGCCTATAATAAGATCCCGTAGGTCACCACCTGTAATACAACCCCGTGAGTCACCGTATGTTCAACATGCATACTATAATTCTTTACACTTCACTACTATAACGCTTTAACACTTATAAATTGTATACTTTCTTTAGCAATCTTCGTCAAATACTATCATGTTTAAAGAAAACATAATTACTTTACTTTGAAAGTTGTAGTGAGTATGCACACCGCCCCTAAACCAATAAGTAAAGAGGCGTCTAGAAATTCACGTGTCGATAATGCAAATGATAATAGTGTAAATTGTACTAACGACCGTCCTGAACTTGGACACTTACTTCAAATCTAAATAAGGTTCAAATGTGAAACGGTTACTATACTTAGAGATGACAATGAGGCGGGTTTTAGACGGGTATGTGTAATCCGAACCCCATATTCGATTATAAAAGCTTGTCCCATGTCCAGCTCAAAACATGTCAGGTTTCTATCAGGTATACCCATTAGTTTATTAATAACACTCGTTTCGGGTAGCTATTTATCAATTACAATCAGAATGTTACCAAAATATTAAACAACAATTATTTCGGGTATATAACTGGGTAAACGTGTAATCGTTTTCGGGTTGTGTAAACGGGTATATCACCAAATCCCATGCCCGTGAAAAAAAAATCAAAAGTAATCTTCTATTTGATCCCATACTTGATTACCCTACCCCACACCTGTCCATATACTTTGGGTTTCGGGTTTACCCATCGAATTTCGGTTTAATTACCATCCTTAACTATACTACAAGCGCATACTTAGGATAGATGCGCATACTATAACCATGACAAGCGCATACCGTGGCCCATGCATTTACTTTACAAAGAAGCGCATGACTATACACTCAACCATCAAAGCATTAATCTCCAAGTGGAGCGTGTACTTAAAACCCAAGCGTCCACTTTGACAGAAACACATACTTTGGAAGTATGCACGTAACCCACCGAGCGCTAACTTAAAATGAAGTGTGAACTTCCCAAAGCATATACTCACCATATTCGAGCTTGAACTTTACATCTGCCTATCTTGTTCAAAAACCCTAGAAGTTGATAAAGGCGGTTGTGGATTATAACATGTATAGAAATCGAGATTCAAACTTTATGATTCCTTTGGTCCGATTTATACGTTAAAGGTGTTCCCATGCAAACCTGATAAGGAAATCGCCGTTTATATTTGGTTTTTATCCATATACCAAACCAAACCTACAAACCCAATAAAACCGAGTTAAAATCCATACCTTTGAGCTTAGAACTGATCAACAACGATCTTTTGATTGGCTTCTATGCTTGAACTCGATTTGGTTTTGATCCGATCCTCTTTCTCTCTCTAGTTGTTTCTCTTTAGCTTTCAAGTAATGGAGGTGTTAAATGACAATTAGGCTTTCCATTTCCCTTTTACACTCCCTTGAATTACCCAACTTGCACGTGTGGGCTTTTCCATTTATAACCATCATGGGTCCCTTCAAGTGATTTTTTTAATTCTCATGTCGTTTGGTGAGGAAATCCTATGACTGTATAAAGATTCTTATACTCTTTGGATGTCATCATCAATATATGCTTCTGATTGACTGTTTCGTCGTTTCATCACCTTGTTGTAATTACCATTAAAATTGGTGATTTTCAAGATGTTATCCTTCCGATATGAGTTAAGTTGGTGGATATAACCTCAATATTTTTATCCAAAATGACTCAAACCGTTGTTGATCCCTAGTTACCTAGTATTCCGAAGTGTGAATCCAAGCATTGACTAACGCATCTTCTTCTCTGTTGGTCAGTGGTTTTGCCCTCTTTTTGATATAAGTATGCTTAAAGGGTATAACTTCTGGTGATTACTCGGATTCTTCATTGGGTAGTGTGATAGGAAGGGTTTCATCGCTTGACTCGTCAGATTGTTGGATTTGGGGTTTATGGTGGGCTACTTTGGCTTTTGGTGATAGAACGGATAAAAATTACGTTGATCTTGCAGACAGAGTTCATTCTACGATTGTTGTGTTGGAAATTGTGGAAATGTCAATTTTGTGAGAACTTTTATTGAGGTTGTGAAAATGTTGAACTTGTGAAAGAGTTGTCAATTGAATTGGATTTCGTTTTGCGAGAATTGGGTTTGGTCTTTTCCTTTTGTGTCCCCTTGAACCGATTTTTAGCGTTACAAATGGTTAGAGCCCAAGCGGTGTTGAAAAAATGTGAAAAGAAAGAATTATGAGTTGAGATTGATGTGAAAAATGTGAAGATTTGTTCTAGCATTTATAGAGGATGATTTTTAGTAATTAAAAAAACATTAGTTTCTATTTTCTTTACATCTTCATCTTCGATTCTCTCTCAATTTGAGAGTTCTCAATCTTGAATCCAAACTCGATCTTTCAAATGCCATACAAAGAGTCTATTGATGAGAACGCTTAACTAAATGTGAACATATTCCTAGTCCCACAACAGCCACATTTCGAATATTAAAGCCAATGATATTCACCACTTTATCAATTCCCAGACCGGCCGTTCTTTACAAGTACGTGCCATCCATTACATGAATCATAGTTCCCATTAAACAAAAATCCTCGAATAGATTTAGATGATCCACCTTATGTTATGCTCCCACGTTAACTAAACGTAGGAAACTAAAAGAAAGGGAATTTAGGGACGAAAAGAAAGGGATGGAAAGATAAAATTTCACTTCGTGTTTCCGAGTTCGAATGAAAGGAAAGGAAAAGAAAGCAAATATTTTATGTGCTCCTGAGTTGAAAGGAAGAGAAAAGAAATATATATTGTTACAATTATACCCTCATTGAATTTATTATAGGTTAAGTGAGAGGGTAACATTGGGAAATGATAAAACCTTATATTTTTCTTCCTTTTCACTTCCTTACATTTTGGAAGGAAAGTTGTGACGGAAGATTTTTCTTCACTTCCTTCCATTAATGAAATTCTGGTACACGTATATTTTCATTTTCTTTCCACTTCTTTTCACACGTCTCATTAGTAAACCTAGGAATACAACGTTAGCGAAAAACCAAATCAAATAAGGATAAAGGCGTAAGTACTTCTTCGACATTGATTGCTTTGACTGCTCCTTAAAGATAGTGGTGCGCAATTTCTGAAGATGAACTCGTTGTGCGTCGACTGATTGTGTCAGTAGAAACTCTTAATCAAGCAGATTTTAGAAGAGGGTACACGTATATTTCGTCAATGGAGGCCACTCTAGTGTGTCTATAACACACAGTAACTCAAAGTCGCATTTGCATATGATAAATACCAAGGTGACTTCATTTTATGTGTGCATGACGCAAGCGGCGACGATTAAGAAGAATGTTTGGAGTGATGAGGATCTAGTAAAGAAGGCCACTCACTATTATATATGCTCAATATCACAATTGCACACAGTTCATTCATGTGTGGTACCTAGTACGAAATAAAGGAATCAACAAGAAAATGATCCAACGTCAAAGAGAATAAAGATGTCTATCTCATGGGTACATCGGATCATCTAAAGCAAACATGTCTTTTAGTGTGAACGATGATACCCTTTTAGATGTTACCTTTTTTACTTGAATAATTATATATGAGTATATATATATATACTATATAATAAAAGAAACCACTAAATGGACACGTATCATTATTTTAGACCATCCTTAATTGTACATAACTAGCTTCCAAAAGAACCGCTTCACGTGGCATGCTTTGTGGGTTTTTTTTTCAGATTCCTTCCCCCCGTCCATTTATGAAACAATTTTCTTGGAATATATCAAATAGTGTTCAACTCTTGCGTTGCGGGCACAAGGTTCGTAAAATCATGCTAATAGTAAGCAAAACGTTGATCAAACTCAGAAAAAATCATAAAACAGAAACGTGAATTTATATTGTCACGTGACATAAAACGTAGACAAAGACAAGCACGAACCTATATCGCGAGCTGGCATAAAATATAGACAAACTCAAATTTGTACCGAGAAAGCTTTAACTTAAAGACAAAATAATATAAATAAATAAACATAAAGCTTCAAAGGGCGAAAAGTGAACCATAAAAACTTAAGGACTAAAAAAAGTAAACCATATAAAAAAAACCCTAAAAAAACCACACACCACTATTCATAAAAGTCTACCTAAATTGTTATATATAGTAATTATTATTTTATTTAAATTATTAGATTTTTTATATGTTTCAAACATTTAAGAAATTACGGATAAAGTTCCATAAAATATCTTATTATTTATTTATATTAATTACTAGGTTAGAAATTATATCTTAATTCCTTGATTGTAGATAATTATTATTTAATTTAAATTATTAAATTTAATATTTGTTTCAAATAATAAAGAAATTACGGATAAAGTTCCATAAAATATCTTATTTTTTCTTTAAACTAATTATTAGGTTAGAAAGTATATCTTAATAATTGAAACAAATATCGAGCATTTTCATAATGAGGGTGGAGTGAACGATTTTCTTGCTTAACATATTATTTATTTATTTAATATATTTAAAATGCAAGAATAATAATAACTACATTTATCGTACTAATAAATTTATCCAAAAACAAACATCCTTTTAAGATGCAACTCACGTCCAGATATTTAAATTTCAAAGTTATGTAATTTAATAACTGATAATTTATACTTATCTAATTAATTTAAGAGTTAAATTCAGTTTTGCTCCATGAGGTTTGGCAAAAAACATCCATTTTCCTCCTAAATATTTAAAACATCTATTTACCTTCAAAAGTTTTATCAATTGTTTCATTTTTATCCAAGTCTCTAACAATATCCATCTCCTTTGTTGAGTATTTGTGTAGGGATTTTTTATTTTAGCACGGAAAATGACTAAGATACCCATCACATGATAAACACACGGGTTAGACTTAACGAAGGAGATGGATGTTGTTAGAAGTTTGGATAAAAATGAAACAACAGATATAACTTTTGGAGGTGAATCGATATTTTAAATCTTTTGGAGAAAAATGGATGTTTTTGTCAAACCTCATGAGCAAAATTGAATTTAACTCTTAATGTAAATATTATTTTGTAGCTATAAGTTTATCTAATTGGCTAATTGTTATGCCTAATCTGGACATTTCAACAAACTTTTTAGAACTAATAAATTAAGACCACTATTATTTAAATAAAACTTGGGTTATTAAATGTATGTTTACATGGCTGTTAAAACTCGTGAGAAAGTATATAATACAGTTTGTCTTCTAATTGATGGTTCAAATGCTTTCCTACTTATAAACTTGACAAACATCACAAGTTTTGATCATACATGACACAAAATTTTGTTTGGATATCAGAAAAGCGTCTTAAAAATATCGTTTTATAATTGTTAAATCTTCGTTATTTACTACTTGATTTTTATTTATTTAACCCGTTTAATACAGGGGGTTATAACCTAGTATATATATATAGGGAAAGGGTAAAATTAGAACCATCTTGAGTTGTGAAAACCAGACATTCTAAAAGGTATTTTTTTTTTTAAAATTCATCAAAAAAAATCACTTGTTAAAAAGGGTAAATGCACGGTACCCCTGACCGCGGGAGGGTTCTCCCTCCCCAAGCTAGCTTAGCCCCATAGCTGCCTGGCGGTTACTACCCAGCAGAATTATTCGGGCCGAGCTGGACTCGAACCCGCGTCCTCCCGTTTGGAATGGGTGAGGCTGGCCACTGGGCTGACACCCCGCGGTTTAAAAAAAATCACTTATTTCAGCAAAAAAAATGTCGCATACAAAAAAATTACATCACCGTAAACAAAATTTACATCAGGCGTAAACAAAAAATTAAATCATTATATTTTACTTTTCATTTCCTTTAATTATAAAATTAATATCGTAGAAATAAAAATAAAAACTAAAAAATATATGTAGATCATATATTTTCTTATTTTTCTTTTTTATTTCCATGAATAATAGTAACATATAAAAGAACGAAAAAACTAAAAAAAATTGTTTAAAAGTGGTTTTCATGAAGTTTTCTAATGATCCTTTATATGGGTGAGGATTGTCTTGAGAACACTAAATATTGTGAAACCATAAGAAGAAATGAAAAAAAAATCAATCAAAATCATTTTTAATAGAAACCTCATTATAACTAAATTACAACATCAACAAAATTCACTCTTTAAATAATCCATTTCTCCTCTCAAAATCACTCTGAAAAGATTTTTACATGGTGTAAATTTTCTTTATATTGGAATATATGTAAATTTAAACGTGTAAATTAAATTTCTTTAATAATAATAAGTGTAAAAAATTGAATTTGAATTGTTTTTTATAAGTTATTGTGGTTTTTTTCTTTTGTTCTCACAGTTCTTACAATATTTATGGTTCTCAAGATAACCCTGCACATATGAGTGTGTGTGTGTCTATTAAATTCATTATTGAAAAAAACAAAGTGGTTATGAAAAATAATTGTAGAGGTGATGAGTAAATTAGTCGGATGCTTCATTAGGTTTTCCTAAATTTCACCTTTATTCTCCATTTTTTTTCTAAAATTACATGTTTGTTCTTCATGGTTTACGAGCCAGTAACACTTGTGCTCCCTAGCATGGATGGGCGTTGATTTTGAAGTTACGTTCATGCAAAATGTCTTTTTTATCGTTGATGATAAAAAAATATAAACAATATCAATTTACAATAAAAACACAAATATAATTAAGTGATAAAAAATTACGGGACCCACCTACCAAATGCAAACTTCCCAACTAGGCTGTAAACGAACACGAAGTCATGTTCGCGTTCGTTCGTTAAGGAATTGTAGATGTTTATGAATTGTTCGCGAACACATATGGAACAAATTTATGGTTCGTGTTCGTTTGTTAAGGAATTTCAGTTGTTTGCGACCAGTTCGTGAACATTGAACTTGAAATTAAAAAAAAAGAACCATTAACCTTAAACATCCCACACAAGTAATCAAATACAATGAAGAAATTATAAATCAAGAATTCAAGACACAAGAAATCTACTACAAGCACTATACGATAAATTAAGTTTAGCTAACTTAAGACATAAGTATCTAAAGTTACTTGAAAATATCCCAACTATGTTTAGATAAACGTTTATATTTTACTATATCTTAACATAATCATTAACTAATTTGGGGGCGAGGGGAGAAAAAAATGTGAAGAAAGTTGTTCATGTTCGTTTATTTACTAAAAAAATAAACATAAACAAACTTTCCCTCAAACAATTCATGAACTGTTCGTTGAAAGTTCCATTTGTTTACAACCCTATTCCCAACCCCATCACCATCAATCGTCGGCCAACCCTCCATCACCTGGATTTTCTGGTCAACACTCCCTCGTCGACCATCCACCACCCTCCACACCTGCCCCGCCCTGCCATCTTCTCAGGCCATCACCAACCTCCTCCCATCCAGCCATCCACCACCATCGCTACTAAGATCATCAACATCAGCCGTCGTTGCAAAATACCCTCAATCGTGTTGCAGCTCAACCTCACGCGTTAGTATCACCAGCAGCCACCAAAGACCACCATCACCGAAATACCATCGTTGTTGTTGCATACATGGCACATCGGAGAACAAAAACTAGAAGGGAAATCTAATGACTAACCTAAATCTTCCAATTGATTCACTCGAGTTACCGATTTGAGAACTTCTGCAGACCTAACAACTTCGATGCGAGGCTGCAGATTATTGAAGTCCAGGCAAAATGTGGAAAATGTGGTCTATGAACCGGGTGTTTCATTTTTCTCATGATGCTCAGATATTGTGTCGGAGTTGTGGTGGGTATGAACAGTCGGTGTGCAATAAAGAATAGATGCTTGCAGTAACAACACATTAATAAGCATCAAAATCAAAAACAAATCATTAAAAGAACAACTGTATGCAGAAATTCGTTCATATTTAAAACTACGAACGGTAACAAAACATCTTGGCAGACAAAAAACATACAAAACATTCATGAGTTCTAAAATATGACGCCTCAACGTTTCCCACCACCACCTCCAAGCTTAGGTCCCTTACCTGTTTTCGCAACATTTCCAGCCTTTCCTTGCGTCTTTTGTTTGGACGCTACTTCGGCTTTCTTTGCCTTCTTCTCATCCTTGGTTTTCTTGATTCTCTCCTTGATTTCACTACAATTGAGACATTAGGCAACCGTTCATCATGACAAGTGAAAGATTAACAGCTGACGCATAGTTGTGAAAAGATTAACGATTGACGCATGTGGTCGCTTTGGCGAATAGCATAGTGTATAGGTCGAAAGTCGCTTCAAGGTATGTAGCCAATAACAGCGGAATTTCAGTTTTTTTAAGTATAAATAAATAGCGATTAAATATAGCTATAAAATAGCTGGAATTTAGGTTTTTGTTAAATATAAATCTAAAATAGAGTATATACCAAGGTATTTTGATATACATATAAATTTTAAAAAGAAAATTCTAGTGTATCACTATTCTTTTATGTAAATTAAACAACACACCGAAGAGCTGCCTCCCTAGCAGCATCACGGACTTCAGGTTTCTCGCTTCGTTTCTTCTGAATTACTTCCAACGTAGCTCCGACAATAGCCCTAGAGTACGGCTTCTTAGCTGCACGACGCCTCTTCTTCACTGCTTCTTGAGCAAGGTCCTGTTACATTTCAAACAAAAACAGTGATATTATAAAAAATGCGGTTACGCAAATACTAAATGTAACAAAAAGACTGTCGAGAATGAGTTTTCCGCACCTTCTTGTGTTGTTTTCTGTACATAGCAGTCCATGTAAGCTTTGAGGGCTTCAATTTATTGTGGAAATATCTCTTGCATTTGGAGTTTGCAAACAAGAAGACCTAAATTGACAACACGCACGTTTTATTTCTTGTTTGAATAAGATTAATGAAATACAAAAAAATATAAAAACTACTTTCTTTATACCTGAGAGTCTGATCGGATGAACCGAATACCCCGTCCTGGATAAATCTTCTGGCCGCTGAATCGGCAGAGTTCGGTCCTGTTGTTACCAACAAAAATGGTCAGAATCTAGAATTACACAAAGAAACATTTCACAAAATTAAACAATTATATGGCATTATTACATTCATATACCCAAAAGCTGCACTATAGATGTATATTAACCAAGCCGTCCGACCGTGAACTACTCGAGATTGAATCGTAAAAAACTCAAAAGGGCGCGCTCAAACAATTCAGTGCCCAAGCTCAAGCTTTTGATAAGGCTCATTTAGAAAACAAACTCGATCCAGTGCTATACACACTTCGAGCTTGAGCCAGCTAGCGAGTCTAAACGAGCTTTCATATTTATATTTTTATCAAAAATGTAAAAAATATTTATGCAGTAACTATTATTATCTATAAAATTTTGATAAAAGTGATTAAAGAATTTATATTTTATTATTCAAGAGAATATATATTTATTAAAAAAATGTAACAAATAATAAAGGAGCTCTAAACGATCAGAGCTCAAGCTCGAGCCTAAACGTGCTCGAGCTCGGCTCGTTTACACCCCTAACACTAAAACTGTTAATCATGACACAAAAATGATTCTAACAGCAATCAAAATTAACTTTTTTTTTAAAACAATACAATCAGAGGCTATCCTAAACAATGTAATTCCATTTAAAAAAACAAGATTGTCAAATTAAACTAATTACTCAAATAAACAAAAAACCAATGCAAAAAAAATCTGGGAAAATTCCTAAACGCATAACCCAATACATTATTCAAGCCCTAAAAAAAACTAAGATTATTTCTACAAAATTGGTTACTTTCTTGGAAGTTTGAATCAACAATTACAAGCGTATATGATTTATGAATACCCAATATAACAGATTAAGATTGATCAAAAGAAATGACAGAAAGATTCATACTTGAGAACCATGGCGGCCGCTGCAACGACTTCTGTCTTCGATGAATAAAACCCTAGAAACCCTAATACGATGGTTCTTGTACGATGTTATTGTTTGTATATAAAAGGGTTTGAAAATGTGACATATAACCTACTCTAGGAAACATATTAAGTACCTGTAGACCCTCTAGTTTAGTATTTATGACATTTTACCCTGTTAGCTTCTATTAATCGATAAGCTCCTAAGTTTTTTATAAGGCCGGCCTTGAGGATTTAAGTTTCGTGGACAAGTTAACAAAAAAGCCCTAAGGCCCTAATGAATAAATTATATAAACTATTTTTTTACATGTTATTACTTATTAGGTTAATTGATGAATATTGGGCATTTCACATTTGTGTTAGGCTTTATAGATCAGTATTGCCAATAAGTTTTTAAGTATTTGCTATAAGTTTTACATTTTTTATTTGGCTAGATTTATTTTTAATTTTTAAGAATTGGGCTAACAAGTTTTTAGGTTTTATATTTTAATATATAAAAAATATATATAGTTCTTTTTTAAATAGACCCCCCCCCTGAAAAAAGGGGCTTAGATCGGGTGTCATGTTCTCCCCTAGTCTGGGCCGACACTGATTCTTGCAGAGAACAATGACTGAACCATGTATGCGAGGCTAGGTGGCAATGGATTAGAGAGTCTCCCGACCATAAAGCATAAACCTAGATATGCAACCAACTGTGTTTTCAGTTCTACCTTAGATGAGTTTTTAGATACGTCGGAACCGAAATGGCACCCCCAACATCTTCAGCGCAATTCTCTTTTAGATATGTCAGAATCGGTTGTAAACGAGCCGCTCTGCTCGGCTCGATTTGGCTGAAAGTGTTATTTTTAATTAATATACATATACATATAGATATAAACATACATATATAAACACATATATACACATATACACAAATAAATTATCTATATACGCACACACCCCTATATAAGTCCATTTCCTACAAAGTGTACAAAGTCATAAAACAATATATTGTCAACAATAAACACACTAAAACCCACAAATAACAAGGTGAAGATCACTAAAACACTATATGTGTGGATTGTGTGTTGTGTTTTGGATGATTAGGCTTTAATTATTGATGGACTAACATTAATGTGTTTTATGTTGATTATCATATTGTGTTTTATATTCATAGTTCTACGACTATGTGTTTGAAGTTTTTATGGACTGTTAGGCTTTGGATATTGTGTTTTAGTGTCTTCACTCTGCTATTTGTGGGTGTTGAGTGTGTTTTATTACTGAAATTATGGTGTTTTATGACTGTGTACCACTTTGTAGGACAAATGGACTTTGTAGCTGAACCTCACCCTATACACACATATTAATTTTATAGTTTTATATGTGCCAATCTATTAGATTTTGATCCATTATAGATAAATTTACAACTATATCTATATGTACGAGCTCAATCACATCGATGAAAAATTAACACCAAATCTTAAAGTTAAACCATAAACTCCTAAACGATTGTCTGCTCATTGTCACAGTGTTTCATGGTGTTACCCTAAGTCGATTGTTTCCTGCTCTCAACGTCATTGTTCGTGCCATATGATCATCGCCTCATCGGCCACAACATTTTTCTTCATAAGAAAATTGTTATGCATGAAATGTGACGTTTTAAAAGACATAAAAACTTGAGACCCAACATTGTCACTATCTTTTTCCGCAAATTTAAATTGAGCAACACAGTTGTCAAAATCGCTCGAAATTCGCTCGACGCTCGCTAGGAATATTCACTGCTCGAAAAATGCGTGATTTATTTGAGGCTCAATTTTAAATGGGCCGCTCTGCTTGGTTCGGTTTGTAAATGAGCTAAGCACGAACAAAGGTCCGCTTGGCTCATGAACAACCCTACTTCCATCCATCTCATATCTTTTGACCAAATGTCTTATTATAAACACTTCAAACTAAATATGATTTTGCAGGAATATTTTCACTTGAAAACCGATATACCTGAAAAATCGGGTGGTAATGGTGGTGTTACTGAAAGGGAGGTTAAAGGGGATGATTAACCAAGAATAAAAAAACGAATAAGCAAAAAAACATGTAAAAAGATTGAAATAACATAATTGAAGTTTAGGGAGTATATGATAACTTTGTTAAAGTGCATGAGTATAAAAGAACATTTAAACATAAAAGAAAAAAAAGAGTAAAGGCTGCCACACGGTAGGGTGTGATTAGGCAAGATGAAATGTAAGACAAAATGAGTTTTATATATATATATATGTGTTTGTGTGTCTATCCTTGTGGGAATGCCCACATGTTGTCGCGGGAATGCATATTTGGAAATAAAAATTATTCTTATACTATAACTTGTTTTCTTAGTAAAATCCTGACTTGAATAAAAGCAGAAACATCAGTTAGTTTCTTTTGAAAAAAAAAGAACTTTCTTAAAAGACTAAGTTTCTCAAAAGTAAAAAAAAAAAAAAAGAAGAAAATGACCAGCGTAGTATGGTGGGTTTGAATCAGTGACGAGTTTGCTAGTGGTCCCAGATCCATCTCCATTTTTACATCAATATCTTGTACGGTTGGAACTTAAAATCTATATTGCTCAAGAAATGGTTCCACATTTGCATGCTACTCTTAATATAGACGCTTGAGCTTTAATAAAATCATAAATCAAATAACTTTTACCACCTCCAAAAATAAGAACTATAATAAGTTTGTAAATGTTGTCCCTTCTAATGATTTTGTGGCTCTGCTACTAAAAGATGGGAGTTCAAATTAAGCTAAAATAAGGAGTTATTCCATCACTTTCATCTTCAATAATAGAAAGTCTTGTAAATCATGGCATCGCAAACATTATCCGAAAGCTAATTGATCAAGGAAGAGAGTACGATTGGTCAATATGTTCCTAAGAATAGTCTTTTTAACTAATGATAAAAACCTTCATAGAAACTATGAAGCTCGTCCACATTCAACCTAGAACAATCATCCAAATATATGTTAAAAAAGCATCTCATACACAATGTTTCTTTTAAGCTTTAATGAGATTACATGAATACAAGTCACAATTCGAAAAAGAAGCAAAAATGACAAAAGGCACTGAATCAAATATATAATGTAACGTCTCGCATTCATGTATTTTCCTTATTTAGAAAGTGTAATCGTATTTCCATTTATTGAAAGCTTGTATTCTTGTTTCTTTCATATTTTATCTTAACTTTACAATCCGAGACATTGATCATAATGAAATACTTATTTTATCTATACTTGTTATACATGCAATCAGTCGTTTACTTACATACTTACATGCAAATCATACTTATTATACGTGCAATACACATACTCGAAAACCGATTAAAAGCCGTCGAAACAACCCTAGACCAGCCCACTTGTGTGAGTTGAACACACAATACATTGTTGAAACTAAAGAAAATAATAGTAACATAATCAATAGAGACGTAAAATAATTGTATTTTCATCCGTATGGTTACATTATTAAAGATACAAGAACCATATATATTTTCGTTAATCGTATAGAATACAATGTCTACATAACAGGGATATGATGTTTGGAGATATGAGAACTACCAAGTGTTACATAACATATTCTTTACATCATAAACTAGTTTCATTTTAATTTCACATTTATATTCTTTACATCATAAACTTGCTTCGTTTTAATTTAACATTCAACTTTGATTGTGTTTCTTTACAAACGATATAACATTTTACGTTAAATATATATTGTTAAATGCCAAACATCCTCCCAATGAAAAATTCATTAAAATGAAGCCAGTTTATGACGTAAAGAATATGAATGTGAAATTAAACGAAGCTAGTTTATGATGCAAAGAATATGTTATGTAACACTTGGTAGTTCTCATATCTCCACATTTAACAATATATATTTAACGTAAGATGTTATATCGTTTGTAACGAAACACAATCGAAGTTGAATGTGAAATTAAAAAGCAAGTTTATGATGTAAAGAATATGAATGTGAAATTAAAACGAAGCTAGTTTATGATGTAAAGAATATGTTATGTAACACATGGTAGTTCTCATATCTCCAAACTTCATATCCCCCTTATGTAGACGTTGTATTCTATAGAATTAACGAAAATATATTTAGTTCTCATATCTTTGATAATGTAACTATACTAATGAAAATACAATTATTTTTAGTCTTTATTGGTTATTTTACTATTATGTTCTTTAGTTTCAACAATGTAGAGTACACAAGCACAGGCTTGTGATATGTGGCATTTTTTTTATTTTGAAAATCACCCTCTTAACTTTAGGAATTGACAATTACATCCTTTAAACTTTCTAAAATCTTTGTAAAATATCATTTTAACCCTCTCGAGTTTTATGTGCTTATTTTATATATTCGGTATAAATTCAATTTGATTTACGTTTTGACATATTTTTTTTCAAAATGAGTCACATCAAATATATTACGTTTTTGTGTTTATTTTTATGGACGTATTCAGTTGGTGTACATTTTTACGTAAATTTTGTTTGAAAAATGAGTCTGGTCAAATATAATAAGTTCTCATTAGAGGGTGTTAATTCGGGTTACTTTACGTTTCACGAGTCATTAGATATAATACATTTTGGTACTTATCTTTATTCACGTTTTCAGTTGGTCTACGATTTGATGTTTATGAACGCGTCGGAATGTAATGACATTTTGACCCCCTCAAGTTTTACGTGCTTATTTTTTGTGTACGTATTGGTATAAATTCAATATGGTTTACATTTCTACGTAATTATTTTCGAAAATGAGTGATGTCAAATATAATACGTCGTGCTTATTTTGTAGACGTTTTCAGTTGGTCAACGTTTTGATAATAAACAATTGCAAAAAAAAATAATAATAAATAAAATTGGTACACTCAAATCACATTAAAATACCGACCAACAAGCGGGAAATCAATTCTAGTTTGAAAAAAAAAACCATATCATAAGTTTCAAATTTCTAACAAATGACTAGTTTGAAAAAAAAACATATCATAAGTTCCCAATTTCTAACAGATGAAATACAACAATTGAAAGAAAAAACCATATTATAAGTTTCAAATTTCTAACAAATGAAATATAACATTCAGTTTCAGCATGGCTCAAGCCAAACGTCACTGCCAACCCGATAGTCGTTACTTATTATGATCTTTGAGATGTAGACGTAGTCTCTTCTAGTGTTTTGTATGTTTTTTATTGATACATATTCGTATCAATAAGTTGCACACAAGATTTCTCAAACAATAAAATCAAGTTTTTGTACTTAATAAATAAGTAAATGTGGTGACACGTAATAGTGCTTGAACGTTGTTTTTCCTTTTTTTTTCAATCAACCTAACCTGATCCACGACTTACAACCCGCTTATTATGAAATCCCTCATTTGTTTCTTTATTTTCGTATGCAATCAAATTAGCGTTTCCAAATAGTCGTGAACAATCTAATCATTGTTTATGTACTAACTATTCAATTCTTAAATATTCATTTCTAACTACTTAATATTTATCTATTTAACTCATATAATACACGGGTTTCAAACCTAATAGTAAATATAAGTTAACCCCATAAAATGGATTAATGGGTTGATATATTTTAATTTCTTGAATGTCGTTACTAAAATATGCTTATAATAGTAAAACATTTGCTTTTTAGTGACTAATATTTGTTTACACCCTGATTTTTAATGAGTTTAATATTTGAGCCCTCAACTTTAATGAAGTTATATTTTTCTTTTTTTTTATTCCTTTTTTTCTTTTACCTATTTACACTACAACTCCTGAATTTTTAAAAGTTATCATTTTGAGTTTTAGCGAGTTTCTTGTCACGTGATTTTTTTTTTGGGTTTTGTTTTTTATATCTACGCTTCGCGTGAGTTATTTTTGTCTATGTTTCGACATAAGTTTTCATAATTTTGATTCTAAACCGATTGGTTGTTTTTTAAATCATTCGGTTTTTAAACCATAGGGGGCTTATCTCTAAATACATCACTCCGGCGTGCTTTTTTGTGATTTTTTGTAATTTTGCTTTTAAACCGACTGGTCGTTATAAACTTCCTTTTAAGGCGTTCAATTTTTAATTGACCCGCGTTCATCTCTAAATACACCACTGCGATGTGTTTTTCTAATCTATGTTTAAACCGACTCACTGCAATGGACGACCGTCGTGCTTATCTTTATATATGTTTTAGTGTAAATTTTGTTCGAATAACTTGATTTTCCTATACAACAACGTAACCTTTCTGTGACTTTTGAATATAGTGTTGCGACGTGGTTAACGCTTCGCGAAATGCGTGTGGTAACCCACTAGTTTTAATATATAAATCGTCATAACTGTAACATTCGTCGTAAAACGGGTTCCAAAAAAACCCGCTCCGTTTAGAATTCAAGAAACTATTAAATGTTTTGCTTCGCATTATATTGTGTTAGTTAATTTTTATGATTGATAAATAAACTAGGTAGGTAATATTTAAAATAAATAAATAAATAAATAAAACCAATAAATAAAAGTCAAAATAATAATAATAATAATAAAAGGGGGTGTTGACTACGGGTTTCGAACCCGGGTCCTTACCCACACCAAACACACTCTACACCACTACACTACACACACAACTTAATTCAAATCTAAACCAATTAAATTTTATACACAAACTGACACCGAGTCTGAAATTCAAAACACAGAACCTGTAACCGCCCCTGTTTCAAAAATCTCTCATAACCGTTTATGATGCCGCGATTTTACAATCATAACCAACAATCATCATCAATAAATCAGGCCGTTTTGCATAATTTCCATTTTCAACCGAAATCTAATCATGGATCTTAAAAGTTTGAATTGAAACTGAAATCTTGTGTTTGACCACTCTCACTATAAATATCAGTAATCCACACCTTTATACCTCGCTCATTTTCCTTTGAAATTCTACTTTTAACTCGCCGATCAAACCTCTCGCCGCCGGAATCAGCTGCAACTCGCCGGAGTTGGTCACCGGAAAACCGGGGTTCTTTTTTCCAGTTGGTATTAATCCCAAAACTCTTCTATATTTCTTGTTTAATTCGTTTAGATTACATCAGTTAAACCAGAACAGTTAAAACTTATAACAGTCAAGTTCCGGGTTGAAATTCATGAAGAAGATGAGTTTCAACAGGTGATTAAAAGTAATAAGAATCGGGTTTTTAACCGGGTTAGACACACAGTCCAGTGGTGGACTGTGTGCAAACATAATATTCACATCCCGAGTTCGAGTCCTAGTCAGTCCGTGTTGTTGAAATAAAAACCGGTTTCTTTTTAATTCAAATACGCTAACACTCAGATAGTTGTTAAGTATATTAAAATTTTTTTTCAATCGGGTTAGACACCCAGCCCAGTTAGTTGGGCTGGGTGCAAAACAACATAGAAATCGCGAGTTCGAGTCAGATCCTTCACACTGGTTCGCTCATTTAAATCCTTTTTAAATTAAATAATTTCTGATATATTCTAACAAGTATATAAGAATAATTAAAAATTGATTCCTTATGGGTTAGACACGTAGCTCAGTTGAAAGAGCTGCGTGCACGTGAAGGGAGGTCACAAGTTCGAGTCTCACCACACGCGGTCAAACATGTCAACGAACTGGTCAGACCTGCTGTCAGGTCTGACTAGGTTTTTAAAATTTTTATTTATTTTATTTAATATTTTTGTATTTATTCGCTCATTTAAATCCTTTTTAAATTAAATAATTTCTGATATATTCTAACAAGTATATAAGAATAATTAAAAATTGATTCCTTATGGGTTAGACACGTAGCTCAGTTGAAAGAGCTGCGTGCACGTGAACGGGAGGTCACAAGTTCGAGTCTCACCACACGCGGTCAAACATGCCAACGAACTGGTCAGACCAGCTGTCAGGTCTGACAAGGTTTTTAAAATTTTTATTTATTTTATTTAATATTTTTGTATTTATTTTTTTAGTTATAAATCAATTAAAAACACTTAAGAACAATATTATTTAGGTTTAAAAATCTCAATAAATACCACAAAAATAACATAAAATCTAACAAAATATATTAAATCAAAATATTAATTTTTATCGAATTATTGCGTTATTATCTAGGTTAGTCTTCTTCGTCGGTTATATCCTCAATTCGTGCGCACTCTTCATCAATCAAGAAAAACGCACCCACTGTGAGTGAATTCTTACAAATTCCCTTTTTTATTCATGTTTTGGGTGCATCATTTGTCATTTATACATTTCGTTTATTCAAACCCTTGTGCTATTACCATTATATGAACTATCGTGAGATTAAATGTTGTTTGTTGTATTGCGAGTTTATATTTTTGTCAAGTTGCGTGCAAATCATTCATTAGGCCCATCAGTTCCTCGTTGGAGACGAGTTGAGCATCAGGTGCCTCATTAGATCGGCTCCGTTTGATTGAGCCTTATCTCTTGTTCTCATTTGGTATGTGTGTGTGTGCATTAATTGATATTATGTGTTTTGTGGTTTAATTTACATACACGTATACTCATTTTTGGTTATGCACATTTTTATTCAAATAACCAATATAACTAATGCTTTCAAACATTTAAATAAGATTCACTCGCCAACTTTTGTTGACCCAAAACCCTATTTTTACACATGATACAGGTGGACAGGTTGAAGCAATGAACATATAGGAAATTGCCTTAGAAGAAAAATAAAGAAGTCATGAAAAATGTATTTGAACATGGTGTGCTTGTATGTTATTGTAATTTCTTCTTTAAAAAGAAATAATAAATATGAGACTTTATAGTAAATGTCATGAGCTTTGATAAAAACCCAATCATGCCCCGACTACCATTTCTGTTACGGGTCAGGGTGTGACAGATTGGTATCAGAGCTTTTGACTATAGGGATATAGGATAGGTTATTAGACCCTTAGAGCCTATACTATAGTTGATTAGATTTTAATTGTTTATGTGGTTACATGCAAACTCATGATGTTTATTTGTTTCGTATTTATTACACACACAAATGCATGCAAACACTTCCACTATCATTTTGCGTGATACTTAATGAGTTATACTTGTTGTCAAACATAACATGCTTACATATACATTCATCACGCATATTGCAATGTTCACATATTCAAATCATCCTCATATTTTTTTTATTAAAGATTTTGTGGTATTTTCGTTTTTCAATCTCCTCAAAGTAAGTTCTACGGTGGGCATGTAGTAACTGGAAGGGTACGAGTACCGGTAGTCGAAACGTCCTGTCTAGGTTGGCAATCGTATAAATCCAATATAACGGACTAGTTTGCCTACCTGGGGACCAACGATGAGAGTACGAAGGACCTATTAGGCCAAATCATGCCACACCAAACGTCGCATGAACTAACCCCACTTTTAGTCGTCCCTGTGTCTATACCAGGACACCCTCTGACCCTATACTTTGCAGTCATGTTTTACGATTTTCATTCGGGTGGCGCAAGTGTTAACAGGCCAACACCAATGTGAACCCTACCAGAGCCCAGTAGTCATGGGGGCCCACATGACTACCAAGGCCAAGTAAGGGGACATATGGGAGCCCAAACATGAGCAAAGCCCAAGACATCCTATGGATGTAGCAAATTTATTTTCTTCATTTATTTTGTGAATGATCATTTCTGAATACGACACATGACACCTAAAACGCCAAACTCATACTCTCGACACGTATTCCTTGTAGATGTCTTCTAGTCACCCTCGTAGAGGTAGGAGATCAGGAAAATTCCGCGAGCGCATGGCTGCCCAAATCGCTCAACAAATGGCCGCCGTAATACCCAACATCGTAGTTCAAGTCCAACAAGCCCTTGTCGCCAATCCTATCACCCCAACCAATCTAGAAGGAAAAATGTCGCCAACCCTCCTCTCAACACCACTAAATGCACCTTCAAGCATTTCAAATCCTGCGATCCTACAAAATATGAAGGGACTGAAGGTGTCACCGCTCTCATCCATTGGTTTGAGGAGATTGGAAACACTTTTCTCAATTGCGACTGCCCCGATGATCGCAAGGTGCGATATGCTACCGGTCGTTTGTTCGGAGTAGCACTTACATGGTGGAATACAGAGAAGGCCAAGCGAGGTGCTGAGGATGCTATGACTTTGTCTTGGGAAGTCTTATGGGAGATCATAACAAGATGTTTCTGTCCAAGAAGCGAAATCAAGAAATTAGAAGATGAGTTCTACTCTTTGAAACAAAAGGAGGGCGACCACACCACATACAATAAGAGATTCCTTGAGTTGAATCAGATGGTCCCCAACTTGTTCACTCCCCTCTACCGTTTGATCGAGCACTGCATTCGAGGTCTTCCTTCAAAAATTCAAGACCCTGTAATAAGTACCACACCTGCAACCTTGGAAGCGGCAATGGAGTTAGCTACAGAGCTCACCGAAAACCACATACGGAATAAAGACTTCAAGGAGGAGAAGAAGAAGGATAAAGCATCAACCGAAACCTCAAACTCAACCCAGACCGAATCCTCTTCTCAACCCACTCCTAAGAGAAAACGAGATGGGCAAAATTTCGCTGTCACCCAAGGCAATCAACCAGCTCCACAAGCCGTACCCCTCCAAGCTATCCCAATCACTCAAGTAGCACCCAACACTACTTACCCAATTAAGAAACCTTACATTGGACCTCACCCTCAATGCAACACCTGTTTTTATCACCATCCATCTAACGTACCTTGTCGACTATGTGCTAATTGTGGGCGTTATGGTCATTTGAGCAAAACTTGTCGCACCCCTCAAAACCAAGCTTCACCCCTACCCAAAACATGATCCAATCATATCAACAACCCCAATACCCCATGTTTCCACATGTTCGAGCTTGCTTTAATTGTGGGGACCCTACCCATTTTAGAAACACGTGCCCTCGATTGGTTAACATCATAAACGCCCAAGCTCAAGCAAACCCAGTTAACCAAGCAAATCAAGAAAACCCAGCACTACCACCAGCAAGAGGAAGAGCTTACAACATCAACGCCAATCCTGTTGAAGATAATAACGGCCCAAACGAACAACCCAGCTAGCCTTCCCTCACCAAGAATCAAGACTCAACTCCAACCGTCTAGTTCTTAATGTTTTTCTCAATCTTTACGTATCCCAGTTATAAATTGGGAATTTGTGTATCCAAGAATTTTAATGCGAATTGATATTACAGTTTTGTTTTATATCTTTACTCATTGATTTAACTTTCATATCATCATACACCACGACATATCTCGATCTCATAATTTAAAGAAGTTGGGTTGTGTCTCACTTTTTCATAGACTGACCCCTTCATCATAGCAAACGAGAGAGGTACTTGTCACATCCCGACCCGCAGCGGAATAAGAGTCGGGGCATAATTGGGTTATCACCAAAGCTCATGATATTTACTAATATGTTTCATATTTATTAAAGTCAAAATTAAATTCTCAATAATCCAAACATGTCCATACAAATACAAAGAAAAATGACCAACTAAACAATCCAAGCTCTAAACCAGTTCATTCTTCTAGGCCAATCCTATGTGTTTCTTGCTGCAGCTGGTTCACCTGTATCATGTGTAAAAATGGGGGTTTTTGGGGTCAACATAAGTGGCGAGTGAACCTTGTTAGCTAACATTTATTATTGATTTCTTGTTATTTTTATCAAGGAAAGATTGTGCAATAGTCAGATGCGAGCAAATGTAAATAATCCAACAATAGCAATAACAACCACAAACCATAACATACAATAACATACAGTAACATATGAACTTGCATGAATGTATAACATGAATGAAACTGTATATGTTGGCAACGTCACGTTCACGCTCATAATGTAATGGGGAACGGACGGCCTATGATAAATGTATGTACTGAAAATGATAAATGTCTGTGCGATCAAGGCTCAATCAAACGGAGCCGATCGTATGTTGGCACGCCAGGTTCACGCTCATAATGTAATGGGGAACTGCTCAACGCTCATAATGTAATGGGGAGCGGCGGCCTATGAAATTGCATGTACTGAAAATAATAAATTTAAATCTAAACAATAACCACACAACAGATGATACAAGCTGAATACACATTTGTTCATGATATGATGTATGCACAATGATTTAAATATAATAAATGGTAAGACACATGATACACCCCAAAAACGTGATTAAAATTGGGAATTTGTAGAGATTCACTCACATTGGGTGCGTTCGGTTGGATATGATGAGATGCGCACGAGTTGGAAGGATTGAACAACGAGAATTAACTAACCTAAATAATAACGGAAGATACAGTAAATGAGTGGATTTTTATTAATAATTTTAATAGGATTTTTAGATATATTTTTGTGAGTTTAAGGCTATTTCCTATCTTTAAAAACATTATTTTTAAGTATTTTTAATTGATTTTTTAAATTAAATTAAATAAATAAAAATATAAAAATATGTTGACTTTTGCGTTGACCGTTGACCGTTGACCGTTTGACTGTTTGACCGGTTTTATTGTGTAAATGTATGCGCCGGGCAGGACTCGAACCCGAGACCTCCCGTACGCGTGCACGCAGCTCTACCAACTGAGCTACGTGTCTACCCCGAAATAATCCTGTTTTTAATTATATTTATATACTAATTTAGTTTATTCAAAATTCATTTATTTTTAAAAAGAATTTTAATCATCAACCCGGTGCTGTCAACAGGTCTCGAACCCGGGACCTGTGCTTTAACGTTACACACAATCCACCGCTGGACGGTGTGTCTAACTTGGTTAATATACAGATTTTTATTATACTTAACATCTAACGGCTGAAAAGGATCCGGTTCAGTTAGAAAAACAAAACGTTTTTATTACAGAGCATACGTGTGTCAAGGATCGAACTCGCGGCATGTGATATGTATGTGCACACAGTCCACCGCTGGACTGTGTGTCTAACCCGAGATAATATCCAATTTTATTAAACTTATAATTAAACTATCATCGTCTTCTTCGTTACAAAATTACAGTCTGCGATTACTCTATTGTTTCTTGTTTAATTCGATTGACAAACATTCAACAGACTAATATGAAATGACAGAGACGATTTTTAGAAGTAAACATACCAGAGAACGATTTATCTCAGAATTCCGGCAAGTCGTCGGCTCTGTTTTTACTGATTTCGACTGAACGAATAAATTAACATTTTTATTAGCTAAGCGAGGAATTGAAGTATTAAACAAGAGTTATCAGAAGGTTTGAATGTCTATACCGTGTTACAGCGGAAGATAAGAATTTTCAGAAGTTTTCCGGCGAGCTGGAATTATCCGATATCGACGTCTGAGATTGATTCCGATTGAATGGTTTGAGTTAGCAATAGCTTAACAATTGATAGACAACGAAAGAATTGAGAGACTTACTGATTTGATGGAAAACATGGTTTTCGGCGAGTTCAAATAGCTTCTCCGGCGGACTGAAAGTTGTGCGAAAATGCAATTGAAGGTTTGCAGAGAGTGTTTGAGTCGTGAGAGAGGACAAAGATTGAAGTAATTCAGGAATTGAAAGTTTTCGGTTATTAAAACCGATTCACTCTAGAATTCAAGTTCATTCAACGCAAAATTGATTGAAGGTGTCGGTGTATCGGTTAAACTCAGTAAACCGCGATCAATCAAACGTCTTTGGACGTTTGGTGACCGATTTCGGTTACAGTTGGCGTAACCGGATTAATTTATGATAGACCATAAAATTCAATTGTTTCCTAGTATTTACAGAAAACAACAAGTGGCGGAGTGGTTATATGTGTGTGTGATAATACTTTGAGATTAAACCCGGCTGACCCGGGTTCGAGTCCCGGCAGCCTCATTTTCTTTTTAATTATTTATTTTTACTTTTTATCAATTATAACTTTTATAGTTTAGTTTGTTTATTAATTATGCATCATTAAAAATTAACATGGACATAAATACGCAACGAGACATTTATAACTTGATATTCGATTACAAACGGAGCGGGTTTGGAAAACCCGTTTTTGACAAATGTTACAGTACTGTCGTCATTCAGTCATGTATTCTTTCAGATTTGAGACTCAAGCTTTGGCTGTTGCGTTTGTTTTGTAGATTTTAGAATCACATAGAACTAATCATAACTTACTGACAAAGCCAATGAAAATTTGACAAGAGTATGGTGGATACGCCGCTGGTACTTCCTATATATAAATATTCTTGTCAAAGGATCAAAAACATTGTCAGGCGGTTATGAGAAGTTCCGTGTAGGTTTTAATATCGTCATGGTTGAAGTTTTGTTTTATGACATAACCTTATCTTTTCAAACGTATCAATTCTCTCAAAACTCTTATGCATGAGATCATACTAGTCAATCAACTCTGTTTATCCATGTTCCGCATTGTTATACTTTAGGCATCAAAAAGCGATTCCTATAGCAGGGTATTCAACCCCTACTAGGAACGTTACCGCCTCATTTAGAACTCAAAATTTCACACTCCTCTGGTTATGTAATCGTCAAATCCAAGCATCACACCTCCGTTTTCTATTAATAGATATTCAAACTTTTGTCAGAATCAAAAGCGAGAACCTGAGTTTACTTGGGAACGTGAAGATTTAATGCTCGGAAAATACCTGTATCTTACCCTATTACAACTTCTACCTAAATTTTGGGACGAAATTTCTAAAAGTAGGGGATACTGTAACATTCGTCGTAAAACGGGTTCCAAAAAAACCCGCTCGGAAAATACCTGTATCTTACCCTATTACAACTTCTACCTAAATTTTGGGACGAAATTTCTAAAAGTAGTGGATACTGTAACATTCGTCGTAAAACGGGTTCCAAAAAAACCCTCTCCGTTTAAAATTCAAGAATCTATTAAATGTTTTGCTTCGCATTATATTGTGTTAGTTAAATGGTTGATAAATAAATTAGGTAGGTAATATTTAAAAAAAAAAAATAAATAAATAAAACCAATAAATAAAAGTCAAAATAATAATAATAATAATAAAATAACAAAAAAAATAAAAAGGGGGTGTGGACTACGGGTTTCGAACCCGGGTCCTTACCCACACCAAGCACACTCTACACCACTACACTATACACACAACTTAATTCAAATCTAAAACAATTAAATTTTATACACAAACTGCCACCGAGTCTGAAATTCAAAACACAGAACCTGTAACCGCCCCTGTTTCAAAAATCTCTCATAACCGTTTATGATGCCGCGATTTAACAATCATAACCAACAATCATCATCAATAAATCAGGCCGTTTTGCATAATTTCCATTTTCAACCGAAATCTAATCATGGATCTTAAAAGTTTGAAATTGAAACTGAAATCTTGTGTTTGACCACTTCACTATAAATATCAGTAATCCACACCTTTATACCTCGCTCATTTTCCTTTGAAATTCTACTTTTAACACGCTGATCAAACCTCTCGCCGCCGGAATCAGCTGCAACTCGCCGGAGTTGGTCACCGGAAAACCGGGGTTCTGTTTTCCAGTTGGTATGAATCCCAAAACTCTTCTATATTTCTTGTGTAATTCGTTTAGATTACATCAGTTAAACCAGAACAGTTAAAACTTATAACAGTCAAGTTCCGGGTTGAAATTCATGAAGAAGATGAGTTTCAGCAGGTGATTAAAAGTGATAAGAATCGGGTTTTTAACCGGGTTAGACACACAGTCCAGTTGTGGACTGTGTGCAAACATAATATTCACATCCCGAGTTCGAGTCCTGGTCAGTCCGTGTTGTTGAAATAAAAACCGGTTTCTTTTTAATTCAAATACGCTAACACTCAGATAGTTGTTAAGTATATTAAAATTTCTGTTTCAATCGGGTTAGACACCCAGCCCAGTTGGTTGGGCTGGGTGCAAAACAACATAGAGATCGCGGGTTCGAGTCAGATCCTTCACACTGGTTCGCTCATTTAAATCCTTTTTAAATTAAATAATTTCTGATATATTCTAACAAGTATATAAGAATAATTAAAAATTGATTCCTTATGGGTTAGACACGTAGCTCAGTTGGAAGAGCTGCGTGCACGTGAACGGGAGGTCACAAGTTCGAGTCTCACCACACGCGGTCAAACATGTCAACGAACCGGTCAGACCTGCTGTCGGGTCTGACAAGGTTTTTAAAATTTTTATTTATTTTATTTAATATTTTTGTATTTATTTTTTTAGTTATAAATCAATTAAAAACACTTAAGAACAAGATTATTTAGGTTTAAAAATCTCAATAAATACCACAAAAATAACATAAAATCTAACAAAATATATTAAATCAAAATATTAATTTTTATCGAATTATTGCGTTATTATCTAGGTTAGTCTTCTTCGTCGGTTATATCCTCAATTCGTGCGCACTCTTCATCAATCAAGAAAAACGCACCCACTGTGAGTGAATTCTTACAAATTCCCTTTTTTATTCATGTTTTGGGGTGTATCATGTGTCATTTATACATTTCGTTTATTCAAACCCTTGTGCTATTACCATTATATGAACTATCGTGAGATGTAAATGTTGTTTGTTGTATTGCGAGTTTATATTTTTGTCAAGTTGCGTGCAAATCATTCATTAGGCCCATCAGTTCCTCGTTGGAGACGAGTTGAGCATCAGGTGCCTCATTAGATCGGCTCCGTTTGATTGAGCCTTTATCTCGTTGTTCATCATTTGGTATGTGTGTGTGTGCATTAATTGATATTATGTGTTTTTGTGGTTTAATTTACATACACGTATACTCATTTTTGGTTATGCACATTTTTATTCAAATAACCAATATAACTAATGCTTTCAAACATTTAAATAAGATTCACTCGCCAACTTTTGTTGACCCAAAACCCTATTTTTACACATGATACAGGTGGACAGGTTGAAGCAATGAACATATAGGAAATTGCCTTAGAAGAAAAATAAAGAAGTCATGAAAAATGTATTTGAACATGGTGTGCTTGTATGTTATTGTAATTTCTTCTTTAAAAAGAAATAATAAATATGAGACTTTATAGTAACTGTTATGAGCTTTGATAAAAACCCAATCATGCCCCGACTACTATTTACGCTGCGGGTCAGGGTGTGACAGATTGGTATCAGAGCTTTTGACTATAGGGATATAGGATAGGTTATTAGACCCTTAGAGCCTATACTATAGTTTATTAGATTTTAATTGTTTATGTGGTTACATGCAAACTCATGATGTTTATTTGTTTCGTATTTATTACACACACAAATGCATGCAAACACTTCCACTATCATTTTGCGTGATACTTAATGAGTTATACTTGTTGTCAAACATAACATGCTTACATATACATTCATCACGCATATTGCAATGTTCACATATTCAAATCATCCTCATATTTTCTTTATTCAAGATTTTGTGGTATTTTCGTTTTTCAATCTCCTCAAAGTAAGTTCTACGGTGGGCATGTAGTAACTGGAAGGGTACGAGTACCGGTAGTTGAAACGTCCTGTCTAGGTTGGCAATCGTATAAATCCAATATAACGGACTAGTTTGCCTACCTGGGGACCAACGATGAGAGTACGAAGGACCTATTAGGCCAAAGCATGCCACACCAAACGTCGCATGAACTAACCCCACTTTGAGTCGTCCCTGTGTCTATACCAGGACACCCTCTGACCCTATACTTTGCAGTCATGTTTTACGATTTTCATTCGGGTGGCGCAAGTGTTAACAGGCCAACACCAATGTGAACCCTACCAGAGCCCAGTAGTCATGGGGGCCCACATGACTACCAAGGCCAAGTAAGGGGACATATGGGAGCCCAAACATGAGCAAAGCCCAAGACATCCTATGGATGTAGCAAATTTATTTTCTTCATTTATTTTGTGAACGATCATTTCTGAATACGACACATGACACCTAAAACGCCAAACTCATACTCTCGACACGTATTCCTTGTAGATGTCTTCTAGTCACCCTCGTAGAGGTAGGAGATCAGGAATTTACGTACATCTACTTTTATGATTCAAAATAAACTGCTCCGGTTACATCTTATTTAAAATCTTTAGAATTTACGTACATCTACTTTTACTTTATAATGCATATTTTTATTTGAATGTTAGTTCTTACTTAACAATTCATATCTCAAACCACATTCGAAGCATAATCTAAAAAAAAGCCTAATCATCAAAGATTACAAACAAAAAAGGTATAGTTTAGGAACTTTACATCCAAATAAGAAGTTTTGTGAAAGTTGAAAATTCAGTAGATGGCTATAATAACAACTTTCAAATACTCATTTTACAACACAAGTTTGAAACTTAAGAACATGGATAAATTTACTAGTGAGCTAAGCCATTGACTCGAGCTACTTGACCGGAGATGAGGATTTTAGATCGTCAACGTTTGCAATGTCTATATCCCCCACACAAACAGCCAATGATGATGGCGTCTCACATTCCCCATACCATTTCTCATCATCATCATTTGATGATTCGTCTAAGGATCCCTTTCGCATAAGCTCCCTTACTTTACGAAATTCGTCATAGTGAGCCCGCCTCTGCTCCTTGAAACTTGAACTCCTGCCTATTTCAGAACCTAATCAATTTTCAATCGTGTCGGGTTGGCGGATTAAACTGATGGACCCAAACATGAACTGTATGTTTATTTGTCGTCAATATAATTATTTGTGCAAAGATACCGAACATGACCCTTATGCTTATTTATGTCAAAGATATGAATCCTAACATAGATACATTTAAAATCATGTAACAAATACGCCCAGTGTAACCCATTTATCTAAATAAGTCAACAGGGTATAAACATGTTGTAATCAAGTTGTAAACGGGTTGACAGATTTGTAATATGTGGGTTACACATGTTGTCTGGTCAACATAAATAACTAAACGGGTTAACAAGTCAACCCAAATATGACACGTGTTAGATATGACAACCCAGAACCTGATAATTTTCTTGCCGTGTCGGGAGTTGGCCACCGCTAGACTTTTAATGTTAAATATACTATTCGCGCTCGAAAATTAAAGTATTCGAAATTATAACTGAGAACTTAATGACACAAGATTGACTACAAATTCTGATGAGAGAAAGGATAAAGAGAAAACCTTCGTTATCTTCGTCCATAGTATCTGCCTCATCATCCTCTAACGACGTCCATCCATCGAGAGGGCTGCTGTAAGTTATATTTGGTATTATTATTATTATTATAAATATTTAGGAATTATTTACTTAATTATATAAATAAGATATATCTAATTATATGTGAGTATTATTATTATTATTATTATTATTTAGTAGTTATATACTTATGCATTTAAATAAATAATACTTGATTTAAATATAGTAGGTTGGCCGACGCGATACGACAGGTGTTACCGAGTCTCTTTTGGAGAACACAACCTTATCCAACATGCATTAAACGCTAATTATGAGTATTATTAGTATTAATATAACCATATAAATATTTATTATATACTTAAATATTATTTAGTTATAAAGATATAAATAGTAAATGTCAACTTAAATATTAATTTAAAGTATTATAATTAAAACAATAGTATTTGGTTATATAAATAATCTCATGTGCTTTGAATAATATATTCATTAGAATAAGTTTATTAAATGATGGGAAATTATGAATAAGTTAATCAGAATACATCAGTTATATCGTTTCTATTATACATCTCGTGTAATTCAAGGGTCTACAACCTAATATATCATATTTTTTTACATTTTATCCAATGCTATATTCCATTTCATTATATTACATTATAATATCATATTACATTACATTTCATTCTATTATATCACGACGTATTACATTAAATGCAACGTATTACTAAACGTCATATTACATTATAGCTTGTTCACCTGAGGAAGGTAGAGTACACAATATTTAATGCTTTATGTAATAACTCTTCAAAACACCCTAAAACAAGCCGTAAACGCAAAATCGGACACGCACAACGAGGCGACACCGCCAGGATCCCTGGCATCTTCCGCGACGCGCGGGAGACGTCCAGGTGACGTGTCACGGTTTCGCGCCATGTGGCAACCCTACACTTGTGACCAGGCTGACCTAGCCTAGTAGTTGTCTCTGGCGCCACGCGAGAGGGAACCCGGAATCCCGACGTGCGGGGAAGCCAATTTCGGGTATAAAAGGAGCGGCCTGGGACTGAAATCATCGCTCACTTTCGATCCTCTGAATCGATCGTATACCCTCTCTATCCCCGTTTCTCTGAACAACACCCCCTAAACCCATAAATCCCTAAACCTGCGAAGCGCTGCCCGCTGTAAGTATCTTAACCCCCGATCACTAATTCACTATCCTACACGATTTAGGACCAACACATGTCAAGGCTCTGCCCGACTAAGTCCGTTGGAATCCTATCTCGTGTTGTATGGACACCCTACCCGATCGATCTAGAATCGCCAACGCATGTCTAGGCTCTGCCTGACTAAGCTCGTTGGATTTCTGTCGCGTGTTGTATGGTTAAAGTGACTTGGGTTAATTTACTAACACATGTGCGTTGTATGTTTTAATAGAAATTCCAGGAAGTAATCAAGAATTATCACCAGAAAGGCCGTAGGAATACCTAAGTTTTCAATGTGAGTCATTCTCTTTTTCTCAAATGTTTTTACAAAACCCTAAATGTTTTTCAGTTATACTTACAGTGATTAAGTCTTTGTATTCTACAATTACTGCCGGTATGTGGGGTTTTGTATACACTACTTATCAAGCGTCACCATTAGACAACGGGTTAGCCAATGAGTGATATGACCATAGTCACAGATCCGGTCGAGTGACAAATACTGAATGAATAATTGGGTTGATATAAACATTGTAATCGCTCTTAGTACTGTAAAGTATAATGGTGTGTCGTTTTATAAAATGGGATGAACTCGCCAGTATTTCTTGCTGATAAAATGTTTTTAAAACGCGTTTCAAGTAACTTAATGTGAAGCTAATAGAAGCCATCTGGAGAGCACTGAAGGCTTAGAAAAGTGGCTATAAAAGTTACCTAAATAAAATGAGTTTATGTTTTTCATAAACTGGGATTTACCCCTCTACGAATGTATTGTAATGGAAACATGGATTTTACCCCATTTGTTATTTACAAAAGTGTGGTGTTTTGAAACTCTAGTAATATTTCCTAACTACAATCCTGATTTTTAATTTCCGCTACCAAATTAATAAACACCGGTACCACCTGTCTGCGGTCTTCGCGGCTCCCGCTCCCGGGGCAGGGGTCGGGGGTTGCGACACTTTATAATTGTAAGTAACAAGTTTATGAATTTTAAAAAGCGTAACCTACAACTTTTATCTCAGAAGTTTGCTTTAAGCATCATATTTCATCCATTGTAACAGTTTTGGTCCTTGACATTTCAAGTGTTAACACATTCCGTCCCTAAACCTAATACCCGTTAACTTTTCTTGTAAAGGCGTATATAACATATATTTGTACTGGTTTAGACAATATTGATACATGTACCAACGTATACAAAGGCTTCTTAAAGTTAGAAAGTACGAAACCATTAGAATGCAACACATGGTTTTGAAACGAGAGGTATATGCGTTGCGCCATAATTATGCTAGAGGTAAATATACACAACATATATAACTAATCAAGTAACTTACATAAATAATTAAACAACCTATGTTTATGATTACACAATCTACGTATATAATTAGGTCATGTGTAGTCATAAAGCCCTTTTGGGGGCGTTATGGGACGTTATATCACTAAACCGTAGTCAAAGCCCCTACCTCATCATTACTCAATTAATTAATTTTCAAACTTTTTTATGTTAATTAATGTATTTTATTATAAATAACATATTTTTAGTCCTTTAATTTGTCAAATTAAAAATAACTAAACCTATTTTTAATTTAAGTTAAACTTTAAAACGTTAACATATATAACTAAAGTGTAAGATGTGTTATTTAAAACTAAAACAAATTTGAAGGTTCTTTTTAAAATTAAAAACAAATTCTAAGGGTAATATTTAACATTAAAGCAAACGTGAGGGATTTAAAAGATAAAATAAACAATTGAACTCCTTCCTTCTTCGACACCTGCAACAAAAATAGAAACAAAGCAACTAACAATTTCTTCTCCCTCTCACGCCGTTATGCAGATCTCGCTCTCATCAAAAAACACCCCATAGCGCCACCTGTTATGGTGTGGCTAGCGCTATGGGGCGCCTTCTCTCACAAATCCTCCCGGTTCGCGCCCCACTACGGATAATCTTAAGCACAGTATACAAACAATACAACATCGCCTATAAAAAAAGAAGTCAACTATTTAAGAAAATGTATAACAACTAGTAAGATTACCGCGCTACGCTTCGAGGTTTCAATGGATTTCTGTTTTGGTTTAGTATAGCAGCAAAAAAAACATATGCTCAAAAGAATATCTACACATGTTTTACATCCACCGAAAACTATGTAAATAAATTTAAATTAGACTACAGGTAGATTTTAAATTAGTTGAAAATAAAAACGTAAGCGCTATCTTTAAGACAACTTTAATGAAAATTTACGTCTAAACGTAAACCAACTTGAACTTATATTGACACGTGCATAAAAATAAGCACGTAAGAAAATATTGTTTTTAAGTTAAAAAATGGCATGACTCGTTGCAGCGGTGTTGAAACGTAAAGTGACTCGAATTTATACCGTCTAATGAAAACGTATTATATTTCAATCGAGTCGTTTCCGAGCAAAATTTACGTTTAAACTAAGACCAATTGAAAACATACATAAAAAGAAGCACAAAACGTATTATATTTAACCCGATTTTCAAAAAAGAAATCTACATCAAAACATAGATTAACTGAAAACGTGCACAATAATAAGCTTAAGAACATATTATATTTAAACCAACTCATTTTTGGGAAAAATTTACATAGGAACATAAATCAACTTGAATTTATACCAGCACGTATATAAATATAAACACGTAAAACTCTATTACAAAGTTTGTTGAAAGATAAAATCACAAAAAGACAGAAAAAAAGACAAAAAAGAAGTAAAAAACTGGATAAAAAAAACTAATTATAGTTAATACTATGTTTGAATCAAAGATTTAATTAGAGTTCCCAAATCCTTTTAAACTCTTTAGACCATAGGTAATGGTTAATGCCTATAAATGGGCATTTTTCATCACATCATCATCATAACGCCCTTTCAAAAAGGGTGTAATGGTTAATGCCCAATTCATTTATTACTTTCCATTATTTTTCTTTTCTTTGGGCATTATTATAGAAATGCCTCATCCTCTTCATGCCCCTATAATGCCCAACGGGGTGGTGTTGAGGGCATTATCAAACATTTTCATGCCCTTATAATGTCCATTACACATGGCCTTAGTATGCATCGATTCGGGCTTTATTCCATTTATTTGGCTAATACCCTTCTTAAGTTGGTTTATGTCCAAATTCTTTAATTAACTATCTTATAATAGATTTTGGGGGCGATAGACACTACCGGCTCTGAGCAAGTGCAGGGTGGGTCTGCGTTCAGAGCCCAAACCAATATAGGGCCTGATATTTTTAAAAAATTAAAAAAAATGTATGTTTATATATATATATATATATATATATATCCTTAAAGGGCCTGTATATAAAAGAAATGTTAAATGAGCCTCTGTTATAAGTGTGCATATCATATATGAGAATGAGATTGGTAACCCTTGAAAGTTAAAAGGCCCAATGGCCAATCTGTGCTTAATTAACAGGCCCAGGCCCCAAGTGGCTAATAAAAAAACGTATTTCAAAAATTATAACCAATTGTGGGCGCTGCTGGGCAATAGAAGAAGTCAGAACGTCGATCATTTACGCTGGTCGTTGGGTTCATTGATCATCATCGCAGCAAAGGAGTGGATTGATAGGTCGAAATCGGGTAAGGAAACAAGGATATCATCATCGACGCATGAGGGGTTTCAAAGGGCCATTTCGGGGTTTTATTGGGTGGATAATCTTGAGATTAAGGTATAAAATTCTTAAGATTCTTGTTTTATTTTAGAACCTTTAGTCTCTGTGATTTCATGTGTTTAGGGTTTTAGTTTTTATATATTTGATTGAATGATTGATTGGTTTATGTTAAATTAAGATTCGCGAAGTAGGCCCAAATTTTTTATTTCGTACAGGGCCAAATTTTTTTTTAGGATTTTCAAAGACGGCCCTGGCGATAGACATGGAACATTAGTAATATTTTTCAAAACAAAATAAAATAAATAAATAAATCAGTTCTACCTATTGAGAAGCAGAAATGGAGTAACATTTTTATTCAAAGTTTGACAACCTGTAAGAAGGTAACAATTTCCTAAAATTTGTGGTTTTTTAATGATATTTCAACTTGTATATGTTGTTAGAGAGTATCGGTGAACTTAGATTTGAAAGTCTTGACAATATAAGTGTGTTTGCTTACATTATACAAATAATATCATAGTAGCTGGCAATGGGTTTATTGAATTAAATATGAGATTAGCATTCTAATCCTAGCTTTATACAATTTCATTGTCCGATTTTCATTGCACATGGAAAATAATTGGTTTGATGCCTCTAATCTAGGGCATATCGATCAACTTTTGGATCGATGAATTAATATTTAAACCTAAGAAAAGACTAATAAGAATGGTTAGCGGATTTTACAGCCGGTACAAACCTTATGCCGTTTCACTTTTTTACCAGGGTGTTTCGTACCGGATTTACATATGAAAACGGTAATACCGGTATAACCGGTCGATATTTACCGGTTTTTTAAAACATTACTAATGCCATAATGTTTACATTTCATTCTTACCGAGTTGTTTATAGTTAAGCCTTAAGAAACATTATTCTTTTTTTTTTTAACATTATTCCTTTTTTTTCCTGTGCGTTGGTAAAAGGGTACGCACAGTTCTTCAAAGGGTGGACAGCAACCTTCTCGGCGAGACAACTTTCTCTGAAGAAAAAGGCCTAGGCCCGCTAGGCCCAATATACAAAGGTTTTGACGAAATATTGATAAAATGTGAAAAAGTAACGAGTAAAATGCATGGATAGTCCCTGTGGTTTGGTAAAATAACACCTATAGTCTCCAACTTTTGAAAATTACATCGGTGCTCCCTATGGTTTGACAGTTTGTTACTCGGATAGTCCCTCGAGTGGATGTCCGTTAGTTTTTGCCGTTAAGTCCATGTGAAATTACTAAATTGCCCTTATTATTAAATTTAAACATAATAGATGGTGGTGCTTCAGTTCAAATCGTGGTTGTTGTTATGGCGGTAATGGCCGTGGTGGGATTTTTGGTACAGCTAGGTGATGGAGGTTGTGGTATTTTTCTGGGTTAAGGGTTGAAGGAGTTAGGTTTAGGTGGTTGAGGTGGGGATGGCTGATGTGGGGGTGGAGGTGGAGGTGGGTGGCTATGGTGATGGTGGCCGGTTGTTTTTAGAAGACAATGGAGTTTGTGGGTCCTATACTTTTAATAATAAAATGAGTGTTTATGATATTTGTTTCTTTTTATTTTTTAATGAGAGGTAAATAAGTAGTTTCACATGGACTTAACAGCAGAAACTAACGGACAACCACTCCAGGGACTATCCGAGTGACAAACTGTTAAACCATAGGGAGCACCGTGTAATTTCCAAAAGTTGGGGACTATAGGTGTTATTTTACCTAACCACTATCTGCACATTTTACTCAAAAATAAGCCACGCTTAACTAATTAACTCCATATGTTAAAACGTCATGGTTTCCTTTCAAATCTCGCAAAAATATACGTCGACTACCATCACCACTTCTCACTAAGTTAACTCACAATTACCAAACACTGTTAGATTTAACACTTAGAATGATTCATTTGTTAAGATCATATTAACTATTTTTTTTCTTTATACAACGGTCTCGTTGTTCATTCATGTGTAATACGTTTAAGATTTTCATTGTCGCATGTTAAAAGACTGTTAAAAGGCATGGATAGCTTTGTCAGTACGTGTGATGGTAGTGATTTTGGTGGAGTACAACGACAATGTTTGCAGGTTGTGGAGTGGCTGAGTACGACAATTGTTTGATCACGTCTCGTGGTGAAAGGTGGTGAGAGGGTGGACTCTTTGTCTTCTTGGTGCAAATTAGAAGACAATATGATGAAAGCATGAAGTAACTTGTTTTTTTGATGTTTGTTGTACCCTCATTTTCACATGTTTCATGACTTTATTTTAATTCTTTCGTTGTTATAAAAACTTGTCAATATATCTTAATCAAATACAAAGTAAACTATCACAACGTACCTTAATCAAATATAAAGAAACTATCATAAAATAAAGAGATTGATGTAATAATATCAGATGGCTAAAAAGGTAAGATTTGTCTCATATGTGAGGAGGACCACTTAAGAGCATAATTATATAACAAAAGATACGAACGAAAATTATAATTTTATATAAGAGCAAAAATGCAAAATTTATTGTTATTATCCACCTATTATTTTCCAAGTTTGTGTTGTGTGTGACATTTACTGTTAGATTTTTTTTACAACATTCCAATTATATAAAGGCTAAAGTTTTTCAAGGAGAATAACATACTGACTAACATATCCTTTCACCAACAACTCCTAAACTAACTTTATAAACTAGTTTATCACGAAACGCGAAAATATCGTTAGCTTAAACTAATATCATATATTTCTTTTTAATAAAAAATGTTGCATCGTCATTTTTAACGTATGTTCAATTTGTTGCATCGTCATTTTTAACGCATGTTCAATTTGCAGAAATAAATTGCTTATTTTTTAGAGCATCAAATGAATCATTCAAGTATTAAATCTAAAGGCGTTTGGCAATTGTAACTTGAACTCAATACTTTCAAACCTAGGTGTTCTAAAGGCATTGCCGTTACCACTGGGTCACCAACCCCATTGGTAAGGCTTTGGAAGTTACACGATATACCGTTGCTTTATTAATTTACAATGCATTTATGTTATTTATTGGCGTTCAAAAAAAATTATGTTATTTATGGTAGAAAGATTCACATGCTAAAATACTTAATAACAAGTTTTTTTTTAATTGACTATAGGGTGAGCACTACCAAAGGACCCATGATTTATTAAGCACGTAGAGGTTGATCAAGTTGTTTCAGCATACAGTACTCAAGATGGTGGCAATCATATTGACAATACAAACAAACCTAGGATTATGTATCACTATTAGGTTGGTCGTTGTGGGGTGGAGCCCCATGCGATCTCATCCAGGTCAAAACCTGTGTTAAACGCTATAACACATGCATGAAATAACGGCGCCAAATTGGGGAGCGCTACCCCCATAATGGGCGTAAGGGTAAGGAGATGGGTTCCACCCCCAATCAACCAACACGCTTTTTTGTGTTTTTTTAGTTTTATTTAATTTTTTTGGCAAATCACAATGTGATAGTTAAAGGGCGTTAGTACATTTTTTAGTTAACCCACAACGCATAGCGTGTTGTAAGGTAAGTTTTCATATGTATTTACAAATTGATTGCAAATATTGTATTTACGAATGATATGTTTAAGAGTTACTTATAGACTACCTACTGACACCATGCTAGATTTACACATAAGGAATTTTTATTTTTATTTGTTGGAAATGTGTTATAGAAAAACTGAAATTTTCTGTTTCTGTTTTACTGTTTTTTAAAATTTTGTGTCGTGAAAAATGTGTCACATGGGGTTTCCATCTAAGTGGCAAGTTTGGGTTATGGGCATAATATTTTTGGGGCGAGCATCAATTTTTGCTAAATGGTGTATCGACGGGGGATTTCAATACAAAAGATGGCTTAGGTAAGGTAACCCACTTTCATCGTTTTTATTCACCGTAGCAATGGAAGCCCTACATGTCTTAATGCAAAAACAACTTCAAGTGGAGGTATATTTTATGGTGTAAAGTTACCTAATAATGGGTCGTATATCACTCACTTTTTTTTTTCGAGCAACTCTGTTTTCATTGGCGAATGGGATGAAAATAACTTAAAGACCCTTAGAAGAATTCTCCGATGCTTCTACCTAATGTCCGGCCTAAAGGTAAATCACAACAAAAGTTATTCATATGGTGTGGGATAAAGATGCGGAGGAAGTTGAGCACATGACGAGTATAGTAAATTGCAAATCAGGTACGTTTCCATTCACTTCCCTGGGGCTGAAAGTAGGAGCGAACACGAATAGGATTGCAAGCCGGAAAGAAGTGATTGATAAGCTACAAAAAAGACTTATCAAATCGGAAGGCAAAAAATACTCTCCTTTGCGGGTCGCCTTAATGCACTTTTTACTTCCCTTAATCTTTATTATTTTTTTACAACAATAAAAAATAAATTTTGAAACATAAAAGATGATCAATAAGAAAGTTAGTTTTACACCAAATATACATATGAAGAGAAGAAAACAAACATCTAAATGTGAACAAAACTACACCAACAATCTTTAATCTATATTCATTTTCTCCGTTACTACTACCAAGTGGACCTGCTGCTACATATTTTAAATTAAGCATGCTGAGTGTTGTAAATTTGAACACCTTAAAGTCCTAAATCAAAAGTTTTAACAAAATTGCGAATTACCAAATTTTAACAACTTAACATTCACGAAGACACATATAAACCAAAATCAAACTTATACAGGCAACTGTTTAACAAACTCAAACAAATATTCTATTAGTTTCACACCTGTTATCTGCTTAAAAATTAGGCTCAAACATAACCACATAGTGTCCATATAAATTATAAAACACCATGTCACCATCGATGTGCACTCAGTTGTCAATGTAATAATTATTTATTGTAGTTATAATGTTAATATCAATTTGGTTATTTATTTTTATATGAAATTTACGTATTCATTACTTATAATTTGTTAATATGTTGTTCAAGGAACATGAGTAAAACACAACTTTGACTACAGGAAAAAGACAACCTTGACCACCACCAAACACTTGTTGACCACCGTAACATGATCATCTCTTCCGGCTCTGGGTGTACGTCACCGCCTCTCCATCACCACAAATTCAAAACCCTTAGCACACCACCATCCATAAATACTACTAGGCCCTTGGTCCGGTAGGTGTTTACCCTAGTTATGATAGCACGGGTTCAAATCCTATAAAGTGTACAGTAAGTAAACTTTAGAAGTAGTTGTTAGGAGCGTATGGTTCGATGTTAATAAAAACACCTAACTCTTCTTTCACATGAAAATCTGAAATTCTTGCTCATGCATAGATTATACGTTTAATAAATGTTTAAGGTTTTTTTTCTTCATCATATAAATTCCAATCTGGATCTTGGTAACGTTGAGTGGAATTGATTTTCCCATTTAAACCAGTTTTTAACGTATTATCAACGTAGATGTTAAAATTATATATTTTTTATTCTTTTAAAACAAATTAGTTTATAACTATATAAGCACCACGTTTATATTTTTTTTATTTTAATAATTTGCACCTAAAATAAGTCCATTGACATTCTAGCTCTACAATTAAATGTGTTAGGCTGTCCTTTCATTTTCCTAATGTTTAGGAAGATCTTCAAAATATGATATAATAAGTGTGGATTGTATCCCTTTCATCTTGTAATTTTTTCTCTCTCTCTCTCTCTCTCTTTTTTACATATCAACAACAGATCACATTTTTTCCATCACTTTCCTCATCTTTAAACACATGATATGCACCTTTCCCATCGCTAAAGCATTTTTAATCAACTGATTAAGATACAAAAAATATATATATAATTAACTCAAAAAAAAATACAAAAAGTACTATAAAAATAAGTAAAAATATATAAAATTTTATATAAGAAAACAAATCCCTAAGCAAACCCTGCTAAAAGTAATTTAAACAATACATAAAGTTAAATTCTCTTCATTTACCTTTTTTTCTGAACGGTAAATTTCTTTAACCTTTGTTGTCAGTAAGACTTGAACCCAAAACATATTCCTTTCAAATCTATGTGTTTTAAAGGTTTTGTCTTTACCAATAACCCACCACCCAATTGGTTCCCTTCACCTACCTACTTTATAGTCAAGACTCAAGATATCACTAAATTGAACCGATTACAACTCTATATACACTATGTACAATTCACCAGATATCTAATGTGATTGGATGATGTAAAAATATAATATGTCAAATAATAAAAAGAGTAAATTATAATATGCCCCTCTGTGGTTTGGCCCATATTACTTATTCACATCCTATCTTACAGAGCTTTCCTAAACCACTCCCAGATTTCCAAACGTAAGTATTTGCTCCCATTCCGTTTTTGACTGTTTGTTTACCATTATGTAAATGGGCAAAACGGTAAATTCACATCTCAAGACTTCCCAACCACTCTTCACACCTCCTCTGCCTTATCTTCTTCACTCTTTGACACCCTCCTATTTATCTTCTTCACTTTCAAATACACACACGCATATGCGCGCGTGCGCGCACACACACCGATGCTTTAAGTATAAAAAGTTCCAAGTTTTAATTCTTGATTTTTAATAAAGCTGATATATTTACATGCTAGGTTTCAACCTCGTGTATTACACAAACGAATAAAGGAAAAAAATCAAATAGTTGTTAACGAAGATTGGAGAATTATAGAACAAAATTTTTTAGACGCTTTTCAAATGTTTGAATAAATTTAGTGTATGTGTAAGCAAGATGTGTGATGTTTACCAAGTTTATAAATATGAAAGCATTTTGACCCATCAATTATAGAAATTACACCATCGACTTTCTCATAAATTCAAGAAGTCACAAGAACATGCAAATGCGTCATCAAATTTCTCCTAAGTTTTTACAGTCACATCAACCACTGTAACATGTATAGACGAGGGAGAAAAAAAAATCCCCAAAATAAAAAAATGTTAGGAAAAAGAATTAATGGATTTGATTTATAGTTTGATTATATATACGTAAGTAAATTAATGACAACACAATTTTTGGTTATACTATTTAAAACATGAAAATAATAATAAACAATTAGGAAATTAGTTTTAATTAACTTATCTTAAACCTATTTTAGTAAAAGTATTAATAAATTCTTTCTATTTAATTGATGTTCATCAATATTGAATTAAGTATTAATAAGATCTTTCTTTTTAATAATGTGAAAGTTGTAAGTCAATGTGGAATAACTTACTTGGTAGAGACACACATATCTTAAATGGAAGGTCCCAAGTCAAACGTGGGAAAAAAAAGAATTTTAATAATTAATGTAAGAAGTAACCTTTGTCGTTAAAAAAAGGAATAATAAATTTTAATAATTCAAACTTTTAGTCGTTGGCCGGCAACGGTCCTCACTTCAAAAATAACTGGTGATGGTCCCAACTTTTCATATATTGTAAAAATGGACTTTTACTAAAAAAAACCTTAATTTTTTTTTGTCTCTTTATCCTTTTCGGTTTAGTAAAGGTCCATTGGTTTACATAATACGAAAAAAAGTTGCCTAAAATGATAATGAGATAAAAAGAAATTAAGTTTTTTTTAGTAAAAGTCCATTGGTTTACAATATATGAAAAGTTGGGACCACCACCGGTTATTTTTGAAGTTAGGATCATTTTCGGCCAATTACTAAAATTTTGGATTATTAAAATCTATTATTCTTTAAAAAAATATGAAAGTTGCAAGTATATAAGATTATTAGAGCATTCACAATGAACCCCTTAAAAACATGTGAGAGGGTTTAGTTATATTTTAAGGAATGATTAGTAGTGTTTTTGAGTGGTTGTGAGTAGAGGAGAGAGAAAATATATGGAAAAGTTACTGTTCATCTGTAAATTTATAGGAAAAAAAATTATGGAGAAAGAAAACTGTATAAATTTTTTTAATATTTTTGGAAATGGTTGTGAGTGAAGGAAAGAGAAAAGGTAATGATAAAGGTATAAAAAATATGATTTAATTGAAAAGGAGAGAGAAAAAGTAGTTGTTTTTAGTGAAAATATATAGATATATATGTATAAATATAGAGATTTCATTATGAATGCTCTTAAATCTTCAATGCTAATCATTTATAAATTAAGTTCAAAAAATCAGATCTTGTCAATGTCTATCAAAAGAAGTGTTAAATACTGAAAGAAATTTAATGTTAATTTGGACTTAATAAAGTAGTATCTTTGTTAGAAAAACAGAATTAACTTATATTTAAATAAAACAACTAAACCGAATAAATAGTAATTAATCAAACTTACTGAGATAAATCAAGTCAAACTAAAAGATAAACAAATTAAAGTTTTGACTCTGGTAAAAATAACCCAAATGCAAAGAAATAAGTTATGAAAATATTGTATCATTATTTAATAGCATGTTCCCTATATAAGTTAATTAATAGTATATTTTCTAACTAGGGATTTATGTAAGGAAAATTTTTGCGAGGTGATGGTGGTGATATGTGGTCAAAGTTTGTAATAATTTATTTGGTAATATATTGTAATTGCAATCTAAGTTAACTTAATTGTGCTAAAAGAATATTTAAAGAAAAAAATACATTTTAATTGAATTAACATGTTTCAATTACATAAAATAATCTTATACCTAGTTGAAAAAAAATATTTTTTTTAAAATAACTTAACATAATTTGTAACTGTTATGTTCAAGTTCATCATTCTAAAGACATATATACGGAAAACACGGTTTCAGCATACAAACTACATACAAACTCTAGCAATCAAGTGAATAATAGCTTCTAAATGACGCAGAGAACAACTAAATCCAACATTTTATTCCTTATGAGTGTAAAAGCTCAAGAGCATAAGCACACACAAAGAAAAAATGGGGTATATACCCACTAAGGATACAAAATGCAAAGCACATATTACACACCCATGTAGCTTAAAACTTCACAAAAGCACAAAGTACAAACCAACAATGTTACTAATTAGTAACATATAATTAAGTTGTCGTTGTTACCTAAAACCAAGCTCAGAACCTCCACATGGCTACAATATAAGATACCACGCCGCATAAGAAGCAACTTCATAGCCATTGCTCTTAGATGACCGAGTTACCATATTCATCAGATACAACGAAGCATTATATTAGGCTCAGAACCTCTTGATGGTGCACTAAAGATTGACACGCCAAAAAGAGATGCTATCATTGGCGTTTCTCTCTCGCATGAGCAACAACTAATCTCAATCGAGACCCAAACGTAATTGTTAACCCAACAGCATAACCATGCATTACCAAAATGTTTTTCACCAAAAAAAAATCCGGATGAACTGCAAAAATCCATCTTCATCGAAACCAAAATACAACCAACATAAAGCAATCGAATCAAACAACAAAATCTTACAGCTTGGCATTCATCCATACCAGCAAAAAACAAACGTTTGATCAGGTAAACAAAAGCCAAAACAACATCCAATACAAAACCAAAAATGTTGGACAAACAATAGTTCGTCTTCATCGACAACCAAATCACAAAGATTCTGTTCAACTTAACCCAAGATCTCGAATGAATAACAGTGGTTCATCTTCATCAAAACCAAAACACAGAGAACACAAAGAAACCGTAAAAAGAAGCCCCTCTCATAGTGTCGTATTTATCCACATTGGTGGCATATCAAGGCCACGCCGGAAAAAAGTGAACCCAAACAAACTCAATATCGGAACAACAAAAAATCATTCTCAAAACATAAAAACAACTAATTGAAGTTCAATTTTCAAGCTAAATAATCACATGCAACCGGCAACACATGAAGTCGCATAAAAAAAAGCAACCGAAAAACATCAAAATAAAGACGATAAGAGTTACCAGTCCCAAAAGAGGGCCAAAACACTAGAATCACCGACGGAAACATCAAATAAGGTTAAAAAGGTAGTACTGCTGTGGAAAAAGCAAGTCGGAACACCCTCGCCACCGTATGTGACGGAGGGGTGTTTCTACGGTGGTGGAAACGATAGAGCGAAGCTTCCAAATGAAGCAGACGACCAAACAAAAAGTGGATTATATACTCACAAGGTGTACAAAAACTTAAACACACATTACAAACCAACAAAGCTTATAACACGACATAAGCACAAAGTACAAGCAAGCAAAGCCTAGTTACTAATTACTAATTAGTAATATATAAATAGTAATACTAATTAGTAATATATAAATAGTAATTGATAATTTTTAAGTATTTATTTTTAATTTATGTTTTATTAGTAGTATTTTATTTATCATTCAATTTGATTTTTTTATTAATAACATACATTTGTTAATTTAAATATATATATATATATATATATATACTAATTCCACATCTATGTTTTTTATTTATTTTAACATTCCAAGTTATTTACTTGAGTGTTGTAACGGTAGATTAACGCGAGCACTGGATCATTATCGATTCGTTACACTACTGGTACGATACACACACTCAGTATAGAAATTTACACATGTTTTATATACACTGAAAAACGAACACTTATACCGGCACTGATGTTGTTCAAAAGGTAGCGACCGATTCAAACTGGCATAATATTGTACCAATACCAATATTCATATATTGTTGTAAACGAAGTTACATAAATAAAAATGAATTATTTATTATTCATTTCATTTTTAGTAATAATAGTAATTGATAATTCTTATGTATTTCAGTATTTTTTTATCGTTTTATCAGTAGTATTTTATTTATCATTCAATTTGGGTTTTTAGTAATATTTTGCGTTCGTTAACCTAAAATAAGATTTTAAATCCGCATCTATGTTTATTTAATTTTTTAACATTCCAAGTTATTTGTTTGCATGTTGTAACGGAACGTTACAGAGGGCATTGGATCGGTATCGATTTGGTTTTTTACGGTACCAGTATGATACATGCATTTTGCATAGAGATCAACACATTTTATATCGACCAAAACAATAAAAAGAACACCGGTACCGACACGGATGTTCATAGATTATGGATCGATTTGGATTGTCATGAAACTGGTATCGATATTCATATATCGTTGCAGACAGAGTCTTATAAATGAAAATTTGTTGAAATATGAAGGCATGAAAATGAATAAATGTACCGAACTACTATTGTTAGGTACATTACGGTAATAGTACGATGTCAGTTTATAAAAAAAACAATAAAAGTAAATACATATACCGAACCGATGTTGTTTGTTTGGTTTCAATTTGGTTCACTACGGTAGTGACATGATATTCGTTGTCAAATGAGAAACCATAAAAATGAATACATACCAGCACCGATGTTGTTTGGTTCGGTACAGTATGGTAGCGAACAGTGTTAGTTTATTGAAAGCAAAAACAATAAAATAAATACCGATACCTATACATATGTTATTCAGTTGGTTTAGTTTGGCTTGATATAATAGCGGCACGATATCCATTTTCAATAAAGTTTGTATCGCAATGTTGAGAAAAAACATAGAACGCAAACCAACTGAACGGATATCAACTAAACAACATCAGTCCCAATATCGATATTCATTTTCCTTCTTTTCGATTGATGTAAGGTTTTTTCTTTCGATTACTATAGTGAGTATGGGTACCATAACAAATCGAACAGAACAGATACCGATCAAATTACTGCCACAAAACGCGAAAGTGGGTTCATTATAAAAGACTACATTATTGCAGTGACAAAAAGAACTAACCTAAAAGTTTTTCTTACTCAATGGTTTACATTTTTTTGGCTTTTAACTGATTTACAAATGTTTGTTTTATGTACATGAAAAGTAACTATTAAACTTATTTTTCATATGTTTTTTTTTCGTTCTACCTACTCATACCTAAAAGTTTATTTTTAGTCAATGGTTGATTTTTTTTAACTTTTACTTCTTGTATACAAATGTTTATTTTATGTAATAAAAAATTATTAAATTAATTTGTTCATATGTTTTTTTTCATTTTTAATATGTATATTCTATAGATAAACAATTGTTTAACAATATATAAATAAATTTATTTCGACCATTTTGTTTGTGTTTTAAAACTATTTAAAATTAAAAAAATAAATGACCTAGTGTTTTTATGTTGTCGGAATATAATGTACTTTATACTAGAACCCTTCTAGCAATGTCGTGCATATGGAACTTAACAAATCAAATTTTGTATACAGATTTGAATATTAATATTCACCATTTGAAATTTTTAGATGTCTAAAAACCGTATAATCCGATCGTAAACACTCCTAATTAAGGAGTAGAAGCATTGCCATCTACAAATTGGTCAAAAAGGTAAAGGAATTATCATTCCAATGGATATCACATAGATTAAGGATTGGATACCATTTGAATTATGCTATGGTTTAAATATTTATACGCTTAAATATCACATAGACTTATATGCTATGGTTTAAATATTTATTGTAATTTGTTTTTGTTCGAAGTACCATGTCGTGTGTAGCGTCTTGCTATGTTTGCCTATTTTGGGTAGTACTTGCCATCTACAAATTGGTGATAAAAGAAGAGTTTTCCCACCCTATTGTTCTATCTAGCAAGGATAGGCTAGTTGCCCAAAGAGAAACGGAATTATCGTTCAAATGGCTATCACATAGATTAAGACTCACAACTCACAAGAATAACATGGAATGATTGGAGACGTTTTGAGTTATGTAATTAGACTTGGACGTTATGGTTTAGCTTATTTATTGTAGTTTGTTTTTGTTCGACGTACCGTGTTCTGTTCTGCGTATCGTCTTGCTATTTTAGGTAGTAATGAAAATCGATATATACACACACCAGGACCCTTCTATGTTTTTCACCACCTTATGTTTGAGTCTACTCCACAGGTCATTCCTTTTATAATATATATATATTTTTTTATCTTTTTTGTAGTGCACGCTAAAATGATTGATATTGATAGTCCTTTTTTATAATACGGTTTGTTATGCTGTTTGTTGAGATATCCCAAGCTTCCCATTGGTCGTGGAGAATTAGTCATCTCATATTTAATTGCCACATGAAACTTCACTTGAAATAGAATATGGTGTGCTTAAGCCTTAAACCAAGTTCCAAACCTAATTCCGCTAAAAAAAATCGATTTTCATTTGAAAATTTTCAAGTATATGGTGTGCTTAAGCCTTAAACCAAGTTGCAAACCTAATTCCACATGAAACTACACTTGAAATTTTTTTTAGTGTTATCCCGGTTTTTCTAAACCTGATACAAAACCGAAAGCGGTTCCTATCTATGCTCAATCGGGTTTTTTCAATACCTAAAATAGTAGTAAATTTTAATGTTTTGGTTTACATTTTTTTATATTTAAAACTTAAAAATGTATGATATAAGGGTATTAATAATTAAAATTATATAACATATTTTACATTTTAAATGAATGTATGTTGTAATTTATTTCAATTATTTTTAATCAAAACACTTTTGCAATTTCGGATTTAGATTTTCTTATTGAGAGTGAGGCATAGGATCCTAAGGACTATGATAACGTAATCGTTGGATTTTGACTCACCAACTTAATTAACATATGTGAACACGTGTTTATTTAACTATTATTATATCAAACCAACCAGAAATGGTTAATACAAGGTTAATGAGTTCTTTGCTAGATGGAATATGTAAGATTTCCATGTATCCATTTTTATAGTATTTAACTTGCTGGTGAGATCAATAAATAATCTATAATATTCCCTTTAAATACCCTATTGCATCTACATTCTCTCATTCAATAATATCTTCATTCTCCGTAACTGCAAGATTCTTAAACGAAAAAAACTTTTGATCCATTTAGAAAATGAGGTGCAACCTACCAGAAAAGCGAATTATGAAGCACAAGAAGGGATTATGGTCACCTGAAGAGGACCAAAAGCTAACACATTACATCATGAACTATGGCCATGGTTGCTGGAGTTCTGTCCCAATAAATGCAGGTAATTAACTTCACACATGCATGCAAATTTTATTAATTATCAAAACAACACGATCGAGTTTACTAATCGCATTACATTCTTTTAGGTTTGCAAAGGAACGGAAAGAGTTGTAGATTAAAATGGATTATTTATCTTAGGCCAGGATTAAAGCGTGGGGTATTATCGTCGCACGAAGAAGAAACCATCATGACCCTTCATGGATTGTTGGGCAACAAGTAATTAACCGCATTCGTTTTATATCTTCATTGATAATTGTTTAGATTGGCTGTACTTAATTTTAATTAAACTTTTACTAATCAGGTGGTCTCAGATTTAGCAACATTTACCTGGAAGGACGGATAACGAGATAAAAACTACTGGCATTCTCACCTCAAGAAGAAAGTAGAAGAATCAAAACATCTTAAACTTGATTACACACACTCAAACATGTTACGTAAAGAACCCTCTTCATCGAGCCTAAATGCTTCCAACTTCACCAACAATTCATCCGCTGACATGGTTCAGTCGGTCCAACCAGCTTCCCAGATCAGCAACTTACCGAAACTTTTATTTGCTGAGTGGATTAGCCTAGATGAGTTTCAACGGGACTTTGGCATGTCATGTGATCAGCCACTAAGTCATGGTTCAAACTATCAATTAACCACCATCCAAGACGAATGGCAACATAATAAAGGGTCATCCGAGGGCGACGATAATCAAAATTGTCTAGACATGGGTTCAAAGGAAAATGTAGTTCACACTCAGATGACAATTGATCAAATATTTGGATTTAATGATGGAGATTTCGACATAGATAGTTTCATGTATATGTAAGGAGTGATTTATCAAGAAAGTGTGAAAAATTATCCAAATAATTAGAGTGGATCATTGCTACATACAAAAATAAAGAATCTTAGTATATACTTATGTGTATTATATGTACATATAGAAATTCATCTTCTTTCTCAAGGTTCCTCCATTTTAGCTAAACTTTATAGTACAGATTCTCATGGTTTCAAGCTGCTACATAGAAGAATTAACAATGCAGACGATTATGATTGGTGTTCGTTTCGCTGTAATAACCTGTGAAATATAACCATATAAGTTACCAGCTATCTTCTGTGATAAACAAAACTCTTTTTGACGTTAACATTAAATACATATTGGCAATGGCAAGAACTTTTATTAAAAAATGAGAAGGTTTTAAATTGTTCAGTTTTACCTTTTTTATTGGAATGAATAACTCCTATACACATTAAACTTACTTGTAAATCTGAACTTTTTGTCTACTATGAGACTTAAATCCTGAACCTCATGTTTAGGAGGTAGAGACACCTTTCACATACCACTAACAAACCCTTTGGTAACCCATATGTGAAATGGGATAGTAACCCATAGTAGAGTTGGCATCCATAAATAAACTTAGTATTCCTTTTCTTTTTCTTTCTAAATTCACCTTTAACATTTAATTTAATTTAATTTTTCTCTCATAACATGTATATCTAATATTTTTCAAAAAAATACATGGTTTTTTTTCTACATACATGTTATACAAACAAAAGGAGTTAGTATTTATTTTGAGGTCTTACCATATACACATAATAAGTTTGTTTTAAATATCTACATACTTTTATGTGCTTTTTATCATTCTCTTCGGCATATCTAATTATTAATAACAGAAACATGTCACAGAGTAGAAAGTTAATTACCCCACATCCCCATTTTCTAAACTCACACCCACCCATGGTGATAACTGCCGTTTAGTTTACTCTTAGATGGCCGTTTCATCGTTTTTCAATTGTGACACCAAACAATGTAACCCAAACAATTCTATAAGTATTAAAATGTGTCAAAGATGATTTGACAAGCATGTAGTCAGCGCTTAATTTAAGCGGCTGTTTACACTCCTCTTCAGCCGGCTGTCCACACTGGACGATCGTTCAATTATTCATCGTACGGCTGTATAACCTTGATTTTAATCAACTACACTAGCTATGCATGCCCACTTTATTTAGCTTGGGTGACCTAGCCAATATACACTTCACAAATTCTCTCTCACGTGATTTACTAGAAAAATAAATCTCTAGTTCTACATGTGGTGTATGCGAAGCCAGTTTTTATAACATATAAAAGATGGAAGATGTCAATCTTCTGATCAGAAAATATTCTCTCAAACAAATTTAGTTTATATAGAATACAAAAGATGGAAAGATTATACGGAAGCTTCAAAATCATTAAAAGTCAACCTTTGTTGACTCCTGCTTATCCAGAAACCTTGAAGATTATTTTGAAAGGTATTTGAAATAGAGGATGGATATGGACAACCATGCATACCTGAGATGGGATGATAATAGCCTAATTGGAGAGAATGGGTCAAGTTTAATTAAAGAAACTTGATGAATTTCTTTGTTGATTTTAAGAATATGGAACATGTTAAGTTGTAACTATACTACCACTGAATGCCACTAACTTAACCACACCACTCTTACCAGACCAAAAAAAACTAACCTACTTGAGAATTCGGTTATTACTATGACTAGTGGATACCAGGAATTAGAGAGATTTAAGTTGTGACAACTGTGAAAAATCCCGGTAAACTTTGCTTGGTACAAGTCCGTGGTAATCGGACGTGATATGTGTATCATGATATTGTTGTGATTATGTGTTATGATACGAATTCTGGAACATGTTACACCGACCATAATAGGAGTATATGCCAAGTAATTACCAAAAACATTACATTGACGCTATGCATCACCTACATGGTAAGACAAAGTCGTAAATGAATTGACGACTCTGGGAATACGTATTAGTAAACATGCATGACTTGTGTGCTATGCTAAACGATATATGTTACGACTCGGGGGGAATCCGAGAGCACGTCATGATTAATATGACACTATTAAGGACCAACGATGTGAGGTTGGTGTCCTTAGTCTTTAACAACGTGTTAAACAGGAACTTGATGTTTAACAGCGCATTACACATTCGACTGTGATTATTAGGCCAAAGGTAGGGACCTTTAAGATTCTGAGTTCATGAAACATCTTAGTTATGTGCCATAGACTCTGACATAAGATTTGAAATAAATCGGTGCTCAGGCACGCATAACGAGGCAATCCCGGTTAGGGAAACGCCTTTGCGTTAGGAGCAATGAAAGACAAACAAAACATGCAAGGAACGGCCAATCAAGCCTAAAAACACTTAAACTAACCCAATACGAGGCTTTTATGATTAAAACGTAACCGGGCTCGGGTTTCGAGACGGTTATGCTCGATTTTTAAAACCGAGTCTTTTGACACTAAGAATGCGAAAAACGGAGCCCGTTTGGCGAATCGGGTACGCGTCTGAGACCCGAAAACGAACCTAAACGCGCCACCGAAGATAAACATCATCTTTTAACACGAAAGACGAACCACGACAAAGCACGGGTGGGGTAGGGGCACCCCACCTATTCCCTCCCCCCCCCCCCCAATTATAAAAAGGTTTTTTAATTTTCATTAAATTCTTCATAATTTCTTCATCTTTTCACCACAAACCTGCCATGAACCTTCTTCATCAGCTGATTATCATAAAAAACTTCACTAAATCAAAGGTAATTTAAGTTCTAAGTGGTTTTGATTATTATTTTTTTATTAAACGCGATTTATAACCGAAAAAAACCCTTTTTAAACCATGAATTTTGGAGGGTTTAAACAAGTTCTGGGCTGAATAAGAACACCTTGTGAATTCCCTGGTGTTATATGATAGCCAAGAACATGAAACTTCAGGTTTTGATACTCTAATCGACACCTATTCGACCAAAAACGCGTAACAAAGTTATTAAACCGAAAAACTATGAAACAAGGCTTGATTGGCATGGGTTATGACATGGTTGGATTGTTCTTGGAATATAGGTACTGAATATGGCTCACACCCACTTCTGGACTCAAGAAAAACATATGGAATCGAAGGAATCGCTAGGTATATCACCCGAAACTCGAATCTAGAATAGGCAGAATATTGTTTGGACCATAACTTGGTCCATGGGTATTGGATTGAGCCAAAATTCGGTGTGGTGATGTAGGTATTGCCAGGAAGGTCCACGTAAAATTTTACAATTTTTGAATTTTGTACGATTTTTGGTGAATTTTTGACTGTTTTATCAAAACAAATCCAGAAAAAATACCAAACAGAGTCAATAAATCACCAAAATTAAATGAACACCAAGAAACATATACGAAAAGTTCTGGAATGTTTCAGAGTTCATTGGTTGAGTTTTGATTCGGGTTAAAAATCCGTGTTTTTATGAGTTTTCGGTAGCCGGAAATGCACTGAAATAAAATCGGAAAAATCCCAAATTTTTACAGGGAGTTTTGGACATGTAAGAAAGTTCCAAGAATATTTTCGGAATTTTTGGACATCGTATGATGAACAAAGTGAATTATTCGGTTAAATACTATTTTACAAATGATTTATTTGAGAAGTTAAAACAGCGTTATAAATTCCCAAAGTATTTTTCCTTGAATCTATATATTTTTATAGAGTTCCACAAAAATTACCATAATTTTATGAACTATGTAGATTAAATGGGATTTTTCGACTTTTAAAACGCTTATTTTAACTAAATTCGGCAGTTTATCGGACAACGAACCTGCCGAAACTGGAAACGGACCAAAACTTAACTTGACTATAACTGGAACACTAGGAGTATTCTGGGAGGTTCCAGGGTAAGCGGGAAACTCTGGGTGTGTTCCACCACCGTCCGGGAAAATCCCCGACGGCGAGAGTGGAAACTCGAATTTTGGGCAACCTAAACTTCCCAAACACCCAAACTCTCTTAATGAAAAGTTAATCTTTCTTAAATCACAACGCGTTGGAACTATTGGTATTTCCGTACCATTATCTGAACATGTTAAACAACCGACTTTGCTGGCATGCGAACCGGTGTCCGAGAGCCAAACGTGACACTAATCATACCCAACATCCATCACCACACCGGGATACTATATATACAATATGGACTGAAAATACCCACTTGGACTCAAGTTATAGGCGTTACCGACCTAGCGAATGATAGTAGTAATTACTTGCATGATTGCGATTAAAGCCGAACAAGCTTACATATACTCCAATTGCTACCTGTGATGCTACTATCCAGTGAGTTTCACTTTCCCACTTTTGAATTGTTTTACTGATTTCTGGGGACTTGCATGTTACAAACTTTGTTAATTACACCAACTCTGGAGTGAGTTTCACACCACCACTTTTAAATTGTTTTCCTGTTTTCTTGGGTGACTTGCTATGTTACAAACTATGTTAATTGCGCCAACTTGTGATGATAATGTGAATTATCCAACAGGGGACGAACTACCTCCCCACTACAAGTGATTAGCGTAAGCCGTGGACAGTGGATAGTACTATTGGTCTGACCAACCCAGTGCCACGTCTGACATTGTGTCGGCAACTAGGCACTGCACGCGTCCTAACCTGGTTATGTTGTTAGGCATAACTACACTGGGGCGTTGAACTGCACGTGACGCAATTGGTGGGCCAGGAGTGTCTGTGTGACACGATCCGGTGGCCGGGAGTGTCTGGGATGACACGGCCCGAGGCAAAACAGTCAAGGTTTCACTTGTGTTCTCGTGTAATTCCATCTGTGACTATGACCAGTTCAATTAAACTTGTCAGCAGCATTTAGCTGACCCTTTTTAACACTAACATGCATTTCAGGTAACTTGAGATGGGGTGATCCGTGTATGTTGTTCAAGACATGTTTATAGGCGAACCCTGATATAGACGCATGCAGCTTAGAAGACTTATGTGGTTCATGGGAACACGCAGTTGTAACATACATGTAGTATGTAATCAACATTCTGTAAATAATAAAATGTAGTGTCTTTATAAACAATGCGCTTGTACCAGAGGTGTCTGTTGCATCCCGTGTTTTACTTCCGCTGCAAATTGGGGTGTGACATAACTTTACCTAACCAATACCTAATGAAGGTGACTTGTTACAATGCCTTTGTGAACTTTACAAAGCCAGCTTTTATAGTATATAAAAGAGGTAAGATCGTGAATCTTATGATCAGAAAAAATATACTCTCAAACAATTCTAGACCACTTTCTAGTTCCCTTTTACAGTTGAAATGAATGATAATGTGTTGAATGCTAGATGATCGTTTGATGAACTAAACGATCAAAGAAAACTGTTGTATAAATCTATATTAGAGCACAAAATTGTCATATGATTAGAAAGCCGACATCTGTTTGAAAGCATTCGACTGGATGAGTTAGAGAATGGAATATTCCTTGAACAGCGTTAAGGCTCACGCTAAACGGTCATTTGATAACCAAGACTTACATGGTTGTTCGTAATATCACTTACTCCATTACTACTGAACGACTACTTGTATCTTATATACATGGGTGCTTGGTAACTAACACCATTTATATGTGTCTTTTAAGATACACATGTCATAACTTGAGCAACCGTATGGTGTCACGACTACGCTTGTTTGGCTGTCACATTTGGTGAGTCGAAGCATGGGTCCAAAACTAGTTTGTAAGCAATGCGATTGTTGTGAGCCTGAAAAACTTTAAATAACATGTCATACTTGTCAGATTCATTGTACTCATTCATATTGTTTGGATTTAGTACAAGCTCCATGGGTTTGTGCGCAATGCAAGGATCTTGGTATGCGGTATGCGCCATGTATAGGTACACAAAGTTAGATCAAAAGAAGCCTAATAGACCTATTAACATGAAATCAACATAACTTCATATGACATAGTTCCTAACTAATGTCGCTACGATTAGTTGATACTGAGGATCAGAGAGAGATTTAAGCTTATCAAACCAAAACCTCAACTTGGAGACCTGTAACAATGCATTCTCTTGCATTGGATATAACAAAACACTGGTATCCTAGAGAACTTATCTATTTACAAAACCTCATAAATCGTTTCTCATTATAATGTTGGTCTAATCACGTCCAAAAGTATATATATATGCAACGTGAAGCTTGTGTTCAACATTTAGCTTTGAAGGGATGCGGTAGGATATGACAATTTTTTTACAACAGTGTGAGGAAAAGAATATATTCAAGTCATTAAATTTTCAGGCTCCTTCAACCCTATCTTTTGAACAATGGGTCATGTACTCAGACGATGAAACGAGATTCACTTGCGGTGTGCAGTGTGCAATTTTACTAACCAGCTAAAATTGCAACAAATAAAGTCATATATTTTACGCAAATAAATTAGACCTTGGGGTGTAGCGTGTCAGTGGACAAATAAATCTCATGTGTTATATTATATCCCGTACTACTTGTTTATGTTTTATTTATGTATCCTACAGTCGAGACACAGTCACAATAACTAAACACTTATTATTTTCTACTAGAAAAGCAGTGGGAGTATCTTAATCAAGTAAATTATTATAAGATGAAGAGGATGATGTCAATGGGCTAAAAAGAAGAGATTTGTTTTATATGAGAAGCAATGGATTGTTAAATCTTTTTTATTATTTTTGTTTTATCGTGTTCATTGTTTTTTATTATTCTGAACGCTAAAAAAGAGTATTTCTTAATATGCCTTATTATATTTTATCACATTACTTGTTTTCTTATTATTATAACCGTTGAAAAAAGGATTTCATATATCTCTTATTATTTCTTAAACGATTTCGTCAGCAAAGTATCACATATTAGACTAGCAACTTGGGACTTTAGTGTCAAAGTTGGTTGCAAATGACTTTTATAACTGATTTACGAACAATATTGGTGATCGAAAACATCCGATTTTAGTTTGATATTAGTATTGATTGATTCTTGCCCGTATTTCATCTTTTTGCATATTTGAAATGACTACTTAGAGGAATAGTTGTCACTTGTCACCCGTTAATGTGTCGAGAGTATTCCAATCTTTATTGATAGTTAAATTCAACCATTTCATTTTGCCAATTGACCCATGTTCAATTCTTGCCCCCCCCCCCCCCCAGCATTTAGTTTATGCGGCACCTGGTGATGATGAAAGACTAGGCGAGTAGGCGGTGATCGCTAGTTCGATCCTTGAACTGAGCGGGTTTTACCTCACCGCACTGTCGTGCCTTCGGGCGAGTGTTCACATGCTTCGGTCCTAGGTGAGGGTTTTCCCTTGTTCGGAAGACGAGTGTATCCCGATATGGTGAATTTCGCCAATAATCCATTTAGAGAATTCTTTGACCATTAAAAAAAGTTGAAATAAACCACTAAAAGAAAATATTTATCTAATAATTAATATGCATCAGTTTAGAGTTTAGGAAGGCATGACAAGGTGTGAGGACATGATGACGAATGATTATGAATTTATGACCATAGAACATTACATAATGGCTAATTTTTAATTTATACAGAAATTCATACATACTCTACCAAGTACCAACTTACTAAAATTATGTATATATACCTAATGCCCAATTTAAATGAATATTGATGTAGTTTATTATCATTGACCCATACCTAATATATTATTTCTTTAACCAAACTCTAGCTTATATCATTGTGTTTTCATTGATAGTTGAGATTTTATGGGTCGGTTTTGGCTCAAAACCATAGCTATAACCGAGATATCGGTAATAGATAACCTTAATCATAACCAATCAATTATAGAGGTTTCAGATAATCATTTGAACATTATGACGGATCAGTTATGGGTCGGTTAACCATGAATTTGAGCCTAACTAAAAACCATGTAATTGGGCATTACCTGGGGTTGAAAATTTTGAACGTGGATTAAATTGTTATTACACATTTGTGTATATTAGTATATCACGTAGTATTAAAAAGATACATATAATCTATAATATTAAAACTTACATATATTCGGTTCAGTTTTGATGGGTATGGTAACCTTGTTAACCATAACCAACTCATTATTGTCGGTTTTAGAAAATCATCAGATCAAACCACTGGTTTTTTTTTGTATGGTTCGATTTCGTCGATTTATTCAATTATGAATTGATAAACTTAGTGTTCCGCACACCCCTAGTTGTAGTTGATAGCATCGTATCTTTGGAGATCAATGTTTGGTCAAGAAGTTTTCCATTAAAGAAGTAAAGAATTCATAGGGTTTCGTCAAGAAGTTGCTCCAAGAATCACCCACCTCTAGTACATTGAGTTTTGATATTAGGGTAGGCGGGGTGTTCACGGTATCGAAAATAGGGGATGATTTACCGATTGGAATGAGAGTTGCGTTTATGGGTTATAAAGGATTATGGATTATAGTGATAACTACGTATGTACTGGAACAAGTGGGTCCCAGCTAAATGCAATATCTTTTGCTTGTAGGGCGGAGCTAGATTGGCTTCCTACATGTGCCACTCGTTTAAGGCGGAATATCTCGGTTCCCTCGGATAGATGTGTTTTTTTGTGAAGATTACTAAGAGTCGGTAAATCATTAGTTTTCGTCATGTATGGTTTGGCATCTTTTTGGCGTTTAGTGCAAATTAAATTACCACTGATTTTTGTGTTTTCTTTTAGATACCTTATAGAGTTCACGACTTGGTCACCATAGTGTGTTGGAGCATTTGAAAAACAAGAAATGAGAAGATTTTTTTCTAACAAGATCAGTTGCAACATTAAGGTTATTATGGGTGAGATAGAGTCTGTAGGTTTTTTTGGCTCATATATTGATCTAAATATAACTCCCCCATTTGGAGAGAATGATATAATTATCTTTTGAATATGTTGTAACATATTTTTTGTTGGCAACCCAGATGTTTTGGTTAGGTGCTAGCCAGCTTTAATGAAGTTTACAGTTCAAAAAAACCAGTTAAAAACTGATAGAATGCGAAGAAAAAACTAAAACCAAGTGGAGTGCATAGTTTTCAAAATCAAGTAAGTGTAACATTCCTAATATACCCTAGACTCTTTAATCATTGATTGATATATAAATGATTGTAATTAGATTTTCTATTTTTTTTTATTTAAAGGGCCGATGTTTTTTAATGAATCCTTCTTTATGTGTATATATATTCGCACATTAAGTGAACGCTGTTAATCGCCGGCCATTTTCTATTATAAAATAATAAATAAATAATATATAATATATATATATATATATATATATATTCACACGTTAAGTGATCGACGTTGATCACCCATTTCTATTATAAGGTACTGTAATTAATTATGTTATTATGTTTGTTGAGGTAACCCAGTCAAGCTTCTAATTAGTTGTATAAATTAGTCACTCTATATTTAATTGACACGTGAAACTACACTCTGAAATAAATTATGCGTGCTTAAAACAAGTTGCAAAACTAAACTTAGTAATAAATCTGGTCATTTTAATATTAGACATTTGTAATTATCAAGAACACATGTATACATTTATAGTTAAAACAGTTGTAAGAGCCATTCTAGATTTGACAAGGTGGTAGAGACTCTTATGTTTTGAAGAAAATATGATTTACTCTCTTTCATAATTTGTCAGTTTTGACTCAAAATTAGTTTTTTCCTAGACCTAGAAAATAACTTCTTTGTAAAGGCAATGCTATATTTATTTATTTTAAAGTATAACTATTATTAACTTTTACTAACTAACTTCACTAGCACATTTAAAATATATTAATTGATTATTCTAACAAAACCAACCGGAAAAAGCCAAATGGTGATAGAATGTTAGTGAATTCTTTGCTGGATGGAATATGTAAGATTTCTGAGAATCCATTTTTATTTTATTTAATTTGGCAATGAGATGAATAAATAATCTAAGGTGCTTTCTTTAAATATCCAATCATCTACAGTCCCTCAATTCATTAGTATCTTCATTCTCCATAACTACAAGATTTTAAACTCATAAAACTTTTGATCTTTCTAAAAAATGAGGTGCAAGCTACCCAAAAAGGAAATGACGAAGCACAAGAAAGGATTATGGTCACCCGATGAGGACCGAAAGCTTACACATTACATCATGAACCATGGACACGGTTGTTGGAGTTCCGTCCCAATTAACGTTGGTAATTAACTTCACGCATGTATGAAAAATATTCTTCTTTTACAACTTCACGTCCTAATCTACTCCTATTAACCATCTATGTTTGCACCTTACGTGGTTTGAATTCTTCACCTCTTGAATTGAGGGGAGACGCATTACCACCAGTTTACTAATTGCATTACCTTCTTTTAGGTTTGCAAAGGAACGGAAAGAGTTGCAGATTAAGATGGATTAATTATCTTAGGCCAGGATTAAAGTGTGGGGCATTTTCATCGCAAGAAGAAGAAACCATCTTGACCCTTCATGGATTGTTAGGCAACAAGTAATTGACTCCTTTTGTTTTTATTTTCATTGATTATTGTTTAGATTGACTTGATTTGATTTTTAATATAACTTTTACTAATCAGGTGGTCTCAAATTTCACAACATTTGCCCGGAAGGACAGATAACGAGATTAAAAACTACTGGCATTCTCACCTCAAGAAGAAAGTCGACAAATCAAAACATCTTCAAGTTCATCTCACACTTGATAACTACCCCTTTAAAAATGGCAAGTAAAGAACCATCTTCATCTTGCCTGAAAACATCCAACTTCACCGACAATTCGTTTGTCGATGACATGGTCCCACCAGTTTCCCAAATCAGCAACTTACTGAAACTTTTATTTGCTGATTGGATTGGCCTAGATGAGTCTCAACAGGATTTTGGCACGTCAAGTGATCAGCCTCTTAGTCATGGGTCAAGCGATCAGTTAAGCACCATCGAGCATGAATGGCAGCATTATAAAGGATCAACATATTGGAACTGTCTAGACATGGGCTCAAATCAGATGACAATTGATCAAATATTTGAATTTGTGATGGAGATTTCAACATAGATAGTTTCATGTATCTGTAAGGTGTAATTCTTTAAGAAAGTGTGAAAAAGTTGTCTATATAATTAGAGTGGATCATTATCACATAAATAAATAAAGGATCTTGTATTTGTACATAGAAATTTGTTCCTTTCTCATCATCTCGTGGTTCCAGGAACAAGCTAAACTTTACATATATGCTAAACTTTACATATATATATTCTCATGCTTATAGGCTGCTGCATAGAAGAACAAGTGCAACGACCAAGATGATTGTGATCGGTGTCCATTTCACTGCTATAACCTGTGAAATATAAATTATCAGCTATATTCTTTCGTGACAGAGCTATCTTTTTTACACTAAAGGAGTACGGTGCTAACGATTACATTTATTTACCTCAAGAGTCTTCGATTCCCATACGGGGGAAGTACTTTTGTGTGCATTCTTCATTCTCTCGATCATATCTAATGATTAAAAATAGAACCACGTCACGAAATAAGAAGAGTTAATCCCATTTCAAACCGTTTATATTTAGTATTATTATTTGATGAGTCGGTATACAGTGTCAGATCCAGAACCTTTTTAGTCAGGTAAACATAAGGTGACAACTATGGGTCCAACTCGTTTTTTAAGAAAAAATAATTCAGTTTTTATATATGAAAATCAAATAGATTCCGGTGACCGGGGACAGTAGACCCTCTTGACCCCCTTGTTTCAGTCTTCGCTTATATGTTGAACTAAATTACCTGATCTCCTCCTCCTCTCAACAACTAGAGACATGTCTTCAGTAAGAACATCTAGTTCTTGTTTGTGGTCAGTGTTTAGCTTTGACAAGTTAGCCTGAGTCCTTGTATCAATATATTGTCTTCTTATATTGCAAATTATGTTATCTAAATTGTAAAGTAATTCATTAGTCACCATCTACTAGTCCCTTTAATCATTAAGAAACTAGAAATTCAAATGACTATTGGTTACCGAATTTGACAAAGCTGTATGGTTTGGTTATCTGGTTAACAAGTTGTGGATCAACCTTGTCAAATTCCTTTTGCAAATCTTGAAGGTAGTGAAATGCAAGCTTCCTTGGATATGAAACATCACATAATGTGATGAAACAAACACCATTTTTCACCATGTAGCTTCATATTCAAGAACTTTACCATGAATGTTTGCTACTCTAAATGGATCCTATTTATAAAAATGGAAGTGTGACATACTTGAAGCAATGGTTATGGAGGAAGATTGTGGTGGTGGAAGGTGGCAAGGCATCCATGGAGAGTTCATGAAGCAAAAACTCGGCATGTTTCTTGTAAACCATGTCATCTTCATCGTACATGGGTCCTTGCGAAACGGGTAACCCATCATGCACCCTTCCAACTATTGTTAGCTTCACCATATCTCTTGTAGTGTGAGTGATAAGAAAGTCGACTATATTTCGGTTATAGAATGAAGGTTACTTGTAAATGGAAATGATTTTGGAAAATAATAATAAAAGTGTATGGATTTATAGGAAGGAATGGAATGGTAAAAGGGTAATGGAGTGGAAATGACACGGAAAGAGAAGTTGATTCCTTTGTCTTTTTGATGTATCATAAAGAGGAGTTTTTTTTTTCCCTAAAATGGTGTTGGTAAAAAAATAATTACCAAAATGGGTGATTTGAAAAATAATTACTAAAATGAGTGTTTTTTATGTTTCTTTATTTTTAACTAATCGATTATAATTTTTCTATTTTTATTTAATCAACCTATCACATTTATATTCATTTCTTTGATCTAATTCATTACATAGATCTTTAACTAACTTATTAATAATTATATTTTTTCTTTTTTTTATATAATGAATCCCATGTTAAAACAAACTGAAATCCTTGAATTCATTTTATTTTTAAATGCTAATACCTCTCATTTACTATTCTAATTTAATTTTTAGGGTAATTTTTCATATTTACTTTTGTCTGTGTAGTTTATTACCAATTCAAATGAAAACCCATATATAGTCTTTCCTATAGTTACATTAGCTTATATAAATGTAAAATGAAATAAAAGAAAAAGCGTTAAGAAAAAAATTATATTTTGGCTCGTTAAAAAGTAAATAAAATATAAAGAGTAATTTGTTTTTGAGAAAAATAAATTAAAACATATTAGGTTGATTGAAAAAAAATATATATATAATAATTTAGTTAATTATAAAGAAATAAGAAAAAAAACACTCATTTTAATAGATATTTTTAAATCACCCATTTTGATAAATATTTTTTCACCCTAACCAATTTGAGAAAAAAGTCATTGCAAAACACCTATTTTATAATTATTTTTTAAATCACCCATTTTAATAAATAATTTTTCCACTAGCACCCTTTTAAAAAAAAACTCAAACATACACGTTTTCAAGGAAACTTAGCCTCCAAGAATTATATATCCAAAGCATGTAAAAACAAAAATTCACTTAATATATTATAATGGTGCTGAATGCTGACGATGGTTATCACAAGTTGAGTAATAAATTGGCGTGTTCACCACGCTATACTTGTTTTATCTCTGTAGTGGTTGTCATAATATTAATATTAAATAAATATTAATAAAAATTTATGAGTTGAAGAAAGACATGTGACATTTTTTGTAGTCTTTTATTATAAGTTAGATTTATTTAAATTAATAAAAAATAAATTTTACATTTAATTATAAAAGTTACAAAATAACCATCTGGTAACTTTTGTTAGGCTCGAAATGACAAACTATTCGACAACCATACAACCAAAATTATCGAGTAGATAAAATCAATTCCCTCTAATCCCCCTCACACTCTAAACCATTTTACAATGATTTAGTTTAGTTCAATAAAAAATATATGAGTTATAAAAATTAATTTAAAAATATAGAAACTAATATAAAATTAGTTATAATAAAACTCCGAGTAAATTACAAGTTTTGTTCTTTATGTTTACATCAAATTGCAGGCGCTGTCCTTTGCCTTTAAAATTGATGGATTCTGTCCTTAATATTGTAAAAATCTTGCATGTTATGTCCTTTAGGCCAAACTCAGTTAGATTTTTTTGTTATATCTGGTTATGTGCCTTGCACATGAGGACATTGTTGTCATTTTATCTAATCACGGACTATTATGTAAAACACCTTGTGTTTAGGGACTAGTTTGCAATAAAATGAAAAATAAAAGAAATATAATTTCTCTCCTCTCTCAAACTGAAGTCCCCTCTCTCTCTCTAAACTGCAAGTCCCCTCTCTCTTCTCCCTCTCAATACAATATGAAGAGGCGACGACAGTGAAGGTCCCCCCCTCTCTCTCTTCTCTCTCTCTCTCTCTAACACAACCTGAAGGGATGACGGCAGTGAAGGGTGGTTGTGGTGGTGGGTTAGGGCGGCGGCGGGTGATTTGGTGGTGGGTGAAGGTGAGGGGGTGGTTGTGGTGGTGGGTTAGGTGCGGTGGCGGCAGGTTAGTGATTTGGTTGCAAGGGTGGGGTTGCGACGAAGGTGGCCGCTGGGTGGTTGTGGTGGGTTTGGTTGCAGGTGGGTGGAGCGGCGAAGAAGGCGTTGCAGGTGGGTGGCGGCTGGGTGGGTGGTTGTGGTGGGTTTGGTCGCAAGTGGGTGGGGCGGCGACGGACGAGATCACCGGTGGCGATGTGAGGGTGGTGGTGCTTTGATTGGGATGAAAATGGGGAGAATTGTTGAATATAGGGATGAAATTTGGTTTGGGAAACAGAGAATTGGTTTGGGTAACATGCTTTAATTAGTTTTGGGGGGGTTTTAGGTAGGGGAGTTGATTTGGAGATGATGGTGGTTGTAGATGATGAAAGGTGGTGGCGGTGGTGATGACGACGGTTGTTGATTGATGGTGGTGGTGGAGGGTGGTTGAATGGTGGTTACTGATTTCTATAATATATATATATATATATATATATATATATAGTTAAAAATAATTATAACTTTTAAAATTTATTTTATTTTTTAATATATTAAATAAACAGGGTAAAAAGACTAAAATACCCCTAGGTGATCAGATTTAACTAAAAAATCTAACTGGGTTTGGCCTAAAGGATATAACGTGCAAGATTTTACAACATGACAGAACCCATCAATTTTAAAGGCAAATGGCAACGCTTGCAATTTGGTGTAAACATAAAGGACAAAACTTGTAATTTACTCTAAAACTCCTATCATGTAGTTTTAGGAAGAATTCCATATTTTTTTCTTTTTGTTGATCTTCCAAATACCACCTCATAAGCTTTTTGTTAAGCTTGAGATGAAACTTCTCAGGATGAACCGCTTTCTATCCTCAACAGCTTCTTTGTGGGGTTCCTTTTGGGGTTTTGGGGTTGATTTTTGTGAGTGTTTTTGCTAGAATTAACCGACTTTTTCTGGTGTTGCAAGGGGTGCTTCGGCTTAAATCCGATGAAGATTGGTGTGAAAATTCGAAGAGTAATTAGTTGGTTTATACAGGTGTTTGAATTGATATTTAAAGCATTTTTTAGGGCATCTAACGGCCTAATCTCATAAGAGCAACGTAATGAGACCTTCACCAACCTGAGCATCGTGGGAAGATTATCGCTCGGGGACAGGGGCGGACCTATAGTGTTACAAGGGGTACATCCGTTGCCCCTTGACACTCCGACCGTAGTGTAAATTTTGAAAAAAATTGATGTTTTTTGAATTTCGTTACTCTTTTTTTTAATGTTACCTCTATACGGATTTTCTAGATACGCCATTGCTCGAGGAATAATTTTGTCAAGGTAGTGGCAGTGTTATTGTTGGGACCTGACCACACTTTCCGACCTCTCTTTTTCAAATACATAGCGTGTTCCCTAAGGATGACACTACTACAAAAATGAGTATCACCGATGACTTTTACTGATGGGCGAGATTCTTTGGTAATCACCAATGATGAATTACAACGAAATCCAATATTCTAAAAAAATATAAATAAGGAAAGTTAAAGACCAATGTTAATCCGTCACTAATTAGTGATAGATCCATAAACTAGCAAAATCGACTATAGTGATGAACCTAACATGGAAAGTCTGGATTTGAAAGTTTCTTTTGTGGGTAGTCTTTGTCGACTGAAGATCTGTCGCTAATTTGAGCACAAGATTGCACCATGCATTTAAGTCATTTGTCGGTAGAGCCCATGATAGGGGTTTCGTCAATGATCTGTCGTTAAATTCATGCCCATATTTTTTAATTGTTTTTCCATATGTATAAAGGATAGCATTAGATTTTACTTTATTTTTACTCGTTTAAGATGAGGTAGTTATACTTCTTTTATCAGTAGAGTTGTCTTGAATAACTTTTTCTTAATCTTAGACCGCGGGGTGTCCGGGACTTGGGTTGAGGGCTTTGCATAACACGTGGCGGAGGTGCGCTTCACCAGGCCAACCCAAAAAAAGTGGGGTGTGGAGGGGCGTGGTGTAGCGTGGCTAGGCCAGCCATGTGGAGGGAACCAGCCAGCCAGCTCACTCAGCCCCCCGCCTCACGCCAGGCGGAATCTCCACGCCAGAGTGGCGACGCCTAGTGCAACACCAATGCGGGTGGGAAAGTTGACGTTGAAGAGCAACCCAAGCCCACACCCGTGTTCTTAGAAGGAAACTATAAAATATTGCACGCGTTTCGGTGAAAAGTAACTGAAAGATTATGTGCGCCTTTTTGTTGTCCATTAGTTTACTTTTACCCTTTAAGAAGTCTGAAATACCCCTTCTAAAACCAACATATCCTACTTGTCACAGGACCATAGGATAATATAACAGTCTTTAAATTAGAACATATATTTGAATTTGGAAACTATATGTAATAAAATTGTTACTTGCAAACTTATTTTTCATTTATGGATCATTTACATATGCACACTAGATACCGAAGCAATATACAATCATACACCAAAATGAAAATAAAAGGCACACATCAAGAAATGAATAAAAATCAAAGGCATGTGACAGATGCAAATTCAATCTACCTCTAAAACCATCCAAGGAGTTTTTTGGCGTTTCGCCAGTTGCCCGACCTTAGCCGCCATCTCCTCCGCCTTGAGAACCTCTTCACGGCATTTGGCTTCCGTGATGGCCCTCTTCTCTTCTGCTTTTGTGGATGGCAACAATCTTGTTCTTCATCTTTTCTATATATTTGGCCTTCTTTATCTCCAAATCCTCCTGTTTAACCAATTTTAAAATCTAATTATGATGTTTTTTTCGCTTTGAATTCATGTTCTGATTATGTTCGAATATATGTTACCTCGATCTTTTTTAACTCTGCTTCTAGTTCGGCTTTCTTGCTGTTTTCCCATGCTTGAATGGAAGATAGCTTCTGCTGAGCTCTATACAATCACTTAGCATTAGTTTTTCATCAAAAATCAATACTTTGGACACCCAAAATCAATAACTCGGCTTTTACATGTTGCTCCAAACGTCTAGAGGTGCATGTTAGCCTAGTTTATTATTATTTGATTCATCATTTATCTTTTTTAAGTTTTTTGTTAGTAATTACTTTATCTCTTATTAGTTTTAATTTTTGTTAATTAATATATAGGAAGAATTTACATACAGATAGATGGTAAACGGACAAAAAGCTGCGCCGCTACCCCCTTTTTGAATAGCAAAACTAAGTCTTTTAAAAACTACGTTCATAGATCTCGGGGTCATAACATTACTATGCATGACCCTTTGAACTCGACTAAGTAGGATAGTTACTGACGTTTATTTGAATATTAGGATAGTTACTGGCGTTTTATGATTAACTTGTAATTCGGTAATATCTTACTAATTAAAGAGGTGAATATGGTTGATTAGTATATGAAAAACCCTAAAGTTATCAAGAATCTAAGTGTGTTCTTACTTGTTCTCAGCTTTACACTTCTCACTTTCTTCCCATGCTTTTATAAGTGCCTCTTTCTTCTCATTCACTACTTTAGCAAGAACATCACCTGAACAAACAAACAGTTTAATACTCTTTAATTAACTGTCAAAAAAAGATATTAAATTCGAAATAATATTTATCTAGAATTTATATAGCTCAAGCTACCTCTATGGAGACTACTCTCTTTAGGTTTCTCCTCACAAGCTTCTTCTGGTTCTGTCAATTATCAAAAGATATAATAAAATTTCCAATTTGTTAACAAATTAATACAAGTTCGTTGTGCCACAGCTTGTACCTGTTGTTTGTTTGTAATATAGTAATGAAAAAGGTATACAGATATAAACAAATAAAAACTAGAAATAAAATTACTTTCAACTATGGCCAAAGCTTTAGAATCATCAGTGGGTTTTTCTTCATGAACATGAGGTTGATCAACCGCCACGACGGCTTTGGTATCCTCCTTCTCGATGGCCACAGGAGACTCCGGCGGGCACTCGGGTGGTGCTTCTACCTTTGTGGCTTCTTCTGTTGCCATATCTTGTTGAAATTTAGGTGCTACTAGATTATGACACAAATGTAAAGGTTCAAAGTGTTGGTTGGAAATGAGAAAGAGTGTGACAGTTTTATAGATTGCTGGATTTGTATATAATATTCCTTTAGCAAGTTAACAATAATAACTGTTGCTTCTCTTGCTTTCTTGTATTTTCCTTTTTTAATTAATGATTTATTTTTATGTAATATAAAGAATCAAGAAAAAGTAGCATGCTACTTTTAGTTGTTTTCTTAGTTTTTTTATTTCAACTTTTCATTAATACAACTCTATTGTCGTAATATTAATATTTATTATAAACACATATGTTTGTATTCAATAAAACAATGGGCTAAGATAAAATGAGTTTTTTTCCAAAAAGGGTGATGGTGGAAAAAATATTTACTAAAATAGGTGATTTGAAAAATAATTTACCAAAATATGTGTTTTCTTTTAAGTTTTTTCCTAAATGGTGATGGAGGGAAAAATATTTACCAAAATAGATTATTTAAAATAATTATTTACCAAGATGAGTATTTTCATTTATTTCTTTATTTTAAACTAATATATTGCATTTTTTTTGCTTTTGTATTTTATTCAATATCCCATTTTTACCAAACAACCCATTATACGTTTTATTTTATTTTTTAACTAACTTATTTTAATTCTTTTAATATAAAGTTTGCTCATGTAATTTCAAGATTATAAAAGAACACAAAGATAATGATAATATTACTCCTATCAAGCATGAACATCAATTTATTGGAAAAAAATAATAAATCTAGATTAACCTATAACGAGTAATACTTTAAACTTATAAAACTAGACTAATTGTAATGTAACTAAAAAATAAATGAATACATAGAAACGTAAATGAACGAATTTAAATTTACGCAAACTAACGAAAATAAGTTAACGTAAACAAGCAAACATAAATAAGGGTGGGTTAAGCGGATTTAAATGAACGAACATAAACAAACGTTTACGAAAATAAATAAACGAATGAAACATATGTTCATGTTAGTTTATTAACGAAATAAAAAAAGTTGTTGTTCGTGACTTTTTTAAAAATAAGTTAATAATTTAAAAGAGATTAGTATGGAGTTTAAATTACGCCAATGAACCAACATATCTGCGAAACCAAGTAAACAATTTGCTCTGTAATTATTGATTCAATAATATTTAAAATCGAGTAAACAGTTTGCTCTGTCATTATTGATTCAATAAACTTAAAATAAAAATAATATTGAATTGATAATCATGAATACGGACGTAATAGTGAATGAAATATTATTAAAAAAGTATGATGTATTTCTCAACAATTTCAATTTGTTTTAACATGGTTTGATCATAAAAATAAAAATATAATAAGTTAGCTATATATAAAAAATAATGAGTTGATTGAAGAAAAAAAAGTATAAAATGATAGTTGAGTTAAAAAAGAGAAGATTGTAATAGGTTAGTTTAAAATAAAGAAAAACACCCAATTTAATAAATATTTTTCAAATCACTAATTTTGATAAATATTTTTTTTCACCTACACCTATTTATAAATATATAAAAATTAAAGAGCACTTATAGCTGTCACCAACTCATCCACTTCTATTCCAAGAAAACACATTAAGTGCACGCAAGCTACTAATTGTAAGTAAGCATTTAACATATTTGTTACTTTGTAATTTTGACTCTGAAAAGGCATCTTGTGCAGTGGATCTGATGAGCTATCTTCCACATCTGCGGGACCCTCAATGCGAGCTTCTCTTGCTGCGCTCTTGCATGGGTGTTGCTAAGTTGTTGTTTGGCCTAGAACGTGCCAACCCACATTTGTTGGGGAGACTGTTTCGGTTTTTGACAAAGGCCTTCGGAGAGCTATCGAGGATATCGTGGTTTGCGGGGGTCCGTTTTTTGGGGATCTTCAATGGAGACTTGCATCCCTTCCGACCCGTTTTGGGGGTTTGGGTTTATGTTCGGCTGAGGATGTATCCACGTATGCTTTTGTGGCCTCGAGAGCGCAATCTTGGAGTTTACAGGACCACATTCTTCGAGACTGTGGTATTGTTGGGTTAGATTCTGATTATGTGTGCGCGTTGGATTGCATGCACATGTCCCTTCCGGATTTTGATCTTGGTGGTTTCTCTAATAAGGCCCCCCTAAAGCCCAGAATGCATTTAGTAGAACTGTCCAGTGTTTGTGAGAGAAGTTTAGTCTATCCCCTCGTCAGAAAGCTGTGTTTGATTGTCTCCGGGCACCTCATTCTCAGGATTTTCTGACAGTTATCCCCATTGAAGGACTAGGCCAACACATGTCAGCAGTGGAATACCGGGCAATTCTTAAGTACCGGCTAATGATCCCTCTGTTTCCGGTTGATGAGCCCTGCCCAGTTTGTCGCAAGGCTTGTTTAGATACTATCGGCAAACATGCGGTCCATTGTAAGGAGTTACTGGTTTTAAATACCGACATGATTTGGTAAGGGATATTCTCTATGATGTTCTAAAGCGGGCAGGAATTTCGGCGAAAAAGGAGGCTCCGGTGAACTTTCTGACGGATCCGCTCGACGGGAGGTCTACTCTTCGGCCAGCTGATATTCTTGTGTTTGGGTGGGCTAGGGGAAAACACGCTTGTGTGGACCTTACAGGAGTGTCCCCTCTTGTTGGACTCAGGGATAATGGGTTTGTTGCTGGCCAGGCTGCGTTAAAGGCGGAATCAGGCAAGGTCGCTAAACACGAGAAGGCTTGTTTAGATAATCAACACGTGTTTATCCCATTCGTTTTTGATACATTTGGGTCCCTAGCCCCAGAGGCTGTGGAATTTTTTAACAGGGTCCAACAGGTTGTGAATAGTAATCTTTCAACCTTTAAGGGCCGTTTCGTCTTTAGTAGGATTGGTTTTGCAATTCAAAAGGGGGTTGCGGCGCAGCTTGTTGCCCGTGTACCTGCCACTTGTTTGTAATTTGTTACTTTGGTATATAATATGATTCTATTTAATTTCTTTTTCTTGCAAGTTATAATCCCTTATTAAAGTTAAACCAATTAAATTTAATAGTGATACACAAAATCCAATTGATCATATCATGTAGATTGAAACAACCTTTAGGAAATACAGTATACTTGTTCCTAAATAATATACCATTGGGTTTTCCAGATAATAAATGAATTATGATGGCTATATGTTAATGCTTTTGATCATAACTTGCTTGTGCTTGCAACATAAAGTACATGTGCCTAGAATAATATTGGAAATTTTCAAGTGTTACACAATTCTGAAAACTGAAGAGAAACATTCACCACAATTGGTTGCATGCTAAATATTGGATTTATAAACAACTTATAGAAAGCCCACAACACCACAAGCAACTAACCATCATGTTCAAAGTTATTCATCTAGTGTTCTATGTTATAATTTTCCTAAGTTTTCAAAATTGCACGAAATCAACGTTTTAGATGTCACATTACAAAGTAAAATATAGTTGCTTAGAACTTAGTTCTACCTTAGTTATTTGTTAAGAACTCCCTTAGTATATGTGTTTCTTTCGTTATGCAATAAAAGATTGGAAAAAAAGACAGGTAAATGTTTGGTGTCAAGTTTAATAACAGAAACACGTGAAGGGTAAAAAAAAATTGAACGACCAACAAAACCATATTATTAAGATGAAACGAGTACGCAGGGGCGGACCTAGAGTGATAGAAGGGGTAGCCTCCGTTGCCCTTGACGCTCCGGTTACGCTCCGACGGTAGTGTAAATTTTAGGAAATTTGACTTTTTTCGATTTCGTTACCCTTTTTTATCGAAACGTTACCCCTATGCAGATTTTCTAGATTCACCATTGCGAGAACACCAACCAACTTTAGCTGGCCCTTACAGCAAACTCCAAATAGTGCTCCAAACAAAGCGAAAACACACGGAAAAATAAAAGAACAAAGATAAAGGGTAAATTTAAACATAGTATAGTAGATGAGGGCTCTTTTGGCACAATTATGAATAATAGATTCTTTAGTGGCAAGACAATGGACACGTGGACAGATAGATCTGGAATCATTGGAGCTCTGATTTTCCAACATAGTTGGCGCCCTTTTTGACCTGTAATTAATCCAAGTCAGCATTATAATCATTGAAGTTTCTTACAAGTTCTACAATCCATGGTTGATGTCACACATATCAACATTAACTCAATGCTTGAAATTGATCAGTTCGTAGATGAGCTCGGTAATCAGTTTGGTTTCCCGAGCGATTTCAACTGGTATATCTAATCTACATATATCGAATAGTATAAGAAAAATGATGTGTTTATACATAGGGCAAACACGATGTTTCAACACTTGCCCATTATGTATGACCTTTATAAGGTACAATATACATAAGATTACACAAAATACATTATATGTTGAAGTGTTAAAATAACAAGAAGTGAATCAATACAACACCAGAAATACCCAAATCAAATGTTATTAACCCTAAAATAAACAAAGTATTTTACTGATTACAAGACCGAAACACTCTAAACTCTCACACTCAAATTATCTTCTGTTTTTATATGCAGTAATGCAGACCAGCTGGAGAGGCAGCCTTAGGCCAAGCCCATATCAAAACTTCTAAAGCCCAAATCAGAAGCCCAGTACAAGTCCATGGCTACAAGCATTCTCAGCTACAAGCAAGGCCCAATTAGCCCTTAGCCCAGTCCAGCCTCCAATGGCATAAGCCCATCAACATGAAACAAATAAACAAATGTTGTAAAACTAGTGGAATGCCCCGCCCGCGATGCGGGTGCTAAACCCAATTTTTCTCAGTTTGATAGCACTTACACTTTTGTTTAGGTTACTTGTACATACTATTCATCATACGATCTCAACAAAATAACATGGAGACGTAGATAAAAATACCATCGTTAAAGGAAAAAAACATTTATAAACTTTAGAAACTATAAAATAACTTTATTAAAGTCAAGTAGTAGTAGGGTAAACTGAGTTCAAAAAAACTAAGTAAAGTTGAGGGATATTAAATAATATTTTCAGCAAGAAAAGGGCAAAACTTTGCCCTTCCCAAGTTACAAAACCGGGTCACTTCTTTAGCTTTTAGCATAAATCAACCACTCAAACACACATCATTTTAGTGCTAAGTTTTGCTTTCAACTATATATATACTGACACTAAAGACGAAACAACTAAAAAATAATAAAACTTAGTAAATGTCATATGACGCCCACTACTTAACTTCTGCCTTTTTTCACCAATAAAAATAGTTTGCCATCGCTTTTTAACCAATAGTATTTATAAAAAGATATAAAACAAAAGAAATGTGTCGAAATTTAATGAATATTGAATTTGCTGCAATTACTAAAGTAGCGGTATTATCACAGAACAAATGAACACATTCACATTCAACTCTTTCAGCAAATTTATCAACCATATAGGCAGCAGTACATAGTGACCTAACGTTTAGTTTTTCTATGTCCATAACGTTATAGCTCAGTGATATCTTGGAAATAAAGTAAACTTATAAACTACTAGATCCTAGGTTTGATTCCTACAAAATAGTAAAGATGAATATGATCATATGATTGCCTCATGACACAATAACACTCTAGTTATCCATGAGTTATCCAAGTTTATGGTCAAAAAGAATATCTCTAAACGTTTTTTAACTTCTAAATCGATATCTAATACCGGATATATCGGGTCCCGTTCTGATAACCGGCGATAATATACACGTCAACACCCTAATGCGTGCCACGCGTCTACTTGCTTACACGTGTCACTCCGATTATGCGTCATGTTTTCATGCTTACCCCGGCCCCCGACATGCCGCTTTCTTTTTTTATCCAAAATCCCATCTATATATGTTATCTTCTTCATCATCTTCTTTAACACCAAAATCTTCGATAAAATGGAGTCACAGTTGCAGCAAACTCATGGCGCTCATGGCCGGCACTACGACGAGGACACACTCACCGCTGCCCACCACACCGGTAAGTAAATAACTATATGTTCTTATTAACTGTCTTGTATATATATGATGTTTAAGAAATAAGATTGATCATTGTGTGTTTTTATGTTTTGAAGGTCATGATCACAATGAAGATGAACATCATGGGGAGAAGAAATCCGTGATCAAGAAAGTGAAAGAAAAGGCTAAGAAAATAAAGAACACCATCACGAAGCATGGGCATGGTCACGGTGGCCATGATCAACATCACCGTGATGAGGAAGACGATGACGAAGATGAAACGGTTGAGGACCCTGAAGTCCATGGTGCACCCAGTATGTCTTCTTTTTGTTTTATATCTTACTTCATTACTTGACACAAGTTTTTTTCACTGCATTTTTTGGTGTTGGGATGTATACATGGAGTGTTAGATAATTAAATATTCCGAGAACACCCGGAACAAAATAAATCACTCCCTTTTTTCAATCCTAAAAAACTTAAAAAGTAAATGAAAACCTACAAATGTAGGGTCTATTGTTTCTCACATTAGAATTCAAAACAAAAGACGAAAAATTTTTAGTTTTTATATAACCTACACATAAATTACCCATACCTACATAAGCTAGATTATGTGTAGCTTAAATTACCCATAGCTTTATGTAAGCTATGTGTATATGTAAAAATATATATTTTTTTCTTATGCATGTATAATACACGTATGAATCTAAGAAATGAATCTAAGAAACATGAAATTTAAAAAATTTAATCCCAAAATTTAGTGATTTAGTTTACTTTTTTGTTCTCCAATAATTAGTGCTCTGTAATGATCGTCCTTGAACGCTTCACATCCGAACCTTTGGATTGGGTCGGGTAAGATAGGATAAATAGCGATAATTTGTCGTTCAACCGGTAAAACTTTAAAATGAGGTTTTTTAGGTAATTTTGATCATGAAAAGGTTAATCACTCTTTAGTACCATTTTAGAAAGAACAACTCTAGCCCTTAACTGAATTTGGTTTTCTTTTTAATTTTTCTCACTTATTTTACAAATGCAACATATAGAGCTTGGTCTTTTTTAATCTTTAATAACCATTTAGAAAGAACAACTTATGCCCCTAATCGAATTCGCTTATTTTTTATTTTATTTTTTTCACCGTGATTGTTTTCAACATACACATATTGGAGCTTGTTCTCGCAATATTTAATTCGTTTAGACCATGTGTAGTCGTAAGCCGAGAGAAATATATTTTTTTCCATCATGTGTCGTCCGTGTTAGATATTTCACTAGGTAATGTGGTGTAGTGGTGAGGCATGTATAATTAGTGGATTTGGAATTGGAAAAAAAGATTTAGCAACATACTAAGCCAACGGCTGGTTTCCTTGATTAACACACCATTCACCGTGTGGTTTGAACAACAAAGAGGAACCCGATTTTGAGTTTCACGCGAGGGAGGGGCGGTGGTGGTGGCCTTGTGGTTTGCTCGTTGTTGGGCAAACCATGTACCATTACGTTTGGTCTTATAAGTAAGTTCAAAAGGGTCGACGTTTAAAAATCTCAAGTCAAATAAACAAAAAACATGATATACTTTACATATAACAAAAAATAATAAACCGACGTTCAAAAATCTCAACTCAGATTGGAAAAAAAATGATATACTATACATTTATACTTGTAGGGTACATGTACCAAAAGCATCATATTGATTTATGATTTTTTTTCCTTTTTTTTTTTTTGAATTTGCAGTGTATGATTCAGCAAGAGTTGGGCAGGGTGGTCTATATGCAAACATGGCTCAACCGATGGTTAATTTGGAAAGGCCCTCGGTGTTGGCCGAGGACCGGTACTCACAGCCTAGCCATGGTGTGCCACAACACGTTTCTACTGGAGCTTATGGTCACAATCAAACACATGGCCAAGAGGTAAATAAAGAAAAATGGAGGGGTAAAATTGGACAATCTGTGGGAATGGAGGAAGAACCATTTGCACCCAACCCCACTAGAATGGCATCTCCTATTGGTGTCACTGATCACACACATGGTATAATTTGAAATCGTTTGAAGTTGACTTCTTGACTTTTGACAACTTTGACTTATGAGCGGTTGCGTTTGGCAGGAACGAGACATGTACCCGAGCCTGCTTTTAATCGCGGCGAAGGTCATGATGTGAATAAGGGAGCGTTGAGGGGTATTGTTGGGAAAACGACGAGGATGGTCCCCGACCCTCATGCGCCGAAAGATCCGTTAAGTTATGGTTCGGATCCTTCGAATTATGGGACTAAAGTGGATAATCCAACGCATACAGGTACAATGCGTGAAGTGTAAAGTGTAAACCACTTGATTGCCAACACCTCCTTAAGCCATTAAGTCAATTTTTTTTCTTGTTTTTAGCTTAAAAAAAACGCCACATCATCGGGTCCATCCTGTTTTTTAAGTCTAGTTCTTGCCTTATTGGTCAAGAACTAAAAATAGATTAGGTGGGCCCATTTTACTCTACATGGGCGAGATGTGTGATGAAAAATAAAAAGATAGTGATGATGTTATGTTGTAACGTATTTTAATAGTAACGATGTTACAAAGCGACATTTTTTAGTGCTTTTAGTTTATTATCGAGTGGGTATTACTGTTTTTCTAAAGAACAAGTGTTTTTTTTTTCTGATGAAGCAGTTGACCGGCACGTTTTTAGTTGACTGGGCATGTTTTTCTTGCGCCGTTTGGTTCTAATTATTGTGGATTGGCTTATAACTTATATAAATTTAATTTAAAATAACAAGTATATATTTCGCAGGTGGCAAAGAAGCAGAACTCTCACACCTTGAACATTCATTCGACAAAATGGGCATTGAATCCGAACCCAAAACCTTAGATTCCAACCACCCCGAAAATCTACCACAAGACCCCTCACCGGAACCATCAAGCCAGAGCAGCAGCTACGCAATAAATATCATCCTCGGCTTCGCCATAGCGATAAAGCGCAGCGCCAAGACGCCATCGCCTCCAAACTCGGCTACTCAGACCAAAACCCAACAACCAAGTCTCACGAATCCGTCAACAACAAGGCTCCGCATCAGATTACGCCACATGATTACGGACAAGGTTACAGAGACATTAGCACGGTTACGAGAAAGTGTGGATGCAGGAAGCTCGGTGATATCGAAAGTGCAAGGGAGCGTGTCTGGAACCGGAACCGGGCAGCCGCAGTACACGAGTTCGGACACTCGACAATGGACAAAGAGAATGTGAATGGACGGATAAGGGGTGTCGGTTAAGGAGCATTTAGTGGAGACACTAAAGCCGGGGGAAGAAGATAAGGCGTTGTCGGATGTGATAACACATGCTTCCATCGAGGAAAGCGGATGAGTCTGGGAAGAAGGCGGTGAGGATAGGCCATGGGAGTAGAAACGGAATCAGTGGAAGTTCGACGTCAGTTAGGAACTGATCAGCGTAAGGAACATCATGATGAGTGGGCAATGTGGTTGCGGATAAGAATATGAGCGAGCGGTTGGTAGACGCGGTGGGTTCCTTTTTGGTGGGAAAGGGATGCACCACAAAGAAGTAGTGGAACTTCATATAGTAAGTACTAAGCTAGTGTATATAGTTATGTTTAAAGTGGAAGTATATTGGGTTTAAAGTTTTATGGTTTGATGCAGTGACAGATGAAGGATTGTCTACAATCCACTGGGTAAGAATAGAGAAGAGAACAGTGAAGACTGCTGTAAATTTGTAATGTTTGTAACAAGTAACTTTTGTATAGTTTTTTTTAAGTTATGTGACTTGAGGGAGATCTACATGTAATGCCATGATGGTCAAAGAGGGTTGACCAAAGGTTATCTTTTAATGTTTTATAGGAACACAGAATACCTGTAATTTGCAACTTTTTGTAAGATATACTTTGTAATATGAAAGTGAGTTAAAAACACTATTACAGTGGGTTTTTTAATCATACCGGGTTAGGCTTCAACGATTGACACTGTTCAGAAATTCCGGATCATCATTTTCGAATTACAACTATTGATGCAAGGACTTAAATAAATGAACAACACTAAAACCAAGTTAGATTAGATTGCTCGTGATTTTACAATGTCGAGGCTCATTTCGCTAGGATCTGTCGCTTGCAACTCGACCTGAATACCATCCAATTCTCGCTTGAATCTGTCTTTCGAACTCGCATATACCATCTTCATTCGCACTTTTGATGTGTCTGGACACCTACCATGTAATGAAGAGAATCTTGCTTTTTTGAACATTTTCATCAGTTGTGAAGTCAAAGTCAAAGACGGCATAGCGACATTTGTTAACGGGAAGAGAGTTTGTGAAATACTCGTAGGTTTCGTTGGGACCACCGATTTTGTCTGTGATCACTTGTTGGTCCTTGATCTTGAAGGTGACAAATCGGTAGTTCCGTTTGGCTTTTAACTCCTGAAACCGCAGCTTACAATCATCATGAACGGCCATTCCAGACGCGGCATTCGCCTAAACCATAAATTGTTGCAACATAAATCCGAACTAAAACGCGTGGCAATACGTCCCAGTTCATATAATTGGATCGTCATGATCATGAAACAAACAAGTTTTTTTAAAATATTTTGATCAAATTAAGAATATGATTATGAAAAGATGCATACCATGGTTGATGGTGTGATTTGATTGTTCTTCAAATCTGAAAAACAATCAAACTTTTACTCAAGAAATTTTGGTGAAATTAAGGTTAGAAATTGTTTCAGCCTCTTATTCTTTCACCATTCATTATTCATATTATGACCAACAAAAAATAAGTTCTGTAATTTATGTTTTATGGTAGTTTTTATAAAAGTTGTGTAATGAATTTATGTTTGCAAAAGTAAAATTCCCATATAAATCATCCTTGCAAAAGTTGTGTTATTCAATTAATTTAATTAATGTATCATAAAATGTAAGAAGATAACCTTAAGGGATGGCGCACTTGAGTCCCTCCAGCAGAGGTCTCAGGTTCGAATCTAGCTTTCATTGTTTTTATGTGTTTAACCCCATGAAGGTCAGCTACCCAACGAAATTTGTGTTTTACGTGTTCTCATTGGCGGTATTGGTGGATCGTGGAAATTTATCAAATTTTATAAATAAAAAATGTAAGAATAGCATGATTTAACTATTACACCAGGTAGTGGTGTTTGAAGCCCCACGCTAGTTATCACGCCACGTAGCCGGAGGGCTTTATTGTTAACTAGCATGATGTGGGTTAACATTGTTTAACTAAAGTTTCTTTGAAAAAAAGGAAATCAGCATAGCACTCGCCAATGGAATGGCAGGAGTGATGATGCCGATGTGGTGGTGAGGCACCACTTCACACCGCATAGTTTTATAAGTTGCATGTTTAGTATGCTTGAACCTGGATTATAATGTCTATAAACAACTAAAATTTATAATCATCCATTATTAAACCTATGGTTATATGCATGATCTTACAAAAGCAACCTGTTTTCTTAAATCTAAATAAATTGACCATAAATAATTAGATTTATATGTCAATAAACATAACCACAACTCACATCCAAAGAGCCTCCAAAGTTCTCAACATCACAAAATCACAGCAATGTAACCATTTATAAACTCTTGGATCTTAACATCCATTTTACAAACTCTTGAACACATAAAATACCGAAAACTAAAAGAGTTCAAAATTGCATCCCAAACAGGATTGATCGTTTAATCCTTATCCGACAAAGTTAACCACTTTGGTCCCTTGTTTCTTCTTCGATTTTACATTTGGTTCGTTAGAAGCAGTATCAGCTTTCAGCTCAGACTTATTCTTTTCTTTACCAGCATCTATCATTGTGAAATCGTCTTCAAGATCATCACCGCTCGAAAATTTAGTCACCTGCCCTCTTGCCATACTTTCGATTCTAGATGCTAAGATCCACAAAAACAAATACCTGTGTTACTTGCAATAAACATCACAAACAATGGACTATAGTAAACACTTTGTAAGGAATTCTTACGTCTATTGTTACCCTCATTGGGCATGCTAGAACCTCTAGCGCTTTTGTTTGGGCAATCTTTCGCCAAATGCGTTACACCACTACATATTTTGCAACAACCACCCTGCAAAACAAAATTTTCATACATCAATTAAATCATAAACCCGAAAAAAGATGATAAAACACCACCGCACTTTTGCTAACAAGCCCACAATGAGAGTAAACAACATATACACACTTCAAGTACCTTAGGATAAATTCCATGCTCATTTTTAGGGCAATCCTTACTTAAATGTCCTTGTTGTTTACAAACAAAGCAAGTTGCATATTTTGTTCCTCCTGCATAATTAAATATGTTTATCAAAATATCATAAACAAAATTAACTACCAGAGTTGTTAAAGGCGATTAGCGACAAAAGTTGTTCCTCCTATATGCAACATAGCGAATACCGTTAAATAGCGGGCGCTATTTTTTAAATAGTGATACACTTGAAAAAGAAAATTTATATGTATATTATATCAAAATCACGCTATTTTGCATGTATATTTAACAAAAACCTTAAATCCAGCTATTTTATAGCTATATTTAATTGCTATTTATATTAAAAATGAAATCCCGCTATTTATCGCTATATTCCTTGTATGCTACGCTATTCGCTATAGCGACCGCTATTGACAGCTATCTTAGCTACCTCAACGTTCATAAGACTTTGTGTTGTGGGCTAACTCCCCTCTCCAACTCATCCTTTAACGCCCCTAAACACCATACCGTGATACTTAAAGGGGGGCGTTACCCCCTTTAACAAGCCGAGAAAAAAGTGGGGGCCCTTTTCACAACAACCAACCACCGATCTTCTTTTTTCTTTTATTTAAATATATGTTAAACCACGACGAGATAGTTAAAGGGTGGGTTAGCTAAAGCCCATTGTCTACGTGGCAGTGACATGGCGGGGCGTTATGTTAAACCACAACGCAAGGTCTAATAGACTATTACAACTTTAATTCATGATAATCAGTTTAAAGACACACCCATAAACCCGTAATTAAGCATGATAATTGCGAATATTAAAAGAGGGAAAATCAATCAAAATAACATTGGATGAGCAAGTTACCATCTTGAAGAGGCTGGAGGCATGAAGAAAGAGAATGCCCAAATTCTCCACAATTATAACATAACTTTTTGTCAATGTTCTCTTCATTCTTGTCAGGGCAATTCTTGAGACTGTGACCGCGCTGCCTGCATAACAAACATATCTGCGAACACAACATCCACAACTATAAGTTCCCAAAATGTCATAATTATCAACAACCCCGTATCAAAGATTGCACTGAACAACCAAAAATAGCATCCATTCACTTATAACTGAAAAAAAGGTTGTTACAATCAGCATAACCAAAAAAAAAAAAAGATTTCAACTTTAAGTCTTTGTTGAAATCTTATTGCCATTTGGACGTGGGTTTTGGAAAAAAAAAAAAAGATTGTTACAATCAGCATAACCCAACAAACAGATTGCAACTTTAAGTCTTTTATAATACCTTGGGAGCAATTGGATGTGGGTTTTGAAAATGATTACAATGTTTATGGTATATAGTTTTTTAAACGTCCAACAAAGCACAGCCACCCGACCCATACACAAAAAGGCACACACGCCCGCGATGGCGGACATAGCTGGTGACCCGGCCCGTCACCAATTCCAGAGGAAACACATGACCCGAAGACCCACTACGGTAAAATACCACTGCCCGACCCATAGGCAAAAGGCCACGCACCCCGTGATGGCAGACTTCGATGGTGACCCAGCCCATCACTAATTACAAAGGAAACCCACTACCCAAAACCCAAAGGCCCACTGTGGTCAAACCGCTGGCTCGTGCATGACATTTTATTACGAACGAGACTCTCCCGGTGACCTTCCCTAAATTAAGTCACCGGGTACCACTAGAGCACTGCCAATTTGGTGTATAGTAATAGGTAACAGTTCATACTAGCTCATAAAGCTCAAATTTTCAAAACCATAAGCAATTAACAAACTTGAAATAACATCAAATGCAGAATAAATAATAAATATATAAAACCTTGTGTTTTTCCCACTGGGCTTTTTCCGGGCAATTTTTGGCAATATGATTATCAGCTTTACAAATAAAACAGCTATCACCGGGTCTCATTCCGGGTATTCTAAGTGGGTGTTTTTTGCTACTGGATCTTTTGGGTTTACTCGGGTCATTGGGATCCGATTTCTTGCGCTTGAACTTGCTCTTGGTTTTCTTCTTCTTATGCGGATCCTTTGGGGCTGTTGGCTCGGGTTTGGGGAAGAGTTCCGGGTGCTCTTGCTTATATTTTTTGCGAGCTAATTTCTGCCGTTTGCACACCATTTTTGTGCGGAAAAGAAAGATGGATGGTGAAGTTGAAAGGAGGCGAAGAGAAAACCCTGTGGAGGAAGAGGGTTCAGAGGTTGGGGAAAAAGGCCCGTTTTTTACGAAGCCCGTAACTAAATGAAGCCCTAGCGCTGGAAATAGTCTACCAACTCGGAAGATTTTTAATGTTTTTGATTTTTGATTTATAGAACTGAAACATTTTCGGTACCGATTCGGTATCGATTTTTGATGTTTTTGATATCAGTCTGGTAAGGTACCAAATTGAAGATTCCTTTACAACTTCAGGACTTAATTGTAATTCTTATATTCTTTATGTATGTATGTGTACTTTATTTATCTATATAATTCGTTCATATCCCTCATTATCAGTTCTTTTCATTATCTCTGCATGGTATCATAGACCAGAAAAACGATCCCTTGCCCTCCCTCTGCTTCCGATCATCTTCCCTCCTCCTCTCTTCTCTTTTGCTCAGCCTTCCTTCTTCCATCTCAACCATGGCAGGATCATCTTCCAACACTGATACTATCTTCAACCTTGGTGCTGTTGCCCATATGATCACCACCAAACTCAACCCCTCGAATCACCTTGTCTGGCGCAGCCAAATGCAGCCCATATTCTCCCTCAATAATATGTTATCTCACATCGACGGCTCCTCGCCTCCTCCGGCAGCTGAAACGACTTCCGATGGCAAACCCACCGCCAATCCGTCGTATGCCCCATGGCTTGCGGCTGACCAGAAAGCAATAGTTATTCTTCATGCCTCGTTATCTGAAGAGGCACTTGCAGAAGTTATCGGTCTCTCCACAGCTCGCCAAAAGTGGTTGGCTCTTGAATCAGCGTTTTGCAATACCTCCATTGAACGAATCCATAATCTCCGGGATCAATTACGGCTCTCGTTAAAGGCAACACTTCTGTTTCCGAGTTTGGTTGTAAGTTTAAGGGTCTTTGTGACCAACTCTCTGGTATTGGCTATCCGGTTAATGAAAACAACAAACTCCATTGGTTTCTTTGTGGTCTTGGAGCCTCGTTTGAGACTTTTTATATTGCGGTACGTGCCTCTAAACCACCGCCCCCTTTCCGCGATCTTATCATCCAAGCCGAAAACCATGAACTGTTTCTCAAGTCTCTTCATGGTCATACACAACCTGTTGTTGCTTTCAATGCCCACACTACTAGGCCAAATAATAACCGAAGCCGTGGTGGTGGCCGTTACCCTCGTGGGAGTGGTTCCGGTGGTCGTGGTTGAGGCAGACGTCCTCCCCACTGCCAACTTTGCTGAATCGATGGCCATTATGCCAATTCATGCCCTTCACTCTACACCTTTGCATCTAAATCGCCCATCTCGGATTCGGAACTTGCCAAAGCATTCCATGCTCAGTGCCATGTTACGTCTATGGGTCCGGATTGGACCGCCGATTCTGGTGCCTCGGATCACATGTCCAACTCCACCAACAATGTCACTCATGCCACACTCGCTTCAGGCGATGCCAAAGTAATGTTTGGAAATGGTAATTCCCTCCCTATATCTCATGTTGGCACTACAACTATTGCTCAAAATATTCCCTTACACAATGTTTTAATAGTTCCTCATCTTGCCAGGAACTTATTATCTATTAGTAAACTAACCACTGATCACAATTTGGATGTGTTGTTTTCACAACCACACTTTTATATTCAGGACCGAACCACCAAACAGGTCCTAGCCCAGGGCAGATGTGAAGATGGGTTATATGTCTTGAAGACGGATTCTAAAGCGTTTGTTTCCCGGTCAACCGCACCTTTAAAAGCCTCTTTTGAACTTTGGCATTTACGTTTGGGACATGTGTCGTTCGACACTATTTTATCTTTAAATAAAACTGGATGTTTATTTGTCACTTTTATTTTGCCTAATCCAGGCCTATGTTCATCATGTGAATTATCTAAAAGCCATCAATTACCGTTTGATGTTAATGATAAACGGGCATCACAACCACTAGACTTGATCCATTGCGACTTGTGGGGACCTTCACCGGTTACATCTGTGGATAACTATCGTTATTATGTTGCATTTGAGGACGACTTCTCCAAATTTACTTGGTTCTATCCGCTTAAAACTAAATCTGGTTTCCAAGCTATATTATCAATTTTTATGAAGTTTGTTCAAACACAATTTTCACGGAAAATTAAGATTTTTCAAAGTGATGGCGGCACAGAATTTGTTAATCACCAAGTTCGTGACTTATTTGAACAAAATGGTACATTACATCGCTTATCATGCCCGTATACCCCACAATAAAATGGGAGGGTAGAACGAAAACATAGACATATCATCGAAACAGGTTTGGCGATGATGTTTAACGGTATGGTTCCTCTGTCCTACTGGGTTGAAGCATTCAGTTCAGCCGTATACATTATCAACCGGTTACCAAGCAAGTTACTACATGACAAATCTCCCTTTGAAATGTTATTTTCACGCAAGCCCATATATAACAACTTTCGTCCATTTGCTTGTCGTGTTTATCCCTATTTACGCGATTATGGCAGTCACAAATTGGAGCCACGCAGTATACCATGCATCTTCTTGGGGTATTGCTCTCAATATAAGGGCTTTAAATGCCTTGACACATCCACTTCTCGCATCTACATCACCCGCCATGCCCGCTTTGACGAGCTTGCGTTCCCCTTTGCTGGTGGTAATCAAAGTTCTGAAACATCATCCCTTCCACTCCATACTTTTTTGGAAGATACTAAACTTGACACCCCATCATCGCCTAACCCCCTACCTATTGCCCAGCCAAAACCACCCCACACATCAAGCTCATGTACTATTTGTCCAGATATTCTCGGGCCGATGTTGAACCAAAATGTTGGGGTATCCCAGCCTGCTCCCTCTTCACAGTATGATAACCCCAACCCAACATACCATTGAACCCACTTCCAACCAAATAAACCAACCTACTTCCGGTCACCCTGGTCCATCTTCCACCACTACACCTGCTCTGGTCCAAAATCCGATCCCTGACCCAAACCCATCCTCCATAGATTCCAACCCACTTCCTCCTCCCTCTATGCAAACTATTGCTCCCTCTCACCCCATGATTACTAGGGCCAAAGCAGGTATCTTCAAACCAAAATATCAAGCCAACCTTACTCACACAAAGACTCACCCCTTATTCTCAGCTTTGTTTGCCACCTCGGAACCGCGTGGTTTTAAATCCGCTTCCAAATCGTCTCATTGGCTTGAGGCTATGAAACATGAAATGAACGCCCTTTATAAAAACAATACGTGGACACTTGTCCCTCGCCCTACAACACAAAATGTTGTTGGCTCTAAATGGCTGTATCGCACCAAATACAAGGCAGATGGATCTATTGACCGACATAAGGCTCGCCTGGTGGCTCAAGGCTTCAGCCAAGTTCCTGGCATGGATTACTTCTTTACCTCTACCCTAGTTGTAAAAGCCTCCACCATTCGGGTTGTTCTATCCTTAGCCATGATTAACCATTGGCGCCTACATCAACTCGATGTAAACAATGCCTTTTTGCATGGCAACTTGAAGGAAGTTGTTTACATGGAACAACCACCTGGGTTTATCAACCCCTTGTTCCCCACTCATGTATGTCGTCTCAATAAGGCTCTTTATGGCCTTAAACAAGCATTGCGGGCCTGGTTTCAACGCTTAAGTACATTTCTCACACAACATGGCTTTTCATGTGTCGGTCAGATCCTTCACTCTTTGTTTTCAAACGTGACTCCATTGTCATGTATCTCCTAGTTTACGTGGATGATTTAATTCTAACGGGAAATGATAATACAGTTATCTCATCATTTATCACACGGCTACACAATGAATTTGCCATTAAAGATCTTGGTAACCTAAATACTTCCTTGGTCTTGAAGTCTCCACCTCGACAGATGGATTATTTTTATCTCAATCTAAATATGCTCGAGATATACTTGAACGTGCGGGCCTCTTGGATTCCAAACCAATACATACACCTCTCGCAGCCAATGAATGCCTCAACTCTATTGGCTTACCATACTCAGATCCTACTCATTACCGCTCTCTTGTTGGAGCCTTGCAATACCTAACCATTACCTGTCCCGATATTTCCTATGCAGTGAATCAGGTTAGCCAATTTCTTCAAACCCCAACCATAACTCATTATAAATGTGTTAAACGAATCTTGCAGTATGTCAAAGGGACTATTGCCTATGGCCTCACCTTTACCAAACCCTCTCGTACATCTATTCTGGGCACTCTGATGCTGATTGGGCTAGATGCATTGAAACCCGTCGCTCGACCTATGGCTATTCCATCTTTCTCGGCGGGAACCTTGTCTCTTGGAGTGCCAAAAAGCAACCCACAATAGCTCGGTCTAATTGTGAATCTGAATACCGGCCATGGCTAATAGTGCTGCTGAGATCATTTGGAATACTCATCTGCTAAAAGAACTCCATGCTCTCCCTCCCGATCGCACCTACGTTACTTTGTGACAATCGTAGTGCTCTACTCCTAACCCAAAATCCAGTTTCACATAAACGAGCCAAACATATAGACCTTGATTATCACTTTATTCGTGAACTTGTTATCTCAGGTAAATTATACACTAAGTTCATTCCAACCAAGCTTCAAGTGGCGGATATCTTTACCAAAAGCCTTTCACGGCCACAGTTTGAGTTCTTTCGCTATTGGACCACCTCCGTTTCGCTTGAGGGGGGATATTAAACCAAATTGAAGATTCCTTTATAGCTTCAGGAGTTAATTGTAATTCTTATATTCTTTATGTATGTATGTATATTTTATTTATCTATATAAATCGTTCATATCCCTCATTATGGGATATCTGTTCTTTTCATTATCTCTACAAATGCCAATACTGGTATCGAACCGTATCATACCTGGTATATTCAGTATCGATACCGATACCCAATTTTAGAGTTTTTCAGAACCGAGCTCGACCCTACTATCAACAAGTCCATCAAATTTTGTAAAGTGAGAATTGTAGCAAGTCTATAATCTCACTCTCCCTGAATTTCTATGTTATAAATAATAATAATAATAATAATTATACACCCTTGTCTGAGCCTCTTACTAAGACCGAACGGTGTCGCGACATTGAAATGGTATAGATGCCTCAATTACGTCGGATGAGATTAGATGGTCCTCAAATGTAAACTTCATTAGATGGTCCCACTAAGTGATTACATAATTACGTACTAACCATAGCTATAAAACACAAAACATACAATACACAATATCACGGAATGCCTATTATTTCAAGTCTAATCACGTATTAAGTATAATGTGATACAATATAGTGACCAATTAACCTACAATAACCACATAATGTTGTTTATTACATATTTAATTACATAATAAAGCGTAAACAATTAACTTCTCATTATTGAATTGTAATCATATATCACGTAAAAAAAGTTTATAAATTAAGAAAACTATAGCAATAGCATACTTAGATTAAAAATAATGAAATATTCAATAATACGTTGTAATTTAAAAAAAAATATATATTATCTTATGAAAAAAATTATACCATATTTAAAAATCGTGAGGGGAAATTAGTTATGAGTCAACAATATTAAATCTTCTGATAATACTCTTGTCGTTAAAGGTCTCACACACCTAGTACGAATTGCCATCTTACACAATATCATTCCTATAACAACTTTATGTAACTTGATGCCATACAATTAAATCATCCTTTAAATTTTGTTAATACATAGTTGATTTTTTGCGGTATTGATAAAACAAATTAAAAAAGAAACATAAATCATCGTATTCCGTCATCACTATCTTCATCCAACACACTCTTGAGTACCAAGTACCAGACCAACTTTATAGAAGAGTTACTTCTATCGGTTGATATCTCACGATTTTGTATAACCCACTTATGGTGTTAGAATATTCTTGTTTATGATAGGTTTAAGTCTAGACACTAGATCTTAGGGGTGACCAATGGGATAGGATTTTGTTTATTAGACTTTTGTATTTATCTTATTGTAAAAGTGTGTCTCATACCTGACCTAATACATGTTAGGGTATCCATGTATATTTTTATCGACAGTAACAAATTAAAATATGATAGATTTTATACACATCATCCTCATTGTAAGATGTTTAAAATATCTAAAATATGTAATTTCATGTTGATATAAATCTCAAAGTTTGTATTTCATAGCATACAATATATAAATAATATCATCGAATACATATTCTAACAAAAGATAAGGCCGAAGTAAACTTTTATTGAGTGTATATGTATTTTCAACATGAACTTATACCAAACGATTACATTCAAGTGTTTTGGGAGCTCAAAGCATACTATATGAAAAATAAAATAAAAACAAGTGGCGGTACTTTTGCTAAAGTAATATCATCTTGCGCATAATCAATTATACGCCTTTATTTCTCTATATGTGATCCTTTTTTAGTATAACTATAACCAACAAACACGCGAACATCGTATATCAAATACTTTGGCTCAGCCTATTCTAGCAAGAAGTCACACTAAAAGGGACCAATGGGAGATGGGGCCGTGGCCGGGGAAATGTCAACCACAAATTTTGCAGGCACCGTTGGTCCAGGTGCAACATTGCCCGAGCTCCTGATCTCACTCATCCCTCTTCTTTTGTTATCTCCATCAGTTTGGCATAGGCTTGGCAAATATACACCTTTTCATGTAACAAGTATAAATTTGGTTAAGTACCATCAAACATATAGTTTATAATATGAGAATAGTTATTTTACATAAAAAAAGACCAATTTACCTTCACCCACAGCAAGATTAAAATACAGATCAACAATGTTGGGGCAACCAGTGTAACATTGAGTCGAGCAAAGTTTTTGCATGAACTTAGAGTCGAGAAGGGAGTCAGAAGAGATCCCAAGAACATTACGGTCAAGCCCACATGCCTTTAGGCAACGGTCACTTTCGATCCAGTTTGTGACTTGATCAGTATCAATTTGTGAGGTGCTGCAAACAAACACCTCTTTCCCACTCCTTCGGACATTTTTCTCAAGCACACATCGCTTCCCACTTGATGAGACCGCAAATGCACATGCATCCTTGTTCAAATTTTCACACAAAATGTTACCTACATACAAAATGACGTTTTATAAGTGTTTTTTCGTTTATATGCAAATAAAACATAAAAAAGATATGTCAAAATTACCTAGTGTGGCTTCAACCGAGAAGGCGAAAATAAGAGCACAAACCAAAAGGGACTTGGAGGAATAGAACGAATTCATTGTTGATAAGGACACAAAGAGCAAGTTAGACAATGCAATATTGTGTTCTTTATAATAAGCTAGTGAAGTGAAGGTATTTGAGTTTGGTGATTAAATGGTACCTATTTATAATATTAAGGGTTACCAAGCTTCCACAATTCATGGCGAATTATTACTTTGACTTCTTTGTGGCCTGTGGAATTTCTTTGATCAAAGACTTTTAGCTTTGATTTTTCCGTCAATTGAACACAAAACAAAGAAAAAAAAAACAAGCATTTCTTATTTGATATTTAAAAATACGTTAAATACAATGTTAAAATGGTACTTTGCTATAGGAATTTTTTGAGGTGACAAATGTGTAGAGTCAGTTGGGTAGGATCTGACCGATTTGAGATTAATAAACCTAAACGTGATCAACATATTTATATGTGTAAAAATATCACATAACTCGGACACGATGATAAACATTTAACTTACAGATGACATTAGATGACATTATGTAAACTAAACGTATAAAAAATGTTGGGTTGTTAACAAATTAAGAGGGCGCTTGAGATTGAGTTTGGAAATAACTTATTGACTTATTAAAAAGCCAATAAGTCATTTTTAAAAGCCATGATTTGAGGTCTTTTCCAAATGATTTATTTTTCAATAAGTTAATAAGTTATTTCTAGACTCAATCCCAAAAACACCCCTTAAGTTTCAAATAAGCAGAAATTATGATATTTTTATATTTTCTTTTTTGATTCAGTTAATATTCGAATCAATTATTCACATTTTACAATCTTGGCTTAATATAACTCATCTAGTGTAAACTACCCAAACATGCTTTAACCCAATCCAAAAGGTAATTGTTTTTTAGGGATTACACTAGGGTGGAGGTAGTGTACACAGAGGGGTAGTCTATGACTCTATGCTACTCTCCTTAACTCCGTCTCCGTATTGTAAAAATGCCTCTCAACTCTGTCTACATAGTGTTTTTTTATACCAAGGATACCTCTGATTCCCAAATTTTAATTTTTTTGTTTAGATATCTCTAAATTTTTTAGTTAGATCCGTCACTGATTAACACTCCTACAGATTATGATAATTTTATTAACGAGTAAAAGAGTAATATAATATATTATTTTTTGAAATTAAATGAATATATCAAATATTAGTTGCTTGATACCGTAATGAAATAAATTTATGAGAACTGAATGATCAACCAATTTATTTATATTTTATTTTACTTTTCTAGTTTTATTAATTTAAATTAATAATTAAAGCTAAATTGTTCTAGAAAAATAAATGTCTACTAGTTTGCAAAATATAAATATTATATTAACTATAAAACTCTAGAAAAATAATGTCTGCTAGTTTGCTAAATATAAATATTATATTAACTGTAAAACTCCTTCAAAGAAAGATTACTTCTCATAAAAAAGCTAAAAAAAAAAAACCTTTAAAATGAAATAGTCGCATCTTATTGAATTGTCCACACTTTAGTCCATTTCGTCTTCTTTTGGTTTATACCAAACGCTACTTATACTCCATCTAGAAGTATCCCAATATATTAAATTAAAACTTGATGGGTCAAATTCATTGATTACTTGGTTTTACAAAAATTATCAAATATCAATTATAAATACATCGACTTTTATTGAAACTTTTCGGGCTGTAATGTTTCCAGGGTTAACTTGTGGTTAACCGGGTTTTATTAAGAGTCCACTGCTATTTTCGTCCATATAGGTTGTCCAATTATACCAGTTCAAGCCAAATTTCAAATTTATACCATTTTCGTCCCTGACATTCTTGAAACATGTCAGTTCCGTCCAAAAAACCAACGTCTGTCAAAACCTGCTGGCATAATTGGACAACCATAGGGACGAAACTGGCATAACAGGCGTTAGTTTGGACAGAACTAGCATGTTTCAAGAATGTCAGAGACGGAAATTGTGCATATTTGAAATTTAGTCTGGACCGACATAATTAGAAAAACACAGGGACGAAAATGACAGTTAACTCTTTTATTAATAAAGTTTGTTAGACGTTTAAAAGAAATTACTAGTTTTACCTTATCTCAAGATTAATTTACTCGTTTCTCTTATTTCACATCTTCGTAATCATATTAATTTGTTATTAACAATTGAGTATGCCAACTTGATCAGCATATATTTTTGTGTCCTAAATTAGTCATGTTGTAATCAAATAACTATCAAAATATACAGCATAACAAACGAATTTTATTAACTGGTGTGGTTTTATTTAGATGTACAATTAAAAAAAATGTATATAAAACTTTGTTGTAATCATATTAAACTTTGACAACAAGTCCACCAACTCAATTGACGGGTAACCAAGTCTACTCGACTTGCATTGTGAACACATTGAATGTGAGTGTCTGATCAACAACGAACGCTTGGTTGACATGTGGAAGCATTAAGCAAATGATGGTCAGTATCGGTTATTCGGTTGGTTTTTTTGACTTCTTTCGTTGATCATACGGTGCATACAAGTTGAAGAGGGTTCACTTTAATAACAATAAGAGTGTATGGGGCGCTATCGGTGAAGGGGAAGAGGGGGCAACTCCCCTCGCGGGAACACCGTCGTCAACCCTCTTCACCTCGCGGTGAACTCACTCGTATAGGGAGCATTCACCGATCAAAAAATAGGAGAGAGAGGGTTAATGATGGGTCATACTTTCTTCCACCCAATCACACTTTTATTTTATTTTTAAACAAAAAATTGTTTGGATTGAGTGCTACCAATGTTTGAGTACAAAATAAGAAGTGGAGAGGGAGTTGACATCGCAAAATATGATTGGATGGGTGGAGAGATGACTATTCCACCCGAGTCGAGCGCCTCTTACTAACTATATTGAAAGTGTTAATTAAGCTTAATTAAAAAATAAATCTCAATGTTATGAGTCTCCTTGGTATATGCTAGATCTTGGTTTTAAGAAGGAATATTGGATTTTAATAATCTCAACTATTCGCCGTTGGCCGCTAACAGTCCCAATTTCAAAAATAACCACTGATAGTCCCAACTATTGACATATTAGCCACCAATGGATCCTGACTAACAGAACCCTAACGCCGTTAGTCTCCGGTCACCCGAAAACCGTTTTTGGATAATCATCTTTAATAACATTTGTCTCATTAGCATGTTAATTCTTGTTCAAATTACCATTTATTTAAACTAACTAAACTTATTCCGCAGATGACATAAAGCTCTCTTTGTTCAACTGGATAAAATAGGGCCGAGGTTCAAAGTATGCCATTCTTAGATATTTAGATTGGAGTCGTTTTTTTGCTTTTTTATAATTTTACATCTTGTTATAACTTTGCTAGCTTCTTGCTTGTCTTTGCTCTCTTTTTTTCGTAATATCTGATTGTATAAATTTACAAAATTTGTATAAAAGAATAAAATGATAACCGAACACCAAACAAGACTATTATACGTGACATTTTTTTTTCTCCAAAATGTTAGGCAAACGTATTATCTACAAAAACAAATAATAGTATTTTTAATTAGAGGCCAAACGAAAATAGGCCATCAAAAAGTATGTTTTTGTTTTCTCATTTCTTTGCCGTCATCAGCGGGGCAAAGGCACACAAATTGTTAGGTCTCATGCCACATTCTACGGTGTAATTGATAATTATTATTTTACCTATTTCTTAATTTTCGTATTTTTCTGATATAGATTTTTCATAGCTAACTAGTAATTTGTCCCGCGCGCGTTGCGGCGCAAGTACATCGCAAGCATCGTAAGGATTAATGCAAACATTATGTGATGCATTAACCATATGAAAACGTGTATTTTGACGTATTCGATTGAACTCAATGTAACCTATATAATTATTGCGATTGAGTCAAAACGTAAAGTTAATCGGATTTTATACGGTACAATGAAGTAGTAGCCCAGCGTCCAAAATTGTTATTTTTTAAATTTTGGATTAAGTAAAATAGAGTAGTAGTCTATCGCAAAATTATCATTTTTGAAATTCAATAGCCAATCAAGAGGGTAAAAATGAAATTTGAATAAGAAGTTAGGAGTAAAGGAGATAAGTCCAAGCAAAACAAAGTGGTAAAAGGAAAATATGCACCGACATTACATTTTAAGAGTATATAAATAAATATCACTTTAACCTTTCACTTTTGATTTGAAGTTACATTACACTTGTAGAGACAAATACCATATCATTAAACACTAAGTTAATACAATAAGTTAATATCATTATTTTTCATTATTATTATTATTATCGTTATTTTTATTAGTATTAGAGTAAATTGCGGTTTTGGTCCCTGTTGTTTAGTGCTTATTGTTATATTTTACAAAATGCAAATGTCTTACGATTTACATACAAATGTTTCTATTTAATTACGGTTTTGGTCCACTACATTAACTCCATTCAACTTATAGTTCAATCCTGATCACATGAGAGGTATGTGTTAGGCATTTTGATAATTAACCATTCAAATAAAATAAAACAAATATTAGAGTAAATTGTGGTTTATATGCATTTAACTGTGCTGATCGACTGAATCAAAGAGTATATTATATTATTGAAAACAAAGTCTATTAACTAATTCCAAAGAAATAAATAGATATCCTTTATTTTCTTTTGTAATTGGTTAGATAAAGTAAATCAGTACACCTACATTCTAATTGTAAACATGATTTTCAAACAATAAATCATTTGCCTATTTTACATAGAACTAGCTATGTAGCATATGTATTTGTAGATTTTAAAAACTCTTTAATTTGAACATATATATTATTTTATCTCATTGGTGATAACATACAAATTATACGCTATTTTAATCTTAAAAAGGTGATACATATATTATGTCATAATCTGGTATATATGTGTCCATAAAGCTTACTGTATTTTTTTTAACTCAGAAGCAATAAACAATAAATGATAGGGACTAAAACCGTAATTTACTCTAATATTTGTTTTATTTCATTTGAATTGTTAGTTACCAAAATGCCTAACACATGTCTCTCATGTGACCAAAATTTAACTATAATTTGGATGTAGTTAATGTGGTGGACCAAAACCGCAATAAAATAGAAACATTTGTATGTAAATTGCAAGATATTTGGGTTTTTTTTTCAATTTAGCAATAAGCATTAAACCATAGAGACCAAAACCGCAATTTACTCTTATTATTATTATTATTAAACGCATATTAGCATCAAGGCTAAAAAACTGTTATGACTTTATATAATAAAATTTTTACGGCATGTCTACATGTCACATTGTATAAGTAGATTTGTGAATTGTGATAAACTAGTTATATTCCCCCGCGCTTCGCGGTGGAAAATCAGTTGGTATTAGTTCGGTTTGTTATAATTTCTGCGTTATCGTAATCCAAAGATAACACCTTACATCGATCGAAAACAATAAAATCAAAGACCAATACCGATATTGTTGTTGTTCAGTTTATATTTCTTTGATTCGTTTGCGTTCTTGCTTATTTTTTCTCTCAACATTGCAATATAGGTTTTATTGAAAACAAACACTATACTGCTATTGTACCAAACCGAACCGAAACCGATTGAACAACATTTGCATCAATACCGGTATTTATTTTTATTGTTTTTTTGCTTTGGATAACTGACACCGTATCACTACCGTACCATACCAAACGGAACTTGACAACATCAATATTGATATGTATTCATCGTTATGGTTTCCTGTTTGATAACGGATATCGTGCCGTTGCGGTAGTGAACATGACGTAAACAACGGTTTTAGTACAAATATTAATTTTATTGTTTGCTCTTTCGATAAGCTGACGCTATACCGCTATCATACAAAACATCGGTATCTAGATTCATTTTTATGGTTTCCGGTTTCAAAAATTTTCATTTATACAACTATATCTACAACTTAAATAATAAAAAATAAATAAAATTAGATGTTGATTTAAAATTACTAAAAGATCTCATTGTAATAAAATTCTTTGATTAACAATTGGAATAATCTTTAGATGATTTATTGATTTTCATGTGGATAGAAAAAACAATTCGTATGAATGGCCCTTTGAGTTTTCCATTCATTTACATTTAGTTAATTATTATTTATTCTTTTACCAACCTGTTGCTACACACCCCAAAAACGAACTCACCGTCTTCCCCCCTCTCTCATTATTTCACTAACTTTGCCACCGCCCTCCACCGACGTAACCACCACTGTAACCGCCTCGCCGCCACCACAATCTCATAAGGCCACCACAGCATCTTTGACCAGGCTTTTGCTGCCTTTTCTTGGCCGGCAAAACCACCGAATTATTTAAAATTGAATCCGTTGAGTGGTCAACCGACATGATGTGAACCGATCACTACTATCACAAATCTGAATGAGGTCAAGGCGACGAAGTTTTTAGGAGACCCGACCCATCTTTGACGGATCTGGCCACACCGGCTAGGGTTCCGGCGAAGGTTTCAGACACCCACTTTGCACCTGCATGTCCGATTGTCATGAAGATCAGCGAATTTAAGGTGGGTGAGGGCCATATAAGTAAGTTCATCCGATTTTGATGTCTTTTTCCGGCGACGGTTGACAAATCCGGCAGTTTAGAAAACGACGAAGACCAGCTGGCGAATAATCCATGGTGGCGCGGCGGCGAAGGGTAAAGACTGGTGGTAACCACTCACGTCGACAGACGACGGCAACAACAACACCGCCGCCAAACCGCCAGCACAACCCACTCACTACCACCACTCTTTCTGAGAATTGTTGTGTAATCTTTGGTGGTTTTGTTGTAGCTGAAAGGTTTGAAAAAATGAGATGGTGATATGCAAAGGGGGAAAAAAGAAGAAGAAAAAGAAGGCAATAGCCAGGCAGCACTCAGCTGGCTGGCACTGTTAACGGAAGATGGTAAATGGTGCTGGCTGGCAGGCACTGTTAACGGAAGATGGTAATAGACACTCGAAACAAGTTCATGTATCTACTATAATCTTAAAGATGTTATGAATCCTACAAATATAATATAAAAGAAAAATAAGTAGTTTTGTAAATTGTGATAAATAGATAAATGACACAAATTGGTATATAAACTAAAAAAAGTTAGAAATTTAACCATGTTTTATACACTCAAGTTATTGATATGTAAACATAAATTATACAGCTGAAAAAATTTCTTATATGTTATGGTTACAACTTAGATATTTACAAATTACAAGTTCATAAGAAAAACTTTTATAAATATATGGAACACAAATTGGTCATTTAACATAATTTTAAGTCTTCAAAATATATTTTTTATTTTTAAACCAATTTTTTTCACGATTTTTAAAAGGTCATAATTTTTTCATACCTTAATATGTTTTTTAAACATCGTCATAAAAACAACATTCTATTCTCTTCAATGTTAGTATACTATTGTTATACATAGTTTGTTTATTCAAAACAAAATAACATATTATGTGATTACAAGTGTTTGTGTTTCTCAGAGTATCATGCAGACACACCTCTAGTACACTAGTACTAGTAGTGTGTGTAATTGTGTATAGAGAAAGAGAGAGAGACGTGTGAATCAAGTTGAAGCAGGGAGAGAGAGAAAGCAACAGCGCCATGGCGGAAACTTCCGAAGAGATAGCACGATCCAAATTATCAACTGCTTGCATTCCATGATGATAAACAAAAGAGTTGATCATCAATTATCTAATAACATGGATCAATGCGATCCCTTTGGAAGCTTCCACCTGCTGCAACAAAATCAAATATTTTAAAGGTTTTTTTTTTCTTCCAATTTGGTTGTATGACATGCATCAAGGATTGTTGGATAGATATAGGATGTGATGGGAGCTGCATTGGGTGGTGGGGTGGGAGAGGAGAAGAGTTTACTCTCACATGTTTATGTTTTATCGGTTGGAAATCTTAAGTAGGGTTGTGTGATTGATTGCGTGTGTTTATATTTTGGACAATCTAAAATTAAAAATGACATTTTTTACAATAAATGGAGTAAAATATTCAAGAATACTGATGTATTCAATCAATCTTTATTTATGCTTTTGGTTTCTAAGTTCCAGTAAAACTAATGCAATCATTTAAAAGAAATTAATTAAGTTATACATTCATAGAAATTAAATGAAGGCTAAGTGGTCTTGTATAGCCGTATAGGTCTTATGAGGGGAAATGGTGTCCATCCAACGGTCAAAGGAAGAACCATTGGCGACATCAACCTCGCTAGTGATAGATATTTTTGAATTATGTAAATAAGTCTCTTTAGAATGGTAAAACATGGTTATTTAGAATATGAATAATCTTTATATACGGGAGAAGAAAAAAATATAAATGTTCTAAAGGCTCCAATTATAGATTTCACATTCGTCTTTCATTTTCATGCATTGTTCTTTTCTTACTACCAAACAAGTTTGATTTAGTTCACAGGCTATAATTAATATGTGATGAATTATAATGGAAATAAAGGAGTCTTTTTGCATAAAATTATTTTACACATTATATCTATTATTGTATGTTTGTGTATTTTATGTTGAAATATAGTGGGGTGTTTTGGGTATGAGTTGCAATCAAAGAGCTAATTATGGTAATAAACAGCTAAGTGATATAAACAATCAAGAGACAACATACATCATGCACATGGACTTATAACCCCACAATTGGTCCTTTGTCTATGAATATAAGAGGGGGAGAATAATGGAGTTATGGACCATTTTTGTTAATGGGATCCTACTAACTTAACCATTTTCTTAATAATTCTACTATATGTGGGAAGATTTATTTGAGAAGAAAAATAAATAAAGAAGAAAAAAACAAAGAGTATAATTGTAAAACACTAAATAGTTTTTCTCTCATCTCACTAATTATTATCTTTCACTAATTTATTAGCAATAAAGACTATCATCCTCCACACAAAATTTTTTGCCTACACACATCAAAATTTATCTTACACGTTTTGAAATTTATCCTACACATATTGAAATTTATCCTACACAGTTCGTAATTCATCCTACACACCTCGTAATGTATCCTAGTGTCACACCCCAACCGATGGCGGAGACATCGGGGTTAGTGGCACTAGGCGACCAGATTGATTTCACGAGATGTTCCATAACAATCATTTAACATATCACAACCTGCTTAATATCCCATACTATTAAACGTAACATTTAAACAATTATTACAAAACGGAGATTTCTCATAAAATTCAACCGGGTTCGATTTCCCTAGATTTCATACATAAGTTCCAAAACTGAAATACATCAACAAATTAACTAAACAAAACAAACGAAACTAAGCAACATCCAAGCATCCACGCTAAATCCTCAACCTGTTACATACGTTAAAATACAAATCAATACAATTAAGTAAATGTGAGCATACAGGTTTAAGTACTACTAGCATAATCGAGAAAGCGTTCGCGAATTAATCTAACTACATAGCATGATACACCGAAACATTTTCACACAGATTAACATAGGCTTATTTCTCATGCTAACTACCGTGAGAAGGCTTGCGCGTCCATCCTAACTAGACCCCGTCGGGTGTTAGCCAAACTATAATACCATACTAGCTAAGGAGGCAAACTAACGAAAATAAGTCCTAGTCACATGTTTCTAGCATCACGTATTGAGCACATATAATTAGATTATCCGCGTGTGATAAACAGTTTGATGTGTGTAGTGATTTTGATATATGAACGTATGTTACACCCAAAAAGTGCGTTAAAGCGAAAATGGGTCAAGTATACTCACTGTGGGTGCGTGTAGGTAAGAGTTCGGGATCTGAGGAGAGTTGAGAAGAGCGCCGGATCAGCCTGCATACGCGAACGGAAGTGCATCAGTCTCCGAAAAGCTGAAACGGTTAAGTCTTGGTTGGGCAGTAGCCAAGTTCGGGCGAACTTGTGTGTAAACACACAAGTTCGAGCGAACTTGTATGGTTTGGGTGAGTTGTGAGTCAAGTTCGGGCGAACTTGTAAGAAAGTCTTACTGAACATGCAAGTTCGGACGAACTTGTTTAGTTTCCTAAGAAACTAGACAAGTTCGAGCGAACTTGTAAGAAAGTTGGGTGGAATGGACCTAAGTTCGGTCGAATTTGGCCCATTTGGGCACAAGTTCGGTCGAACTTGACCAGGGGGTTGCTGATTCTTGAGCGAAGTTGATGTTTTCGGGTCCAAAATCTTGCGTTTTCGCTTCGTTTGCTGAGTAAATCGAGTGTTCATCCTTCCAACCCTGTGCTACTGAGCAAACTTGGGTCAAGGAGGTCTTTTAGAGCAGTTTTAGCCGTATTACAAAAGCGTGGGCTAATCCGGGCGAACTCGGGGTTCGTTCGGATTAGTCCGGCTTGTGTAAACCAACATAAACGTCCTTGTGCTTCCAGATCTTGGATCTTGAATGATAGATGTTCGTTTCATACCAGAAAATGAACAAAACACCATCAAAAGTCCGTATCTTGTGTAGAAATCAATGGTTTCCAAAGGTTTTTCTCAGATCTATCACTTACAAGCCAAGATCTTGCAGATCTCGTGTTTGGGAAGTCTCTACTATCGCCAAACGAACTCGTATTGTGTAGATCTAAGCTTAAAACAGAAGTTTTTGAAGAAAAAGATGAAGGTTTTCGTAAAAGAATGAGTTTTGATGAAAACGAAGGCTACGCCTTGTGCTAAAATCGTTATAAAACCTTTGTAGATCGTTAATAAACGTTGTTGCAGTGAAATCAGGTTGATTCTTACTTAGGACATGAAGGTTTCGGGTTTTGAGAGCTCTGGGCGAACTTACAGCAAGTTCAAATGAAAGGAATGACTGAGTATTTATAGGTGAAGGCAAAAATGAGGGCTGGTGAGAGCAAGTTCGGCCGAACTTGCATGAAATTCATGCAAGTTCGCGCGAACTTGAGTGATAATTGGAGGAGAATGGCTAAGTTCGGCCGAACTTGCATATGTATATGCAAGTTCACACGGACTTGATGTAAAAGGGAGCTCTTGTGTCTCAGGCAAGTTCGGGCGAACTTGTGGTAGACAAGTTCGGCCGAACTTGGCCTGGTGACCAAGATTCGTTTGTTGATTTCGCGTTACAAGTTCGTTTGACTATTCGGTTCGTATTAGATAGATATATTAAGCGTTTTAGTAAAGCATTAAGCGTTATAGTTGATATAATATTGCGATTTAGCGATTCGAGAGTGCGAGAGCGATTGTAATCATAACCAATAACACACATAACACATAATTAATATAATACCACGTAAATAAGTGCGATTCGCGATGTGATGAGATTGGCGTTGCGATTTAATAAGCGATTAGATGCGTTAATAACGTATAACACCATAATTAATTAACATAAACTTTATTATCAACCGAATCTCGGAATTACAAAAGAAGGTAAACAGGAAACAAAAATGGAAAGATAACAATCGAATTTTCGAGTTGTTACAGTCTCCCATACTTTAGGGAATTTCGTCCCGAAATTAGGCAGTGGCCGTAACAAAGAGGTGCGGATATTTCGTTTTCATATCATTTTCGAGTTCCCAAGTGAACTCGGCGCCGCGTTTGCCTTCCCATCGGACCTTCACGATCGGGATGCGTGAGCGTCGAAGTGTCTTGGTTTCTCGATCCATGATCTCAACGGGTTTTTCCACGAAATAGAGCGTTTCATTAATTTGCAGATCTTCAAGAGGGACATGCAGATTTTCTTCGGCGAGGCATTTCTTGAGGTTAGACACGTGGAAAGTCGGATGTACATTGTTAAGTTCCTCCGGTAATTCGAGACGATAGGCTACTTTACCGAGTCTTTACAGAATCTTAAAGGGTCCTACGTATCGAGGCGCTATCTTTCCTTTCTTGCCGAAGCGGACCACTCCCTTCCATGGTGCAACCTTTAGGAGAACGTGATCTCCTACTTCGAACTGCAGGGGCTTGCGGCGTTTATCGGCATAACTCTTTTGACGACTCCGAGCTTTCAAGAGGTTGTCTATGATTTGGAGGATCTTGTAGGTTGTTTCCTGAATTAGCTCGGGACGGTGATCTGTGCTTCGCCGATCTTGTGCCATGCAATAGGTGATCGATATTTTCTTCCATACAGTGCCTCAAAAGGAGCCATTTAATGCTGGTATGATAACTATTATTGTATGATAATTCGATTAAAAGTAAGTGCGTATCCCAGTTACCACCGAAATCTATGATGCACGCACGAAGCATGTCTTCGAGGGTGCGGATCGTGCGCTCGGTCTGACCGTCGGTTTGAGGGTGAAAAGCGGTACTGAGATTGAGAGTAGTACCGAGAGCGGATTGAAAAGTCTCCCAGAGACGTGAAGTAAAGCGACCATCGCGGTCAGAAATGATGTCACGAGGCGTCCCGTGTTGACAAATGACTTCGTCGGTATAGATTCGGGCTAACCGTTCGACCTTAAAGTCTTCTCGTATAACAATGAAGTGCGCGGATTTAGTAAGACGATCAACGATAACCCAAATGCTATCGTGACCGGATGAAGTACGCGAGAGTTTAGTAACGAAGTCCATAGCTATACTCTACCACTTCCACATCGGGATTTCGGGTTGTTCGAGTAAACCAGAGGGCCTTTGGTGTTCGGCTTTAACTTTCGAGCAAGTTAAGCATTTTGAGACGTACAAGGCGATATCCTTTTTCATGCCCGGCCACCAATACTTAGGACGAAGGTCCTGGTACATCTTGTCGGCACCGGGATGAATGGAATATCGAGATTTATGAGCTTCGGTCATTAGCAAATTATAGAGATTATCACGAGTAGGAATCCAAATACGATCGAGATAGTAATAAATACCATTAGGCTTACATACGAGCTGAGATTCGGCACCACATTTCATTTCTTCTTCCAAAGTATTCTCGTTAAAACATGCGAATTGAGCGGAGCAAATCATGATTTCGAGATCATTCAAAGCTTGAGAGTCACGAACACTATATACATAGCTTTGTCGACTCAGAGCATCAGCGACGACGTTTGCTTTGCCGGGATGGTAGCGTATCTCGTAATCGTAATCGTTGAGAAGTTCAACCCATCGACGTTGTCGCATGTTTAGTTCTTTTTTATTACAGATATGTTGTAAGCTCTTATCGTCGTTGAAGACGTACACTTAGTACCGTAAAGGTAGCGTCGCCATATCTTTAATGCAAAAACAACTGCATCGAGTTCGAGATCGTGGGTTGTGTAGTTCTTCTTGTGGATCTTGAGTTGTCGAGACGCATACGCGATAACCTTGTCTCGTTGCATAAGCACACAGCCAAGACCAAGATTAGAGGCATCGCAGTAAACAACGTAATCGTCGTTTCCGTCGGGTAAAGCGAGGACAGGAGCGTTGCATAGCATACGCTTGAGCGTTTGAAAAGCTTCCTCTTGCTTGGAATCCCAAACAAAAGGTTTGTCTTTATGAGTTAAAGCGGTAAGCGGAACGGCGATTTTTGAGAAGTCGGTGATGAATCGATGGTAGTAACCCGCCAATCCAAGAATTGAACGGATTTCAGATGCATTCTTCGGTGTAATCCAACTCTTGATTGCTTCAATCTTTGCAGGGTCGACGTGAATTCCTTGACTATTAACGATGTGGCCGAGAAATTGGACTTCTTCGAGCCAGAATTCACATTTGGAGAACTTAGCATAAAGGCGATTTCCTTGAAGAAGTTTGAGAACTAAACGGAGATGACACGCGTGTTCGTCTCTCGACTTCGAGTAGATAAGGATATCATCGATGAAAACATTGACGAAACGATCTAAGAAAGCTTTACACACACGGTTCATCAAATCCATGAAGACCGCGGGTGCATTCGTAAGACCAAAAGGCATGACCACAAATTCGAAATGGCCTAGCGAGTACGAAAGGCGGTTTTAGGAATGTCTTCTTCCAACATGCGTAACTGATGATAACCGAAACGAAGATCGATCTTAGAAAAACAAGTAGCACCTTGAAGCTGATCAAATAAGTCGTCGATACGAGGAAGAGGATAACGGTTCTTTATCGTGAGTTTGTTAAGTTCACGATAATCGATGCACATACGGACGATCCATCCTTCTTTTTCACGAAAAGGACAGGTGCGCCCCATGGCGCAATGCTCGGGCATATGAAACCTTTATCAAGAAGCTCTTGAAGTTGGATTGATAGCTCGCGCATTTCTGAGGGTGCGAGGCGATAAGGAGCTTTAACAACGGGGGTCGCTCCGGGAACTAAATCGATACGGAATTCAACATCGCGAGTAGGGGGTAAACCGGGTAAATCGTCGGGAAGGACTTTAGGAAATTCACAAACAATCGGAACATCTTTATAGGTCTTCTTTTCTTTCTTCGGGTTTACGATATGGGCGAGGAAAGCAACACATCGCTTTTGCAAGCATTTGTGTGCTCGAGTACATGACAAAAGCATCAACTTCTTTGAGGGAGTTTCACCATAAACATGAAGTTGATCACCGTTAGAGAGAGGGAAACGAATCATTTTATCGAAGCATACAACTTCAGCATGATTCTCACGAAGAAAATCCATGCCTGCTATGATATCGAAGCTACCTAATAGCATAGGTATGAGATTGATCGAGAAGACATGGTTGTTGAGATCGAGATTACAACCACGTAAGACGGAACACGGTTGTCACACCCCAACCGATGGCGGAAACATCAGGGTTAGTGGCACTAGGCGACCAGATTGATTTCACGAGATGTTTCATAACAATCATTTAACATATCACAACCTGCTTAATATCACATACTATTAAATGTAACATTTAAACAATTACTACAAAACGGAGATTTCTCATAAAATTCAACCGGGTTCGATTTCCCCTAGATTTCATACATAAGTTCCAAATCCAAGATACATAAACAAACTAACTAAACAAAACAAACTAACTAGCAACATCCAAGCATCCACGCTAAATCCTCAAACTGTTACATACGTTAAAATCCAAGTCAATACAATTAAGTAAAGGTGAGCATATGAGTTTGAATAATACTAGCATAGTCGAGAAAGCGTTTGCGAAACAATCTAATTAGATATCATGATACACCAAAACACTTAACATAATATACGCTCATTTCTCATGCTAACTACCGTGAGAAGGCTTGCGCGTCCATCCTAACTAGACCCCGTCGGGTGTAAGCCACACTATAGTACCATATTAGCTAAGGAGGCAAGTTAACGAAAACAAGTCCTAGTCACATGTTTCTAGTATCACGTATCGAGCATATACAATCAGATTATTCGCGTGTGATAAGCAGTTTTAATTTGTGTTGTGATTTTGATATAGGAACGTATGTAACACCCAAAAAGTGTGTTTAAAGCGACAATGGGTCAAGTATACTCACTATGTGTGCGTTTTAGTTAGCTTAGAGATTCTGAGGAGAGTCGAGAAGAGCGTCGGATTAGCCTCCATACGTGAACGGAAGAGCATCGGTCTCCGAAAAGCTGAAACGGTTAAGTCTTGGTTGGGCAGTAGCCAAGTTCGGGCGAACTTGTATGAACTTAGTGAGTTTATAGCCAAGTTCGATCGAACTTGATGAGTTTCCTAAGAAACTTGTCAAGTTCGGGCGAACTTGTAGGAAAACCTTACTGACAAGCAAGTTCGGTCGAACTTGTATGGTTTCCTAAGAAACCAGGCAAGTCCGGGCAAACTTGCAAGAATTTTTGTGAAGAAACACTCAAGTTCGGTCGAACTTGACCTAGTGAGCTGGTGATTCTCGAGCGAACTTGATGTTTTCGGGTCCAAAGTTTTCGCGTCGTTTGCTGAGGAAAATCGAGTGTTCATCCCTCCAACCCTGTGCTACTGAGCAAACTTAGGTCTGAGAGGTCTTTTAGAGCTGTTTTAGCCGTTTTACAAAAGCGTGGGCTAATCCACGCGAACTCGGGGTTCGTTCGGGTTAGTCCAGCTTGTGTAACCGACATAAACATCCTTGTGCTTCCAGATCTGGGATCTTGAATGATAGAAGCTTCGTTTCATATCAGAAAATGAACAAAACATCCTCAAAAGTCCGTATTTTGTGTCAAAATCGATATTTATCAAAGGTATCTCAGATCTAGAACTTACAAGCCGAGATCTTGCAGATCTCGTGTTTGGGAAGCCTCTTCTAACACCAAACGAACTCGTATTGTGTAGATCTAAGCTAAAAACAGAAGTTTTGAAGAAAAAGATGAAGGTTTTCGTAAAAGAATGGGTTTTTTTTTATGAAAACGAAGGTAGATCCTTGTGCAAAATCGGTGTAAGCCTTTGTTGGTTGTTGATAAACGTTGTTGTAGTCGAAATCGGGTCGATTCTTACTTAGAACATGAAGGTTTCGGGTTTTGAGATCTGGGCGAACTTGCAGCAAGTTCAAATGAGGGAACAGAGCTTGGTATTTATAGGAGAAGGCAAAATGAGGGCTGGTGGAGACCAAGTTCAGAAGAACTTGCATGAGATTCATGCAAGTTCGGGCGAACTTGCTAGATTTTCAAGTATGGATGGTTAAGTTCGGCCGAACTTGTACATGTATGTACAAGTTCGAGCGAACTTGAGGGAAAACAAAGGATCCTTGTGTCTCAGGCAATTTCGGGCGAACTTGTGGTAGTCAAGTTCGGTCGAACTTGGCCTGATGACCAAGTTTCGTTTTCCGATTTCGCGTTAGGAGTTCGTTTGGTTATTCGGTTCGCATTAGATAGTATTAAAGCGTTAAGCGTTATGGTTGATATAATAGTGCGATATAGCGATTCGAGAGTGCGAGAGCGATGCGATAGCGATTGCAAACATAACCACAAACACACATAACACATAAATAGTATAAAACCACATAAATAACTGCAATTTGCGATGCGATGAGATTTAATAAGCGATTAGATGCGATATAACATACAATACCATAATTAATTAACATAAACTTTATCATCAACCGAATCTCGGATTTACAAAGGATAGATAAACGGAAAAACAAAAGAAAAGATAACAATCGAATTTTCGAGTTGTTACAACGGTTTTTCCGGTGGCGATTTCCACATCGAAAGTCTTTGGGAGTTTAGCGCGCTTACATTTTAAAACCTTTTCGAATTCTAACGATACAAAAAAATTATCGGCACCAGTATCAAATAAACATGAAGCATAAATACCATTGACGAGAAACTTACCATTGACAACATTGTTGTCATTCTGGGCTTGGCGGTGGTTGAGATTAAAGGCTCTGCTTCGCGCAGCTTGTGGTTGTTGCTGTTGCTGCTGAGGCTGCGGTGCTGGCTGCTCTTGCTTGACAGGACGATTCGGGCAGACATTGGCGAAATGATTTGGATCACCACAAACATAGCACACACGTGCTTTTGGAGCTTGCTGCTGATTGGCTTGAGGAGGAGCGGGTAAAGCTGGAGCTACTGGAGCCTGAGGAGCTGGCTGACGCGGCCCGGTACGACAACTCACAGTAAAGTGGCCATAGATGTTGCAGTTTGTGCAAAAACGGCAGTTTCCACCAACGGCATGATGATAGGTGCACTTAGGGCACAGAGGGTGAGGTCCGGTATACGCACGCTTAGTTGGGGGTTCGTTCGGAGCGGCTGACTGGAGCGATTGCGGGTTTGCTGGAGCGGCGAGAGCATAGTTCTTACTCGGGTTTCCTCTTTTGCGTCCCTGACGCTTTCCCTTCGAGTCACTTGGTGGCTCGGTAGCAGCGGTTGGTTCGACGACGGCTTGATTGACGACTTTAGCATGATTCTTGAAATACCCATCTTGGACTCGCTGATCATTGATCTCAGCGGCGAGCATGAAGGTTTCCTCGATGGTTGTAGTACGAGCAACTTTCACAAAATTTGCAACACATTCAGGCAAACCACGGATGTACTTGTTGATAGCTTTCTCAGTCGTGTCAACCTGGCTGGGACAAATGATGCTCAAAATCTTCAACCGAGCAGTGAATCCAGCATTGTCGGGACCATCCTGTTTGATTCCCCCAAACTCATTCTCGAGTTTTTGCAGTTCGTGCGGAGGACAAAACTCCTTCAACATCACTTCCTTGAGTTCCTCCCAAGATAGACTGTAAGCTTCATCATTTCCACTCTTGTTTCTTTCAGCTGTCCACCAGTCGAGAGCATGGGACTGGAAGCTCTGGTAGCGTTCACGGTGCGGAGGTCATCAGGGCATCCACTTTGCCTAAAAGTGACCTCAATAGCATCGAACCAGTTAAACATGAAAGTCGGTCCATCATTGCCCGTGAAGGCGAGAGGTGCACAAGCCTTGAAATTTTTGAAGCTGAATCGCGACTTGGGGTTCTCAGCTTTCTAGTTAATTGACGAGTTACTGCTCACAACATGGATTTCCGAGACGATTTACGGGATGACCTTAGCCATTTCCTTGGCTACCATGGTGGCAATACGCTTGTCGGCGTTGCTGCGCTGGAGATTCCTTCGGGTGTGTGATCCCATTAAAGACATCTACACGAATGATTTAGATTAGATGAGATTCGATTATAATAGAGTTATGTCTCAATATTTATTATTATTATTCATATAAGGCACAAAAACACCTAAGCACGTATCCACATAAGCAAATAAACACGTAAGCACATAAGCACATATTTGCACGTATTCACCTTCTAATAGTAACAATGCGTAGCGCGATACGAGATGCGAGATATAAGCGATATATAATAGCGAGATAAGCGAGATAATACCGCGTATGAGGCGCACGTCCTCATAGGCGTAAGCGAGTTAAGCGATTAGTTTGGTTGGTGTATTAATTAGCGTTTTAGGTTACGAGAGCTGTGCGAGTTGTGCATACATTTGAAGGAGCGTAAATGTGATAAATCGAGAAATAGAATAAGCAAGAAATCGAATAAAGCGAAAATTCTCAAAATTTTAAACACGTAAATAGTAATAAACTCAATGATGCGTAAATCGACCATATAGGCTTAAATCAATTGGGAGTGTCCGGGGTTTTGAGACATTTGACACGCCAAAATGATTCGACTACTCTCTGCATTTGGACCCACGCTTTGGCCTAATAAATAAACGTTCTCACCGCAAGCGGCTAACAACGTTTACCCTTCCAGTTAATGTGTTCCAAACCATCGGTATAACTGAGTCTTTGGTGAGATTGAAAATAGAAAGCACGGAATTAGTTACTAAGATGCGGGTTTCACCCCTAACTTAGAAACTTTATTGCTAGATAGAAATGGAGATTTTCGTCGAGGTTTGGATGTCACTCCTAACTCAACGAAGGTATCTCGTGCGAGAGAATGCGTGGAGTGAATGATCTCGTCGAGAGTTCTCGGTTTTCACACCTATTCTCGACTTGATCACTCATTTGGTGTGATGCGAGCATTTCCAAGCGTGTATTATTGTATTAGCCTTAGGAAAGGCACATTTAAGCATTTATGGCAAGTAGTTTAACATTTAAGTCAAAGATAGGTCAATCGGGTACTTAAACATGCTACTAGGTCGAATCATGGCAATTCTACCTACTATTCTAAAGTTATGGTGCTCTGATACCAATCTGTCACACCCCAACCGATGGCGGAAACATCGTGGTTAGTGGCACTAGGCGCCCAGATTGATTTCACGAGATGTTCCATAACAATCATTTAACATATCACAACTGCTTAATATCCCATACTATTAAACGTAACATTTAAATAATTATTACAAAACGGAGATTTTTCATAAAATTCAACCGGGTTTGATTTCCCCTAGATTTCCTACATAAGTTCCAAAACTGAAATACATCAACAAACTAACTAAACAAAACAAACTAAACTAAGCAACATCCAAGCATCCACGCTAAATCCTCAACCTGTTAGATACGTTAAAATACAAGTCAATACAATTAAGGAAAGGTGAGCATACAGGTTTAAGTACTACTAGCATAATCGAGAAAGCATTCGCGAATTAATCTAACTACATAGCATGATACACCGAAACATTTTCACACAGATTAACATAGGCTTATTTCTCATGCTAACTACCGTGAGAAGGCTTGCGCGTCCATCCTAACTAGACCCTGTCGGGTGTTAGCCAAACTATAGTACCATACTAGCTAAGGAGGCAAATTAACGAAAATAAGTCCTAGTCACATGTTTCTAGCATCACGTATTGAGCACATATAATTAGATTATCCGCGTGTGATAAACAGTTTGATGTGTGTAGTGATTTGATATATGAACGTATGTTACACCCAAAAAGTGCGTTAAAGCGAAAATGGGTCAAGTATACTCACTGTGGGTGCGTGTAGGTAAGAGTTCGGGATCTGAGGAGTGTTGAGAAGAGCGCCGGATCAGCCTGCATACACGAACGGAAGTGCATCAGTCTCCGAAAAGCTGAAACGGTTAAGTCTTGGTTGGGCAGTAGCCAAGTTCGGGCGAAGTTGTGTGTAAACACACAAATTCGACCGAACTTGTATGGTTTGGGTGAGTTGTGAGTCAAGTTCGATCGAACTTGAGGAGTTTCTTTGAGAAACTTGTCAAGTTCGGGCAAACTTGTAATAAAGTCTTACTGCACATGCAAGTTCGGGCGAACTTGTAAGAAAGTTGGGTGGAATGCACCTAAGTTCGGTCGAACTTGGCCCATTTGGGCACAAGTTCGGTCGAACTTGACCAGGGGGTTGCTGATTCTTGAGCGAAGTTGATGTTTTCGGGTCCAAAATCTTGCGTTTTCGCGTCGTTTGCTGAGTAAATCGAGTGTTCATCCCTCCAACCCTGTGCTACTGAGCAAACTTGGTTCAGAGAGGTCTTTTTGAGCAGTTTTAGCCGTTTTACAAAAGCGTGGGCTAATCCGGGCGAACTCGGGGTTCGTTCGGATTAGTCCGGCTTGTGTAAACCAACATAAACGTCCTTGTGCTTCCAGATCTGGGATCTTGAATGATAGATGCTTCATTTCATACCAGAAAATAAACAAAACACCATAAAAAGTCCGTATCTTGTGTAGAAATCAATGGTTTTCAAAGGTTTTTCTCAGATCTATCACTTACATGCTGAGATATTGCAGATCTCGTGTTTGGGAAGTCTCTACTATCGCCAAACGAACTCGTATTGTGTAGATCTAAGCTTAAAACAGAAGTTTTGAAGAAAAAGATGAAGGTTTTCGTAAAAGAATGAGTTTTGATGAAAACGAATGCTACGCCTTGTGCCAAAATCGTTGTAAACCTTTGTAGATCGTTGATAAACGTTGTTGCAGTGAAATCGGGTTGATTCTTACTTAGGACACGAAGGTTTCGGGTTTTGAGAGCTCTAGGCGAACTTACAGCAAGTTCAAATGAGAGGAATGAACTGAGTATTTATAGGTGAAGGCAAAAATGAGGGCTGGTGAGAGCAAGTTCGGCCGAACTTGCATGAAATTCATGCAAGTTCGCGCGAACTTGAGTGATAATTGGAGGAGAATGGCTAAGTTCGGCCGAACTTGCATATGTCTATGCAAGTTCGCACGGACTTGATGGAAAAGGGAGCTCTTGTGTCTCAGGCAAGTTCGGCCGAACTTGGCCTGGTGACCAAGATTCGTTTGTTGATTTCGTGTTACAAGTTCGTTTGACTATTCGGTTCGTATTAGATAGATATATTAAGCGTTTTTGTAAATCGTTGAGCGTTATAGTTGATATGATATTGCGATTTAGCGATTCGATAGTGCAAGAGTAATACGATAGCGATTTTAATCATAACCAATAACACACATAACACATAATTAATATAATACCACGTAAATAAGTGCGATTCGCGATGTGATGAGATTGGCGATGCGATTTAATAAGCGATTAGATGCGTTAATAACGTACAACACCATAATTAATTAACATAAACTTTATTATCAACCGAATCTCGAGATTATAAAAGAAGGTAAACAGGTAAACAAAATGGAAAGATAACAATCGAATTTTCGAGTTGTTACACCTACACTTTAAATTAATATTTTTTTTATTTTTAGTTTTTTAAAATAAGTTACAAATTTAATGTAGTTAGCTATTTAATAGGAAGACTACCAATTAATAATCTATCTAAGTTTACCAATATACCCTTACACTAATATTAAATACAAAAATTAAATGAAGTAAATGGAGCATTCTTATTGGTTGAAAGTTCTTCTTTTTTATTCTTACAAAAATTTTCTTCTCATTTGAACCCTCCACTATATATATATATATATATATGGAAAGGTTTATTTGAGAAGAAATTTAATGTGAGAAGAAAAAGAAGAAAATGGCATAATGGTAAAATATTAAGTAGTTATAACTCCTCCCATTAATTATGTTATCTTCCATTAATAAAGCTAATAACATTTTATCCTACACATTTTAAAATTTATCTTACACTTACCGAAATTTACCCTACGCATATCTAAACTTATCCTACACATACTAAAATCTATCCTACACATGTCGAAAATTGTTTTCACCATAAATTATTTTATCTTGAATGAGATTATTAAAAAGTGAGTTACAAGTTTAATTAGTTAGCTAATTAATTACAATTATAAATTTACCTATATGCCCTTATTAATAACATTAAATAAACATAGTGAATGAAGTAAAATAAAGCATTTCTATTGGTTTAAAACTTCTTCTTTTTCTTCTTACAAAATTTTTCTTCTCATTTGAAACTTCCAATATATATATATATATATATATATATTTGGTTTCATGTTATATATCACTCAACTATGAAAAAAGTTTATATATATATTGAATCTAACACATGTCAACTTTTACTTGTTAGTTGGAATCTATTGATTTGTCTTATACATATATATATATATATATATATATATATAAAAGGTTAGGATACAATAGGAAGTTTCCATCACTAGTAAGGATATGAAGTAATCTTTTCCATATATTTAGTATTCAAGGGTTAAGATTAAATGAATTAAATTGAATCAAAAAGAGGAGGCGCGTGGGTTTTGTAAGGGTATTCTAGTCAATCCAAGGTAATAGTTTCTCTCTCCTCCAATTTCCCCTCATTTTTTAAACGTTAATAAATCTTTCATACGACATTATTTTTTCTATAAAAATTACACCAAAAAAACGACCGTTTTTTATCTTTAAAACGAGTATGCTATTGCTATATTTCGAAAAAAAAGTTTTCGATAACCCAGATGCGTAAAACGCAATGAACAACAAACACAGTGAACGAACAGTTAAAAAAACCCACAGTGAGCGAACCAAAACAGACGCAACATCTGTAATCTGCAAAACGCAGTGTTAAGTAAACTGTAAAACACAATGAAGCAACACTGTAAAACGCAATGAAGCAACACTGCAGCAAAAAAGCAAAACGCAGCAAAAAAGCAAAACGCAAAACTGCAGTTAAAAGTAAACTGCAGTATTGTAAAACGCAGCGAGCACTGCAGTTAGAAAGAACAAGTAAAAAAAACGTAAGGAAGCAACACTGCAGTTACAAACTAGTAACACGCGGACCCGGTTTTTCGGAACTGCATTCGTGTCCGCTAGACGTGCGGGTGCACACGAGTTCGACTAAATTCCGGTTCCAATTTGCACCCCCCTACGTACCCGCGCGTAGGACTTATGGTAAAACATGTCATAAAGTTATGTTGGTTAGGCAAAGGTTTCACCTTATAAATAACCTTATACTTTGTCTCCACACCAATGTGGGACAAGTGGTTTACCATTTTGGAACATTCATTCAAACACACTTAATTTCCAACATTATTATCATATAGTTTCATTTCAAGTTCAACAAACCATCATAAAACACAATGGACTAAAAAACATAAATAAATTGTTTTTTTTTTTCTAAAAAGCAATGAATTAAAACACAAAACAAAGTTTATTTCTAAAACGCTCTTGATTAAAAATATAATAGAAAGTGTACTTTCTAAAACGCAATGGACAAATCACAAAAGAAATGTGTCTTTTGTAAAACGCAATTGACAAAAAAGTGTGTTTTTTCATTATGTTGTAAAACGCAATGGACAAAAAACACCCAAAAAGTGTGTTTTTCATTCTTTTGTAAAACGTAATAGATAAAAAACAGTTTTTTTTTTCATTATTTTGTAAAACGCAATGGACAAAAAACACCTAAAAAGTGTGTTTTTTCTTTCTTTTGTAAAACGCAATGGATAAAAAACAGTTTTTTTATTATTTTGTAAAACGCAATGGACAAAAACACCCAAAATGTGTTTTTTCATTCTTTGTAAAACGCAATGGATAAATACCAGTGTTTTTTTATTATTTTGTAAAACACAATGGAACAAAAAAACACCCAAAAAGTGTGTTTTTCATTATTTTTTAAAACACAATTTTAAATGAAAGTCTAACCTGAAAGGTATTTTGCAATTTTTCTTTGAGACATTTTGTCAAACACCTGGTGTGCAACTTTTTATTAATGATTTCTCAATAAAATTGAAACTAATGATGTTGCCCAAACGCATGAATACATCAAGAGAAAGAGTAGAATCAGATATATCTTCACTTTGAATTCAAAAATGTTTGAGAAATTTGAGAAGAGGAGTACCTGTTTTAACAGAAATCTTATGTTCTATCGCATCATGTTAAATTGAAAAAAACGAGAAATTATAGAATTATAAACTGGGTTTTCTTCAAAGAAATCGAAGAACATGTTGATTAAGTGTCCGAACCATTCATTGATGAAGAAACATTGCACCGTGATGTATAATTCTAGAGAGAGAAAATGAATGAAATGTTGAAGATTGTGGGTTTTGAACATCTAGGTTTTGAAGATACAGAGAAGGGAAATAGAAAGATTAGTAAAAGAAGATTGACTAAAATACCCTTCCCACTTGTATTTCTACTTTCCAGATGGACGGCTAAGATTACTTCCTATCCTTCCTACGCAAAACATACTTCCTATTTGATCCTCCCTCTCTCTCTCTATATATATATATATTGTGTTTCATGTTATATATCACTCAACTATGAAAAAAGTTTATATATATTGAATCTATCACATGTCAACTTTTACTTGTTAGTTGGAATCTATTGATTTGTGTTATATGTTATCACCTACTGATTTAATCGATAAGTTATGGTTAAAACATTCAAATGTGGAAACATAGTTACATGCTTTGATTTTTATATTAAATATTTATTTTAAATTATTTTATTAATTATTTACAAGATATAATTTTTAAAATTCTCATAAAAAGTTCAAGGGCCGAATCAACCTATGTCTAGTTGTTTTTTTAAATTATTATTTGAACTCGTTCTAATTCAATACCCAACCCATCAATCTTTCAGTCCTTTTTTTAATTATAATTTGAATTTGTTCTAATATGATACCCAACTCATCCTTAAATTAAAAGAATAAAATGTTCTTTTATATGGTGTATGCTTTTTTTAGATACTAACGGATGCTTTTTTTAAATGTCAACAAAATGTTTAACATTTATAATTACTTAAAGTCTTAAATTTTGTAAAGTTACATTTTTGTCTTCCTTATATGTACTTTAATATAGTTCAAATATATAATATGTGTATAAATTCGTGTTTAATACATAGTCACTTTCAAATAAGGTCTACTTTAAACTCAATGTGTGTGTAGGTATCGTATGGAATATAATAAGCAATGCTAGTAAAAATACCCGCACTATGCAATAGGGTGTCCGTCGGTACTTGTTTGGTTTGGTACGACACCGACACTCTATATAGCAATCGAAAGAAAATAGACCCAACAGGAAATCGATTGAAAACCGCATAACGCAAGTGGTTATATTCTAGCGCATCGGAATTTATTAAAGAGTACATAACTCAAGTGGTTATATACTTGCACATCGGAATTTACCACATTATACCCTTCTTTGATACACAAGATATACCAAATTTTTGTTTGGGTATTGATTTTAATAATCCTAAGTTTCATCTGTTGGCCGATAATAATCACATTCCCTCCAACACTCCCAACTTGTAAGAATTTGGCTCCCATCGATCATTTTCTAACTGGGTTAACCCAATTAATTTTTGCTGGCGTGCACGATGATGTGGACGCTGACGTTGATAGACAATGACGCGAATAATGATGTGGATATGCCTCCCTCTTACCATTTTCTCCCTCTACCTCCACCACAATCACCAGCCACCACCACCAAACCCACTCTCTCTATTTTCTCTCTCTACAACCACCCATCTCCAACTGTATAACCACCACCACCACCTCACCTCCATCCACATCACCCACCACCACCCCGCCATCTACATCACCACCACCGTCGTCTCCACCAACCTGAAGCATTCCAATCACCAAGTGACAGATGGCATAACCGACAAAACCAACCAATGGCGAATTAGAACTTTTCACGTCCTTTTAAATTGTATAGTTTATAAATATAAATTAAATTATAATATATAACAAAAATAAGTTCACACTATAACTTTAGTCGTTAATATATATATGTTACCATTTTGGGCGTTAGGTTTTGCTAATAAGCCAATGAGGTTGTGGTGGAGTGGTTAGGGAAAGACTTGGTGTTCCTATTGACCCAAGTTCGACTCCCACTCTCCCCATTATTTTCTGCGGCATCCGGGTGAAGGGCGAAAACGGGTGGCACTGGTTCGTCTTGGATGGGAGGCGAGGTTTTACCCATTATTCCACTGTCGTGCCTTCGGGCGGGTGGAGGTCGGGTTTCCGCACATCTGGGAGAGCCAGGGGCTGGCGGCGGTCGAGTAGTCGACCTTGGCCACAACGCCCGGTGTCACGATGGCTGACACGCCGTTCCTTGCCGGTCAAAAAAAAGGTTTTGCTAATAAGGTTAATCGTCACATTTTTTGGCGCATAAAAGATTTAAAGTCCAAATTTTAGCCTTTAACCTGGTACCGGTATAACCCAATTTACCCGCGGTACAACTTCTTTGTCGTTCCGTCAATTTATCGATTTGATTCATGACGACTAAACTTCCGGCATCTGGTTTAACCAGCCGGTTTAAACCGGTTTTAAAACCCTGGTATTAACAATAGGTCTATAACAAAATATATAAGGGTATGTTTGGCATGGAGTTTTTAGAAGTTTCTAGCTTTAAGTTTTTAAGAAAAAAAACTCTTACTCAATAAAAAGCCTTGTTTAATTGAAGGAGCTTGAAGCTTTTAGGTTAGGAGCTTGAAACTTTTGGTTGAACGCTCCTACTAGTAGCGTTTAGCAGGAGCTACAAGCTTTTAAGGAAAAAATGACTATTTTGACCTCTAAAGCTCCAGCTACTCTGCCAAACACATAAATATATTTTATTAGTTATGTCTATTTTGATCATTTTATACATTTTATTAAAAGCCTCAGATACTCTGCTAAACACCTAAATATATCTATAGTTACCAGCTTCCAGCCACCAGCTACTTTTATCAAAATTACATAAATCCATAGTTTTGTGGGAGAGGGCGATGCAAATTTATTGAATATAAGGGACCACGGGTCATGTCAAAACTTGTTTGGGCCCAGGTCGAACACACGGTTGCACGCACATAACGTCGAAGCTCATATTGTGAATGTCGCTACGAAATGGCATATGGGCCCTCTAATCCTCTATGAAATCCGTTTCTTTGACTTCTTTGTTTTAAATTTTGGTTTTTTCTATATTTAATCTTCAGTAGTGAAATATTTGTTATCAATATATTAATGTACGTGGATGACTTATTGAATGATATAAACCATTCACGACAGGGGTGGAGGTAGTGTACAAGTAGGGGTAGCATGGGCTATCCTTTAACTCCGTCTTCATAATGTAAAAATATCCTTCAACTCTATCTATATAGTATAAAAATTTTATTTATTTTATACAAAAGATACTCCTGATCCAAAAAAAAAATGGGATACTCCTGAACTTTTGGGCTGGATCCTGCCATTGATCTGGCTATTTTCTTATTTATAATTAAGATATTAAATTAATAATATATAATACACTTCCTTATTTTCTTTTTGAACAACAAACAATATCATTCATCACCAAAAGGGAATTACATCAGGAAGTAAACCAGCAATTTGTTGAACCACAACCTGCCCAACCATTACATCAGTTCACCCAATCAAGATAATATGAAAATTACAGTTGAAAATTGAAACTAATCCACTCCGCCCAGTCTAAGCCTTACCTCTTCGCCCGGTATTTGACCCACATGAAAGACGTGGCTTGTATATCTCCAAAAATACGGTTAATACCTGAGAAAATTACATCGTTCCGTGCTTTCCATATCGCCCAAGTTGAAGCTAGGATAATCAATTGCAGCATCCTCCTTTTCTGGATCGGAACCGCTTCATTTTTATGTGTTTTGAACAGGTCTCTTACGCTCTCAATCTGTACCCAAGGAACTTTGCACCTTATCACCGTGGCAACATGGCATGTCACTAAGAGATGATCCGCGCCCTCCTGTACTTCCCGACATAGCCTACATAATATTGACCCGCATTGTACATTCCTCCTGTGTAATCCTTGAAGGGTCAGGAGACGATTTTGTTCGGTCCCTCCACCCAAAAACATTTACCTTTTTTGGGGCCCACGTAATCCAATCAAATGGTGCATAAGGAGTTGAAAATCTGAAAAGCAACTCTCGACATGAAGAGACCAAGATGGAGCCGTCAGAATTCAAACCCCACTTCCAACGATCCTTATTTTCAGAAATGGACGCTAGGCTTATTAATTTTCTGATGTGATTAAATTGCTCTCTTTCTGTGGCAGTTTCCAAGGCCCGTTTCCAGCTCCATTCAAACTTACGCATCACAACTGTGCGTTCTTTTGATTCTCCAATATGAGCAGGCAGGAAACACCTCTTTCAATGGAGCGTCGCCCCACCATTTATCAATCCAAAACCGGACTGCAGTCCTGGTCCACACCTCCCTCATTATCAGTTGATCCACATCAATATCTAAACCCCCGAGCTCTTTTTCGAGACTACAGATTCTTTTCCACCCACCCGAAATCCCTGCTTTAATTGGCAAATAGGATCAGGATTATGAATAAGAGTATATAGCAGAGATTACTCTTCGCCACAAGTTTCCTTCTTCAACCTTGAATCTCCACTACCACTTTAACATTAGGCTAATGTTCATGTCTTGCAGTGAGCCCATGCCGAGACCCCCTAGAAACTGGGCCTATGACTCGTTCCCAACAAACCCACGCCATTTTGTTTTTCATCACATCCTCCCCAAAAGAATCGTCTCCTAAGACCTTCCAAAGTGTCTAAAATATATTTTGGGGCTTTGTAAAGAGAAAAGTAGTACAAGGGAGGCTATCAAGCACCGACTTCAAAAGCGTTATTCTACCACCGATTGATAGAGTTTTAGATTTCAATTTTGATAATCTTGACTTTACGCAATCCACCACACCTTTCCAATTCTTAGCTTGGTTCATGTTAGCACTGATAACCAAGCCAAGATACTTCAAGGAAATTTGCCAACATTACAATTGATCAACCTTGCAAGGTTTACTACCGAATCCTCGCCTACGCCTACGCCAATACCAAAAAGATGAGTTTTCTTGTGATTTAGCCTCAAGCCCGAAACTAGATGAAAGCACCCATAAGGCGAATGATGTTTCTTACGTTGGATTCACCCCACTCACCCATGAAAACTACGTTGTTGGGATACGTTAGGTGTGTAATTAACAGCCCATTATTTGAAAGTTTAATCCCTTTAATAATGCCCAAAGATTATTACAAGAACTTTTTATATCAAACAGTTTAAGACGTCAAATTTAAATACCAAGGTAACTTGGGTGACATTGGTTAATTTTAATATATTATCAAATGATATGCATTTGGTACAAAGTAATCAAATGTTTAAGTGACGTTCAAATACATTTCCTAGGTCACTTCTAATTCTTACTTTTTTAATATAACCGTAACAACACAAATACAATGAGTTGAGGATGTATATATATGATACATTTTAATCGGACATATTTTAACCCATAATACTTAAGTAATTAACCGTAGTTGTTAAAAGAATTTAAATGAAGAAAAACAAATAAAAGTCAAATAGAAAAATGGATATGTAAAAAAATCATAATATCTAAAGTTTAATACATAAACTTTTACTAGTCAAATAGAAAAATGGATATGTAAAAAAATCATAATATCTAAAATTTAATACATAAATTTTTAATAAAGTACAAGATGGTTACTTTAATTCAAAGAAATATAAATTAGGTCATATACAAATAATGATAATCCACTTTATTTATATAATTATATCATAAGCAACTTAATATGCGAAACTTTATTTCCAATGTGATTTTCCCTTGAGTTATGGTTTAAAAAAAAGTGGTTGATGAATATTATTCACAATTAATCGAATGTGATATTGTCAATCGGATGATAGATAAATAATCCGTTGAGTGGATTAAGCTCAAAAAAAAAATAGCAAAAAACCAGATTTTGAGATAACTCTCTTTTAATATTTTTCATTCATAATCCTAATACTAAAACATTAGTGCCATTTATAGGCTACATGGAAATGAAAATCACAAAGGAAATATTAAAGACTACTGACCCACTACTTCAAAGAAGTTAACCCACTAATAATAATAACTAAACAATTAAAGGAAATTAAATTGCATGTGCATTCCCCATGACCACTCCCCGTCTAACATGTTCAAGCCAAGTTGTACTGTGTGCAAGCCTAGTTGTACATACATGTTAAAGCATGGCACACATCAGAATGATAACTATACTCGTCTAGCAGTCTTTAATAAAAATGGTAAATGCAAAAAAAAAATTAATCATAAAAAGGGCCCAACCGGGTTCGAACCGGTGACCTCTTGATCTGCAGTCAAATGCTCTACCACTGAGCTATGGACCCAACTTTTTGATTTACTTAAGGTGAACACTTTCATAGTTTCATCTGTTATCCACGTATTTTAGTGATGTTATAACTTATGTCAGTAAATATCCATGTACAATAGTTCTACATGTTTAGCAAATTATGTCTGCGAACATTTGGAACTAGATTGTACGAATGTGACCAATTATGAACCCTCTACTCGTGTTAATTCAATACAATTACGTTAACTCGATTTCCATATTAATATATGTGCCTCAGACGGGATCCACCGTGGATTGGTTTGGGTTGCCCGAAAATCAGCCTGGCAAAGTTTAGCAGTTATGTTCGGTCCAAACGATTTCTAACCAAAACTGGTTCGGGCTAAAACCTGTTGGCTTAGAAGGAAAAAATATCAAAATAGGTTTGCGCTATGATTGTTTTTACGGTGGTTAGTGGTGACGATGGGTGGTGGCATACGCTAGACTGGTAGGTGGTGGCTAAGATAGTGGTGAATGTCCAAAACCATTATATAATTTGATCATGCACAAATGAAACATCAAAGAAACAAGACATATAGTGTTTGGATAACTGGATGGCTTCTGACCCGTTTGATATGGCAATCATTCGATAACAACTTGCTTAAAGAATTCTGTTAGTTACACCAAAAGCTATCCTATGTATTATCGGTTTCGATATATTACACTCATAAAAACTAATTACATGACCAGAAAACAATATAACCTTATATTTATATGATAAACGATCATATCTAGAAGAATGAATGATATGGGCTAATTTTGTATGCTAACTAGTAATTACTATCTAACAGCCAACCGGTATATGAGTGACTTAAAGTACCTGCAGGCTTCAGCTAAACATATCCCGGCAGCTGGATAACTTCTGAAGTCAAAATGTAAATATGTAATTGGTATAATTTTGATCTTGTATTTGATGGATTTGTTTGAGTACACTACACAGCTCCAATGAGATTATGACATGTGGCGTCGCATGGATACGGGCAATCAACCTTCTTAGATACATTTCTGCCAAAGTACCAGTCCCCAACTGATTCTGCAATTGTCTGAATAACGGTTGAAAAAATGGATTTAGTCGCCGTGTCAAGTGGAAGCATATTCGCGCTAGAGGTGGTAATTGTCTTAATAACATTTATCCCTTATCTAAAGTTGTCTAGTAAACGAGCCGAGCCGAGCTGATTTAAACTTGTTTACGAGCCGAGCCCGAAACTAAAAATAAGTTTCTTTAGTAAACGAGCTCAAGCCCGAGCTTCACTTATCGAGCTCACAAGCCTAAATGGGTCTATTATTTATATTTTTTTATTTATTATATTAATTAATAGATAATAAACGAGCCGAGCCCGAGCCCAAGGCCGGTCGAGCTCGGGCTCGGCTTGTTTGCACCTCTAGTTTTTTTCATCAAAGCTAGGCTTTGGGTGACTTTCAAGGTTTGACCCATTTTACATGTTCCTTTTTAGCTATTTTTCTATTTGACCCCTTAGAGATAAAACATAACTCGAATCAAATCGTTCTCAAGTAAATGGGCTGAAATAAACACCTCTTATATTCACTTATGATGATCAGTTAAACCATTACGAACCTCGTTATGCATTTGCGGGGAGTCTTGTGCGAACCATGTGTCTTGAGACTCGCTTTGGCAGTGAGCGAAACATGAATTTATAAAAACACCACCTCTCGATGACTTGAACAAGAACGACTTTATAGCTGTAAGCATTTCTACCCTGAAAGCTAGACAAGTTAAAACTATATATTAGACCAACAAGTAGACGTCAATAACAATATTCATAAAATGATTATTTAATAAAATTCATGAACCATGCAAAAAGCGGATTTGGTTAGGACAACATGCTTTTGGATTCGATTTGCAGTGATTCCAAAGCCCATGTAAATCGGCTGACGGTGGAACTAATATGTGGTTAAACTGTAAAAGAAAAGAAAGTTGAGGCTAACATGAAATTTAAAACATTATTAAGTCGTTAGACGTTAGAAACGATATTTATCTTACTTGGTATACATCATATGCGGAGTTTAAGATGAAAAGTGGCGGCGTTATGTATTTTAACAAGTATTGCGGGAAGATGCACTGTGAAACATGTAACGAGTGTCAAAATAGTTCTCGAAATGTTAGGTAAATAATAAAGTGGGTGAAGGTGCACAATACTTGTTTGGGATCACTGATAGAATTTGTGCAGTTCTCATCCAGATTCTTCTCTATTCCCTGTCAAAACTATACGTTTATTTCCGCTTGTAACAAAATATAAATAACGGAAAAATTGGAATGTAAATACTGTTGAGTTAATCATTGATGCCATTTTGGTGTACCTGTAGGGTGACAAGATGCTGAAAGAAAGTTCTCTGGGTATGTAACATGTTGATGTCCGGTCTGCAAACCGAAAATCATAAAGAAATTAAAAAAATCCACATTACAAGTAGGGCCAACATTTTAAACCCGTTCGTTATGGGTTGTGTTTTATCTCAAATGGGTTAAATAATTTAAAAAAAAAAAAACTAAAAGAGGTACATATCAAATTGGTCAAAAGGGTTTTAACATAGCTAATGCACTAATTATCTATATATTTTTTACTAATGGACAGGATCAACCCAACCCGAGAAACTTGACCCAATTTAACATATTACACAACTTGCCCGACTCGTCCATCATGCCACCTCCAAAAAGAAGTTTAGAACTCACGAGTCCATGAAAAATCCAGCGTCTCCTAGACATTTTACTGTTGTAGCATTTGGTAAATAAGTGTTGAAGTTGTTGCAATGTAAATACGATGCCAAACCACCAGCCGAACATCCAGAAAGCAAAGCCTGTAATATGTTCATGAACATCATATTTTAAATTTATTCTAGATATTGTAATAAAGTCTACTTTAAATTCGTTAATTATACCTTTTTAGCGAACCTCAAGCCTTTTGGTAGAAGGTCGGCAATGATTGCATGCCAAATCCGTTGGCCACGGAAATGAAGTACTAACGTCTGTTATTCATATTTACATGTTAAAAAGCATAAATTAACGGGAAGATTACTAGAAACTGAGTGTGATATTTATTTACCCCCGTTGTCGAACTTAGTGTCGCCAGCAAAGGATCCTCCATCGCAGTATCTAAGCTTCACACGATTCCAGTTGTAAAAATCTGCTTAAGTTAGTTTAGTTTGTTGTAAGCTTGTAGTTTTTGTCAAGTTCATAAATGTAGACCATGACAAACAGTTTAGCTTTTATAGTTATGTATTAATATTAATATTAATGTTACATTGAGATATATAGCAAAGCTATTGGCAAGTGAAGTAGTGTGGTTGCCTTTATGGTTTATATTAATCAAAATTAAAGATGCCACCTTTGAGGGATGGGGAATAGGAATGACAAACATTAAACATGTAGTTGGTGTAAAGATGTCATCATCATCGTACTCAGTAAATCTCAACAATAGCAAAGCTAAGGTAGAGTCTGAGAAGGGTAAGATGTAGACAACCTTACCTCTACCCCGTAGGAATAGAGAGACTTCTTCCAGTGAGACCCCGGCTTGAGTTAGTTTAAAGATGTATATTTTAAAATTAGGAATGAAACCCTCTTTGATATATAAGCCAAACATTTGCTTTTGAGGAGATAAAAAGGTCACTTTGAGTAAACATTTTTACTCAAAGGGCTCTTTAATAAACTTAAAAATAATCTAATCTTAAAGGAACGAGTTTCTGTAAAAGTTTATTCAATCAAAACTTGGCACGTGTCAAAAAACAAAATTTAAGCTTTCTAGGGACTTATAGGCGAAAATCAGTTGTTTTCGTAAATCCAGGTGAAATCTATTGCGCTAAGGATGAAACCAACCAAATGATATCATGTATCCAGGTATTCACATCTGATGGGACTCTCACAGAAAATTGTGCGGCAAAGGACAAATTCTTGCAATTTTGTTTTTAAGCTAAGGTGGCGTATTCTAATTAAATTAAATATACTTATACATCAAAACATATAGCTAATATAAATGGTGAATGGTTATGTTTCATTTCCATTCTCATGATATTCCCCTAAAACTCTGGTGCCAGATGGACTACAAATGGGCAGTATGTACATGACTTATAAAATTAATGTTGACCACTTTAGATTCCATATACGATGAACATGACAAAAGAACAATGTGGAAGTTTGCCATTTGCATGAATGACGTCGGTACCCTTTAATCTGTAGTTCTGTACTATACAGTAGGGGACTGAATTTCTGACACGATCTAAAAACACGATACGGCACGAACCTAACATGAAATTTGTGAGTTTAGTTTTAGTCTAGGTTGACTCTGCCGATCCGCTAACCCGACTCGTTTAACAACCCTACTGTACAATGTACTTGAAGGGGGGAAGGGTATTATCGACTTTTCACAAAGCGAAAAGTGGGGCAGATGGTTAGTGGGAAGCACGGGTGAAAGCTGGAAGAGGAAAAGGAACAAGACATGAAGCTGTCCAAAATAATTTAACACGTGATAACGACAACTAAAATTTGGGCGGGAGCACATGGTTACCAGATCTCAACTACAACAATGGTTTTTTTTTAACGATAAATTTGATCACTGACGGACCACTGGAGGATCATCGTTTGAACAGCGGAACCACCTGATCATATTCATCTCTACTAGGCAAAATGTCTATACACCAATTCAGAAGGAAACTCAATAAATATGGGAAAAACCCCTCTTGTGAGAATCGAACCCAAAACCTGTTGGTCAAGGTTTATTTTTTTAACTTTGTCCACAGTTGGATTTTAATCATCTTGGTCGGTATGAATATTATCAAGTACATTATTTTCATTATTATACACTTAGGGGGCGTTTGGTTCACGGAATGTTTTAGAATTGGAATTGGAATTTGTATATGAATTAGATTTTGAAGGAATTGGATTTGGAATTCAAACATTCCAATTGGAATTGGAATCTAAATTCCATTTTTGTTGTGTTTGGTTGTCAAATGAATTGGAATCCATCACCTCGGCACCACAACCCCCGGTTCGGGTCAAAACGGTACGGGTGGTTACAGTACGGGTCGAAATGGTACGAGTCGAAATCGTTCGCGCCGAAACGGAATGGGTCGAAACGGTTCGATTCGAAACATGGGTCGAAAAAGTTAGCGTCGAAACGGTACGGTTGAAACGGTGCGCGTCGAAACGGTGCGTCGAAACGGTGCGCGTCGAAACGAGGTGCGTCGAAACGGTCGCCTCGAAACGGTTCGCGTCGAAACGGTACGGGCGAAACGGTGCGCTTCAAAACGATGCGCGTCGAAGCGGTGCGCGTCGAAACGGTGCGCGTCGAAACGGTGCGCGTCGAAACGGTTCGCGTCGAACGGTGCGCGTCGAAACGGTGCCCGTAGAAACGGTGCGCGTCGAAACGGTTCGTGTCGAAACGGTACGCGTCGAAATGGTACGCGTACAAATGGTGCGTGTCGAAACGGTACGGGTCGAAACAGTTCGGATCGAAACAATTCGGGTTGAAACGGTATGGGTCGAAACGGTCGAAGATTCCAATGAATTTACTTTAATTCCATCACATATAGGAAGGATTTTGAATTCCTTTGGTTAAAGGAATTTGAAAGTATTCATGCCTAATTCTAATTCCAATTCTATTGTCAACCAAACAAATGAAGATTGAATTGAGTTTTCAATTCCATCAAATTCTGTGAGCCAAACATCTTAAGAGATGGAATTCAGATTCCAATTCCCTTAAATTCCGTTGAATTCATGCGTACCAAACGCCCCGTGATATAATATTTGATTTAAATATGAAATAATAGGTAGTGTGTGTAGCTGTATGTATATAGGCAGAAGATAAGAATCATTTAGAAAATTAGTATCTTCACAAAATACTAAACTATTGTATAAATCTTCACAAAATACTAAATTATTGTGTAAATCTTTACAAATTGTTGTATAAATCTTCACAAAACACTAAATTATTGTGTAAATCTTTACAAAATACTAAATTATTGTGCACCATTTATATACACATGTGTAGGCTATATAACTTATATAAATATAAATGAACAATTAAAATAATATGTTTGTATATGATTTACTTTTAGGAGAAAGGATTGAGAAACATTAACCGTTTTCTTTTATTAAACACAAATAAGTTCACATTTGAATAGGTCATTTTAGAAAAAGAAAAGTTACAACATGGGTTCACCCGCTAGATTTGTTTTTATAGCGACAGTTGGCTACAGCTGTGTAGCGACGATGGTATCGGTGGCAACCAAGATGATGGTGGAGGCGGTGGAAATTATGTTCTTGATTATTCTCATTATATTTTGTTTTGTTTATTCTCTTATTGAGCTTTATGCTTAGTCGTGCTTTCTTTCTTCATGCATGTGAGGATCGAGAGACAAAAGCACAGGAAATGAAGAGGAAAATATAGTTAGAGAATTTAAAATTCGTTTATTAATAAATTATCTTTGATTTTCTTTGTCGAATCGTTCCTATGCATTATTTCACTTTATTTTCTGTAGTAGTGACATGTCAGCTTATCTTATCTGACAATGAAGTTATTCTAGTAACAAAAGTACCCAGGTGGTTTTTGTATGAGTTCTAACGAATGGCGCTAAATGTTGCAATATATTGGATGGTACAGTGCTAAAGAGAATAGAAGAACTTTATCTAAAACTTAAATGAAACGAAAGGAACATTGTTGGGGCCCGTGATCAAGCTCTGATGTGAGAGTAAGTGATTGGGTTTTCACAGGTCCGACGTGTATTAACATGTTCATTCTTTGCCAGCCTACTTAGTGTATTCTAAAATTGATCATGGTTCTAGATAATGCATTGTTACATGATAACTATCTTCCCGCTTTAACTAAGGTTACCTCGCTAGAGGTTATTGGTAGTGTTATTGTCATGGTTCGATGTTAATGTGGTTTTGTATCTAACTGACAGTGTCGAAT